>OX457004.1:22091508-22608800 GCA_949752705.1 Callimorpha dominula | reverse complement strand
TGAAGAAGAAAGTTGCCACGAGGAAAAACAGGATCCGATGTGCCGCCCCGGTGCGAAGACAGATGGTAGTGGAGGAGTATCTTAAACAAAAGGAATATTATGAGTTGGCAGTGGTTAAGGCGCAGACAGATAGCTGGAAGGAGTTTTGCGGTAAGCAGGATAGGGAATGCGTCTGGGAGGGCATTTACAGGGTAATTGGCCGGACCGCTAAAAGGGAGGAGGATCTGCCGATGGAGAGGGACGGGAAAGTGCTAGATGGGAAAGAATCAGTTAAGCTTATAGCCGAAACCTTCTATCCAGAAGATTTGGAAGACATGGACAGCTCCCTACATAGGTACACTAGGAGGAAGGCTAAGGAAGTGAACGCTGGAGAGCAAAGTGGGCTTTGGGATCCAGAATTCACGCTAGCCGAACTTAAGGCTTCGGTTGACTCCTTCAACCCGCGTAAGGCTCCCGGAAGGGACGGATTCACGGCGGATATATGCCAGCACGCAATTTATAATGACTCCAAAATATTTCTGGACCTCTTAAATAAGTGTTTGGAACTCCATCATTTTCCGACAACATGGAAGGAGGCAACAGTGGTAGTTCTGAGAAAGCCAGGAAAGGGCAACTACACAACTCCAAAATCTCTGAGGCCTATTGGGCTTCTGCCCGTGCTGGGCAAAATATTAGAGAAGATGTTGGTAAACAGGCTCAAGTTCTACTTGTTACCCAGGATTAGTACTCGCCAGTACGGATTTATGCCCCAGCGGAGCACCGAGGACTCCCTCTATATATTAATGCAACATATCCGTAACCAACTTAAACATAAACAAATAACAACAGTGGTGTCATTGGATATAGAGGGAGCATTCGATGGCGCTTGGTGGCCAGCAATTAGAGTCCGACTGGCTGAGGAAAGGTGTCCTGTAAACCTTCGACTACTGGTTGATAGCTACCTCACACAAAGATGTGTAAGGGTACGTTATGCCGGAGAAGAACACTTGAGGAATACTGCAAAAGGTTGTGTGCAGGGATCCATTGGGGGACCAATCCTGTGGAACCTATTATTGGACCCACTCCTTAAAAGCCTGGAGGCCAGTGGCGAATACTGCCAAGCTTTCGCTGATGATATAGTTCTTGTCTTCCACGGAGAAACAGCAGATGAAATCCAAAGACGCGCTAATGCCGCTCTCGAACGGGTTCGTGAGTGGGGAATCAATAACAAATTGAAATTCGCACCCCAGAAAACGATGGCTATGACTGTGACAAAGAAACTTAAATATGATACCCCACGGCTGAGCATGGGCGGGATCGACATTGGCGCGGTTAATGAAATAAAATTACTAGGAGTCACCATAGATGAAAAGCTGACCTTCAATACCCATGTCGCAAACATCTGCAGGAAGGCAATTGGGATATACAAACAACTATCCAGAGCAGCCAGAGTCAGCTGGGGGCTGCATCCCGAAGTCATTAGGACTATATACGTGGCTGCCATTGAACCTATTGTTCTGTACGCGTCCGGTGCATGGTATCCGGCTGTGAACAAGCTGGGCGTACGAAAACAGCTAGACGTACTACAGCGTGGAATAGCCCAAAAGCTGTGTCGAGCCTACCGCACAGTATCTCTGAACTCGGCACTGGTGCTGTCGGGAATCCTACCTCTCGACCTTCGAGTCCGTGAGGTGGCCTTGTTGTATGAAGCAAAGAGGGGGATCACCTGGGAGACGCTTGGAGACCGGGAGGTGGAACACATGGCACGAGCTACAGAGGCCCCGCACCCGGCTGAACACGAAGTCCTGGAAATCAAGATCATTGGAGACCGGGAGCAGTATGACCAAATTGACGACAAGACAATTAAAATCTTTACCGACGGCAGCAAGATAGGAGGTAAGGTCGGTGCCGCACTAACCATTTGGACCGATGGAACCGAGACCGACGCCGTTAAATTAGTCTTGTCTGACTACTGCACCGTTTACCAAGCAGAGCTTCTGGCACTGTGCAGAGCAACGCGAGAGATAGTGAAGCGAAAGGCGTCTGGTTTTGGAGTGTATAGCGATTCCATGGCAGCACTCCAAACAGTTCGTAATCCACGTTCCCTCCATCCTTTAGCGGTGGCAGCTAAAGAGAACCTAAGAACGGCATCTCTCCAGAACAAAGCTGTGTCTTTGTTCTGGATAAAAGCTCACGCGGGACTGGAGGGTAACGAGAGAGCTGACGAACTGGCCAAGGCGGCCGCTTTATACTCCAAGCGCAGTCCGGATTACGATCGATGCCCAATCTCGTATGTCAAAAGTCAAATAAGAAATTCTACGATTGGCGATTGGAGCGAGCGCTACAAGAGCGGTACTACGGCGTCAATAACAAAAATATTCTTTCCTGACGCGAGATTAGCCTATAATGCAGTTCGTAAATTCGAGCCAACCAGTGTGAAGACACAAATCATGACGGGCCATGGAGGGTTCTCGGAGTACCTGTCACGTTTTAAATGCAAGGGAAGCCCAGCGTGCATTTGCGATCCCGCTGCAGAAGAATCTGTGCCTCATGTTATATTTGAGTGCCCAGTTTATGCAAGAGAGCGGCACGAAATTGAGCACCAACTAGGAGTAAAGATGGAAACCGCTAATATAGCAGCAATCATGTTAAGTAAAGACAGGGACAGGTTGTTAGATTACTGCATTAAAATAGCAGAAACAGTTATAAAAAGAAACAAGACACGATGAAGTAAAAAATGTTGTCATAATATAGTATTACATATTATAGTACATCATTAAATATATAGAACGAATAAATAAATAGAATAAGAATAAGCAGTAGTCAAAATATGTAATAGAATTTAAGATTTATGTAAGCAATAACTAAATATAAGCAATACTGTTTGTTGTTACAAGTATTAGCTATAATAGATCATAAATAGCAATTAAGACTATGTAAATCATAACAAAACGAAATCTATATATAATATACTAATATAAGCAATAGCGTAAGTAAGTTATAAATTGAAACTAAGATAGTCATGTGAGTAAATAAGTTGTCTTCACTAGAAAGTAAAAGTATGTGGCATAAAAGTGCGAAAGCGCGAGAGGCATAAAAGCGATAAATGGTCTGAAACATAAAGAGAAAACACAGTCTCCGATTACGTTGGAGGTGCAAGCGATAACGCCCTGTGATGACGGGTGCGTTTTTTAAAGAAAAAAAAAAAAAAAAAAAAAAAAAAAAAAAAAAAATAAAGAACCTAACCTAACCTAACCTAACCTAACCTAACCTAACCTAACCTAACCTAACCTAACCTAACCTAACCTAACCTAACCTAACCTAACCTAACCTAACCTAACCTAACCTAACCTAACCTAACCTAACCTAACCTAACCTAACCTAACCTAACCTAACCTAACCTAACCTAACCTAACCTAACCTAACCTAACCTAACCTAACCTAACCTAACCTAACCTAACCTAACCTAACCTAACCTAACCTAACCTAACCTAACCTAACCTAACCTAACCTAACCTAACCTAACCTAACCTAACCTAACCTAACCTAACCTAACCTAACCTAACCTAACCTAACCTAACCTAACCTAACCTAACCTAACCTAACCTAACCTAACCTAACCTAACCTAACCTAACCTAACCTAACCTAACCTAACCTAACCTAACCTAACCTAACCTAACCTAACCTAACCTAACCTAACCTAACCTAACCTAACCTAACCTAACCTAACCTAACCTAACCTAACCTAACCTAACCTAACCTAACCTAACCTAACCTAACCTAACCTAACCTAACCTAACCTAACCTAACCTAACCTAACCTAACCTAACCTAACCTAACCTAACCTAACCTAACCTAACCTAACCTAACCTAACCTAACCTAACCTAACCTAACCTAACCTAACCTAACCTAACCTAACCTAACCTAACCTAACCTAACCTAACCTAACCTAACCTAACCTAACCTAACCTAACCTAACCTAACCTAACCTAACCTAACCTAACCTAACCTAACCTAACCTAACCTAACCTAACCTAACCTAACCTAACCTAACCTAACCTAACCTAACCTAACCTAACCTAACCTAACCTAACCTAACCTAACCTAACCTAACCTAACCTAACCTAACCTAACCTAACCTAACCTAACCTAACCTAACCTAACCTAACCTAACCTAACCTAACCTAACCTAACCTAACCTAACCTAACCTAACCTAACCTAACCTAACCTAACCTAACCTAACCTAACCTAACCTAACCTAACCTAACCGCAAAGAAACTTAAGTGTTTCCAAGGCACGCGAACGATACAGTGCGAAAAGAGTACAGACAGGACCAACAAGTCTGCCATTGTACTGTTTGACAGCAACATTGACGTGACTCAATGCCCAACGCTAACAACAGAAAATATAGTTGTAGCGCAACTTAAAACAGAGGCCTGGAAAATCACTGTCATCTCTGCGTACCTTGAAGGAGACGGAAACATAGAGGCCGACATCGATCACATCCATAAGATCATAAACTCAGTTGGAGGGAAGCGTGCGATACTAGGGGGGGATGTAAACGCCTGGAATATTTGGTGGGGAAGTGGAGAGACAAACCAAAGAGGAAAAGAGCTAGCGGGTGCATTGGATCAAATGGAACTCTGTATCCTGAATAACGGAACAGAACCCACATTTGATTACCACAGAGGAGGCAGACGGTTTACAAGCTGCGTCGACATAACAGTCTGTACTGAGGACATGCTTGATAAGGTTGTCAAATGGAGACTAGATGGAGACGTAACAATTTCTGACCACAAGGCAATCCTGTTCGAAGTCAATCTTAAAAAGTCAAAAGGAGTAGAAATAAAAAGAACAACGAGAAAATTCAACACGAGGAAAGCTAACTGGGCAGAGTTCCGAGAAGAACTCTACCAGCTATGGACAAATAAGGAAGTAAACAAAAAAGAAGTTGATAAAATCGTAACGAAGGAAGAACTAGACCAGAAAATAGAAGAATACACGAAAGCGATAGAAGAAGCATGTGAGAAACACATACCGAAAATAAAGGACAAGAAGCGAGCAGAATTGCCTTGGTGGACAGAGGAATTAACAGTGAAGAAACAGGAAGTAAAGAGATACAAAAGACGGCTCAAAAACGCAGCAGCAGTGCGCCAAGACGGAGTTCTCCAGAAGTACCTCTCCGTCAAAGGGGAGTACTTGCAGCTCATGAACAGTACAAGAACTGACAGTTGGAAGACCTTCTGCCAAAAGCAAGACAGGGAAAGTATGTGGGACGGGATTTATAGAGTAATAGGCCGCACAACATCAAGGCAAGAAGACATACCATTGGTCCAAAATGGTAAAGTACTGGAAGGAGAAGAGTCTGCAAAGGCATTGGCAGAAACCTTCTATCCGGAAGATGAAGCTCAAAAAGACAATGCAGCCCATAAGGTGATAAGAGAAAAGGCGAACCGTGTGAATGAAGAGGAAGATGATGAATCATTTGACCCCCCATTCACGTTGGATGAACTCAAATGGGCTGCAGATAGCTTCAATCCAAAGAAGGCACCCGGGCGAGATGGGCTCACAGCGGATATTTGCAGAATAGCTATCGCTCGTACTCCAGAGTTATTCTTAGCTCTTCTTAATAAGTGCCTGAGTCTCTCCTACTTCCCTACCATGTGGAAGGAAGCAGTAGTGGTAATCCTGCGTAAACCAGGAAAGGAGGACTACACCATACCCAAATCATATCGTCCGATTGGCCTTTTGCCGGTATTAGGAAAGATTTGGGAGAAAATGTTGATCAGGAGAGTTAGATGGCATACTTTGGAGGAAGCGAATAAAAGGCAGTACGGATTTACACCACAACGCGGCACCGAGGACTCCCTCTATGACCTAGTGAGACACATAAGACAAAAGCTGTCAGAAAAGAAATTAGTCGTTGTGGTGTCCCTGGACATAGAGGGAGCCTTTGACAGCGCCTGGTGGCCCGCAATTAGATGCAGACTCGCAGACACGAAATGCCCAAAGAACATACGAAAAGTCCTCGATAGCTACCTAACGGATCGCAAAGTCCAGGTTAGATACGCCGGCGCCACGTTTGAGAAAGCCACAACAAAAGGATGTGTCCAGGGTTCTATAGGCGGTCCTACTTTTTGGAACTTGCTGCTGGATCCTCTGTTGAATAGCCTAGAAAAGAGGGGAGACTACTGTCAGGCATTTGCGGACGATGTTGTTTTGGTTTTCTCCGGCGAAACAGCACTCGAAATACAGAGACAGGCAAACACATCCCTAAAGCATGTCCAGGAGTGGGGTGAAGTGAATAAGCTTAAATTTGCACCTCAAAAAACTAAAGCGATGCTTATTACGAACAAACTTAAGTACGACACACCACTCCTGCGCATGGGGGGTACAGAAATTACCATGTCAAAGGAAATAAAAATACTGGGGCTGACTATCGACGATAAACTTACGTTCAACGCACATGTAGCAAATATTAGCCGCAAAGCGTTGAACATCTACAAACAGCTGGCAAGGGCAGCTAAGGTCGAATGGGGGATCTCGCCGGAGATAACCAGAACAATATACACAGCAGTAATAGAGCCCATAATAATGTACGCAGCAAGTGCCTGGTCACCGGCGACGGACAAAGTAATGACCCAGAAACATCTAAATGAGGTACAAAGAGGGTTCGCACAAAAAATTGTTAAAGCGTATAGGACCACATCCCTAAACTCGGCCCTTATACTCTCGGGACTGCTTCCACTGGACATGAGGATCAGAGAAGCAGCCTCTCTTTTTGAAATAAAGAAAGGACACTCCCATAGAGTAATAGGGGACCGTGACGTCGAGACACCGGTACCCTACATCACAACACCTCACCCACACTTACAAAACTGTATCGAATTCGGTCAAATTAACAACGGGGCAGAACTTGCCCAATTAGAAGACAATGGATACGCACTCTTCACGGATGGTAGCAAAATAGAGGGCAAAGTTGGCGCGGCACTTTCCGTTTGGAAAGGTGGCGCAGAGACCATGACCCGCAAATACAGGCTGGCACCATTCTGCACCGTGTTTCAGGCCGAGTTACTTGCCTTAGCTAAGGCAACCGAAACGATCAACAGTCATAGGTCCGGGGAAAAATTTAAAATTTATAGCGACTCCAGATCAGCACTGGAAGCAGTCACTCGAGGCGTTTCTCTCCATCCCTTGGCTGTGGAAACCAGGCAGAATATCCAGGAGGCGACAAATTGTGGGAAAACCATAAAGCTGTTTTGGATTAAGGCCCACGCAGGAATGGAGGGAAACGAGCGAGCAGATTGCCTGGCAAAAGAGGCAGCACTATATAAGAAGACCAAACCAGACTATGACAGATGTCCAATCTCATTCGTCAAGCGTCAAATCCGCGAGGATACGCTTGGCGAGTGGGACACAAGGTACAGAGTAGGATCAACTGGGACAACCACCAAATTATTCCTACCAAATGCTAGAAATGCTTATTGTACGGTTAGGAAAATAAATCTTGATCCGTTGTTAGTACAAGTGCTGACGGGGCATGGCGGATTCTCCGAGTATCTGAACCGGTTCAAGTGCAAGGAGAGTCCGGCGTGCCCTTGCGGTACTGGGGATAATGAGAGTGTAGTGCATGTGCTCACGGAATGTCAAATCTATGGTAAAGAAAGGTACAACCTAGAACAGGAAATTAATTATAAAATAGACACCAAAAATATGGCAGAAATCCTGTCGAACAAAGATGTGCGTGGCAAATTTATAAAATTTTGTCAAACTATAGCCAAAACTGTGAATAATAAAAATAAAACAAGATAAAATGTACAACTATGTTATATAATAATTATATAAGCATTAGTTTACAATAGATTTAAGTAGAAAATGCATAATGAATAGCACAAAAAACGCATATAGAATACAAGTAATAGACTAATTAAGATAAATAGGTTAATAGGGTTGGAATGTAGAGTTATATAGAAATAGTAATAAAATAGTTTGAAACAAAACACTGTATAATAAAATAAAAATAACAAAGATAAAGAGTAATTATAAGATAAAACAAAATAAGTGTAAATTATAGAGAGTAGAAATAAGAGCTTATGCAACTCTGCAGTTTTGTCAATTAAACCGAAGTTCAAATAAAGGCACTGGTCCACCAAGCCAGTGGAAACAAAGCAATGCCCTGTGATGGCGGGTGCATATTAAAAAAAAAAAAAAAAAAAAAACCTAACCTAACCTAACCTAACCTAACCTAACCTAACCTAACCTAACCTAACCTAACCTAACCTAACCTAACCTAACCTAACCTAACCCAGTCCCGTGCCTTCCGCCATTGCGAAAGCTGTGTTTTTGAGTCGCTCCGCGTGTAAAAAATCGAACGGTCGGGATAATTTGTGATAAAAGTATAGTGCGATACCTCAAAAGTTGCGCAATTACAAGCGCTACGTGATCGCGAAAACCGCGTGGAAATCGCATGAAAATTGTGGATTTTCTCCGAACAAAAACTGTTTCTTAGTGCTAAAACAAGTGGAAAACTAGTGGTATCTCGGAATCCAGATCGACAACATATAGTTTTTCGATTGTGAAAAGGTGCGTCTCGAAGGTACCTATCTTCTGAGACCCCTCTAGAAAGTGTGCAGTGAGAACTCGTGGAACTAGGGCCAAAAAACAAAAAAGCACGTGGCAGAAAATTTCGGTTTTTCAGCAATTTTGCTGAAACAGAAAGTGGCCCTAAAAGGAGGCAAAACCAACGACCCCGTGAGTTTTTGAAAATTGCAAATTGGACGAAAACTGTACGCGTATCGTGTATCCAAAGTTTAGTGAACTTCGTAATAAGCTTCGAGCTTTTTTCATCAGGATACCAGTGAAAAACAGGATCGATAACATATACTTTTTAAAGTGTCAATTAATAGAGACAGAAACAGCCTAACGGAAAACACCAAGTTCGGATTTTTAGGATAAGTGGTTCCCGAGCGCTAGACTTTATACGGTGACCAGTGTAGAAGTAAATAGGCACACGCCAAGCTGGCCAGTGACAAGGGAAAGTGAACCCCTACTGACACGACCCCGACCACCTGGGAGTTGCTCCTGGGACCCACCACAACCAAACTTGGTTCTGGCAGAATTAACTCCGAGTGATACTGCGGGCTCCAGGAGCCATTTGCAGAAATTTGTCAGCACCCCTCAACTTCGGCAGCTTCCTGAGGGTGAACAGAGTGAAAAGTGGTGCTGGTGCTGGTGCAGGTGGAAAGACACACTAATAGACAATAAGCAACAATTTTAATCAGTAAGTTAGCTTTAATATTCTAATTTATAAGTAATTTAATGTAAGAATAGGGAAATTTCGCCATTACCATCTAAGTTTGCCAACCCCCTAGGGGTTAAACGGCTCGTGATATCGCGAAAATAACACCAGTTTGGTTCTCTTACGAGAAGCGATCATAAGGACAACCTATCGGTAGGCATTCCCGAAAACCACCCCCGGGAAGATTTTTTCAAAAATCGTAAAAATTTTCCGGTTTCCCGTTTTCCGGGAAACTCGTTTGGGCCACTGACGGTAAATTCAGCACGTCCTATACACCCCCAGATCAAAAACGGGCGCGATATCTCGTTCCTAAGGGCGAAACCAACAAGTCAAACCTGGCAAAGGGCACCCTACGTTGTTCCCGGAACCCTACTCCGGCGACGCGCGGGACAAAAATTTGTCAAAAGCGGGAAACACTGAGCTGATCACCGACCTATAATATTTATTTTATCCTGAGTTTTTAGGACACTTAATTTAGAAATTGTGTAACTTTATATTAAAATATTCAAAAAATTCTAACCGTAAAAATTAAGATTGTTTAGATAAGAAATGTCCAAAAATTTGAAAGTAGCTAAGAAACGGTAAGTCCTAGCTCAAAAATAACCTTTTTTCGGCCCCCCCCTCCCTAACCCACTCCCCCCATCCTACGTCAAAAAACCCAACCCTTCCCTACCCACCCCTAAAATTTCAACCCCCTACCCTTAAATATTGTTGGTTGACCAGCACAGTGAGACCCCTGGATCTGAGAATTCTAAGTGTTTTAAAAGCTGGTAAAAATTTTAAAAATCTGTAGTTTAGGAACCTGAGCCCCGATTCTCAAGCGGTTTTCAGCTAAGGGTCCAAAATTTCAAGGGCTTTCAGGTTACGTCAACCTAGAGTCTCCAGGTAGAGACCGAAAAAATTTTTTCCAGCGAATAGACAAATTGTATAGATAGCATTAAGATTTAGTAGTAGATAGTTGATAAGGATTGCTGACACCGCTCCTGCTCTATATAGAGCAAATACTGACACCAAAAATTTTTTGTAAATTTAAGTTTTAGGACAGGGACTATACATCCCCACTGCGTTGACAACTCCACTGCGTGGAGTTCAACGACTCTAGATAGAGAAATTTTTATGTACTTTTAGCTAAATTTTAAAGCATTTTATTTCTATACCGTGTATTTCTCTCCTAAGGGAGGTCCGTATAGCGGCGAGACCGACTCTACATAGAGTCGAAAAATTTGCCTTGACGAAAATTCCAAATTAACTGTATCTCGTATATCCGTACTAACTACGTTAGCGAGAGGACGGACTCTATGTAGAGCGGATCACGCGACTTATTTAAATAAGATTTTCTTTGTCAATTGACTTTGCGGTGACCTCATCATACTTATAGCTTTAGGACTTTATGCGGTTTTGTATTCGAAGCTGCATTTTACTTTTAATTTTTATTTTGTTTAATTGTTTTATTTTGTTTGTTTTTACATCGTCCCTATTGACGCTCTTAATTTTACAATTTAACTGACGCATACCCTCCAATATGTTCGGCTACAGAACGCCAAAGAAGGCGACTGACGACGTCAAGTCTCCGTCAGGATCTGGGGCAGTCGCCCCCTTAAACGTAAGACGTAGCATAGGGGAATGGGAAGCTACCAACACCAGCCCCACCCCCTGTGTAACTGAAAAGACGTCGCAGGCAGGCCCTGCGAAAGCCAAACCGAAGATCACTCTGACGCAGGAGAGCAAGGTGGTGACCGCGACCACAACAAAAAAGCCCGCTGAAATATCATCACCCCCAAAGGTGAAATACGCGGACCGAACAGCGGAGGCCAAAGCCTAACTAACGAAGACGAAACTCCATCTGAGCAGCTCAAAAAACACCAAGAGAGAGATCACAGCCGGTATTGCCGAAGCCACAGAACGACTCTACCAATTGGTCAAGGAGGTCGAATCTGAGCTAAAAGTGGCGAAACAACGGAGTACCAAGCATGGACCGGCACCTACAGATCTGAAGGACATAGCCGCAGATTCAACTCCTCCTAAAGAAATGGACACGACAGCGATTCTAACAAAAATGGAAGAGCACTCAAAACTCCTTATTGAAAATAATAAGAAAATTGAGGAGCTAAAGGAGAAGATTGACCACCAAAATGAATCCCTGGACAGAGGAACTTACGCGAACGTGGCCGCAACCCAGTCCGTAAATATGCGGCCAAAACGCAGTACCCTGCACTCCGTTGTGATCTCGTCCAGGAATGAGACCGAAACCGGCGACGAAGTTCTTAGTAGAGTAAGGGAAGCAGTGAATGCCAAAGAGGGCTGGATCAAGGTTGAAAAGGTAAGAAAAGCTAAAGATAGGAAAATTATAATAGGCCTGGAAACCGAGGAAGAAAGAAGTAAGATAAAGACCAGACTTCAACAAGAAGGAGTTGACCTCACTGTGGAGGAGGTCAAAAACAAGGACCCACTTTTGATACTGAAGAACGTGCTATCAGTGAACACCGACGAAGACATTATCAAAGCGCTTAGAAATCAAAATAAGAGTGTTTTTGATGGCCTCGATAGTGGGGAAAACAGGGTGGAAATACGATATAGAAGAAGGACACGTAACCCTCATATTGGCCACGTCATCGTCAGCGTCTCGCCCACCATCTGGCGACGGGCATTGGGGATTGGAACTGTACATATTGACCTCCAACGAGTACGAATTGAGGACCAGTCTCCATTGGTACAGTGCACCCGATGCCTAGGATTCGGGCACGGTAAGCGTCTCTGCAAAGAGCCTGCGGACCTATGCAGTCACTGCGGCGGTCCCCACATGAGGACAGAATGCCCGGACTGGATGTCAGGCTCACCACCCGTATGCAGAAACTGTACAAGGTCGAAAATAGAATACGGTACACCACATAACGCTTTCAGTCATGACTGCCCCGTACGCAAAAAATGGGATGACGTGGCCAGATCAACGGTCGCGTATTGCTAAAGGCACCCCAAGGCAAAATACCCCGTATGGAGTATTGCAGGCGAACCTCCAACGGAAAAAGCTTGCCACCAATGAGCTCCTAATTGAGGCTACAAAGCGCGGAATAGCGGTGGCGCTTCTTCAAGAACCGTATGTGGCAGGAGCAAAAGCAATGAGGAGTCACAGGGGCATTAGGGTCTTCCAGAACACAGGCACAGGAGATGGGACTGTCAAAGCAGCAATAGCTGTCTTTAGCAGCGAACTTATAGTCAAGCAGTACCCGAAACTCACCACAAATAACATCTCAGTGGTGGGGATCCAGACCAGTGCCTGGGAGATCACGCTTGTCTCCTTTTATTTCGAGCCAGACCAGCCCATCGAGCCTTATCTGGAACATCTTAAGAAAATAGTGCTCGCAGTCGGTTCCAGGAAAATCATCATTGGAGGGGACGCAAATGCAAAGAGCATATGGTGGGGTAGCCCGAAAGTCGACCATAGGGGCGAAGAGATGGCAGGAACTCTCGGGGAGCTTGGCCTAAATATTCTGAACCGAGGGGAAACACCGACCTTCGACACAATCCGAGGAGGGAAACGGTACAGTAGCCACGTAGACGTCACCGCCTGTTCCAACGACATGTTGGACCTGATAGACGACTGGAGAGTCGACGAGGGTCTCACGAGCTCGGACCACAATGGCATAACGTTCAAAGTTCTCTTGCAGAAGTCCAAAGGTATCAAAATTCAGAGAACCACACGGAAATTTAACACCAGGAAAGCCAATTGGCCCAAGTTTCATGCGAAACTTGGCCAATTGAAAATTGATAATAAATTCACATTAGCCGAAATAGAAAAAATTAATGACATAGAGCAAATTGACATCACAGTAAATAACTTCACAAAAGCCATAGACCAAACATGTAAATTAACGATACCCACTAAGAAACATCAAGAAGAACTTACCTTGCCGTGGTGGTCCGAGAGACTCGCAGGGATGAAGAAGACCGTCGCTACCAAGAAACGCAGGATCCGTTGTGCCGCCCAAGTCCGGAAGTCGAAGGTCATAGAGGAGTACCTGAAAGAGAAGGAAGAATATGAGTTGGAAGCGACCAGGGCTCAGACCGAGAGCTGGAAGGAATTTTGTGGGAAACAGGATAGGGAGGGGGTATGGGAGGGGATATATAGGGTGATAGGCAGGACGCAGCGAAGGGAGGAAGACTTGCCATTGGAAAGAAATGGAGATGTGCTGGATGCGAGGGGCTCCGTAAAGTTGCTGGCGGAAACATTTTATCCGGAGGATCACCCTGAATGCGACAACCATCACCACCGCTCCATTCGATTGAAAGCCGAAGACGTAAACACCTGCGAGCAAGATAACTCTTGCGACCCGCCGTTTACGATGGCAGAACTTAAAAACTCGATGGAGTCCTTCAACCCAAAAAAGGCACCGGGCTCCGATGGCTTTACTGCCGACATTTGTTGTCATGCCGTGGGTAACGACCCAGAGCTGTTCCTGAAGCTCCTAAATAAGTGCCTGGAATACCATCACTTCCCCACGTCCTGGAAACAGGCAACAGTAGTGATACTGAAGAAGCCAGGAAAAGAAAACTACTCCACACCAAAGTCATATAGGCCGATTGGACTACTGCCTATACTGGGGAAGATTTATGAGAAGATGCTGGTGGCCCGCCTGAAATTCCATCTTTTGCCAAGGATGAGCACCCGTCAGTACGGATTCATGCCGCAAAGAAGCACTGAGGACTCCCTCTATGCCCTCATGCAACATGTACACAAAAAACTGGAACAAAAACGACTAGTAACGCTTGTATCGTTGGACATAGAGGGAGCTTTTGACAGTGCCTGGTGGCCAGTAATAAGAGTCCGCCTAGCGGAAGAGAAGTGTCCACTCAACCTTAGGCGGGTCATGGACAGCTACCTCAAAGACCGAAAAGTGGAGGTTCGGTACGGTGGGGAGGCATACAGCAAGTACACCAACAAAGGCTGTGTCCAGGGCTCAATCGGGGGCCCAATTTTTTGGAATCTCATCCTAGACCCCCTCCTAAAAGCGATGGAGCGCAGGGGAAACTATATCCAGGCGTTTGCGGACGATGTTGTCCTGGTGTTCGACGGAGAGACCGCACTGGAAGTGGAGCGATGTGCCAATGCCGCTCTCGATCATGTGCTGGCGTGGGGTGTTGAAAATAAGTTAAAATTTGCACCTCAAAAGACTACCGCAATGGTGATCACTAAAAAACTGAAATATGACACGCCGCGCCTGCACATGGGGGGGATCGACATCGACATGTCAAACGACATGAAGCTTCTGGGTGTAACCATCGACCACAAATTGACATTTAACACCCATGTCTCAAACGTCTGCAGAAAAGCGATAGGGGTTTACAAGCAGCTTTGTAGAGCAGCAAAGGTAAGTTGGGGGCTTCACCCAGATGTCATCCGGGTAATATATGTAGCGACAGTAGAGCCCATAATACTTTACGCTGCTAGCGTCTGGGCACCGGCTGCTAAAAAGTTGGGCATTATAAAACAGCTTGGGACCGTCCAGAGGGGAATCGCACAGAAAATGTGCAAGGCATACCGTACGGTCTCTTTGCACTCAGCGCTGGTGCTTTCCGGCATGATCCCCCTTGACCTACGAGTTCGCGAGGCGGCATCACTGTATGAGGCAAAGAAAGGGGTGCCACAACTATCATTGAGGGGCAGAGAGGTCGAGCAAATGGCTGCATCGGTGGAGGATCCTCATCCTGCGACAAGGGATATACTGCAGTTCGACAGCTTGGCAAACCAGGAGCATCTGGATAACGTGCGTAATTTTGACGTCCGCATTTTTACGGACGGTAGTAAGATTGGAGGAGGGGTTGGTGCCTCACTTTCCATATGGAATGGTGAAGCTGAGACCAGAGCCCTCAAACTTGCGCTACCGGATTATTGCACGGTGTATCAGGCCGAGCTTCTGGCGCTAACAAGGGCTACCAGGGAGGTAGTTAAGATCAAATCGTCCTCTTTTGGAGTTTTCAGCGACTCGATGGCGGCTCTTCAGACGGTCACAAATCCCGGTTCGCGCCACCCTCTCGCTGTCGAAGCTAGGGATAATATAAAATCAGCATCCCACCAGAACAAGGTAGTAAACTTGTTTTGGATTAAGGCCCACGCTGGACTGTTGGGAAATGAAAGAGCTGATCAGCTAGCGAAAGAGGCCGCTGGGAACTCCAAAAGAAAGCCCGACTACGATCGATGTCCGATCTCATTCATCAAGCGCAGCATACGAACGGCGACGCTTGATGAGTGGAATCGAAGATACAAAACAACCAACACCGCATCAGTGACGAAGCTATTTTTCCCGGATGTGCGACTAGCTTATAGTGTAATACGCAGGATGGGCACAAGCGCCATAAACACGCAAATAATGACGGGACACGGCGGATTCTCCGAGTACTTGAACCGATTCAAGTGCAAGGAGAGTCCATCGTGTATTTGCGACCCAGAGGAAAGCGAATCTGTCATGCACATACTCTTCGATTGCCCTCAGTTTGCAAAGCGCCGATTTGAGGCTGAAAATATTTTGGACATAAATATAACGCCAAATAGCGTAAAGATAATAATGCCCAGTAAAAATGCCGATAAATTTTTAGACTATTGCCAATATGTAGCAAAAATAGTGATAGCTCGAAACAAAACCGCATAAGTAAATATGCTGTCATAATATAGTGTGTATATTAGTGGCTAGCATAGTAGAAATAAGTCTGTTAGAAGAAATTTTTAGAAATAAGAAATATTGTGCGATATGTAAAAATAGAATTAAGACTAAAATAAATAGAAAAAGTAAGTAAGAGCAACAATATATTTGCCCCCTGCTCTGTGAAATAAGACGGAATAAGAAGCTGTAATAAAAGTAAAATTAAGTAGAAATAAGATAATAAACTGTGAGTAGAATTTAAAAAAGCATAGGATAAGTCTAAATGTTAAATAGGTTATAATATTAAAAATGTTGTCTCCCTGTTATTTACTGTACCCGAAACAAAGTTAAATTAAGACTTAAGACGATAGTTGGGAATCCCACCCTGATATACCTGAGCACTTTACGTGAAATCGGTATATTGCTTTTTTCAGTTTCCGACTTAGAACATTGACTATTTACGTTTATTACGACACCAGTAGCTGCCTGAAAGTAATTAGTGTTAAATAATCCTGAAAATTTCTATTATATTCCATTATAATCACATAAATTGACACTTGTTAAAATTTAGAGGTTTTTCTGCAAGAAAATCTTAATAACTTTTTTGTTTACCAACTTATATTGACTTTTATTGTCTTAACATTTCGGCTATAGCACCAGCTGTACGTAGATACCCAATTCCTGGATATCGAACGTATAGTTTGTTTAAATTTTTTATTTTTAACTGTAATTCTGTGAAATTGCTACGTAAACGTACCTTTAGAGGTTACTTACCTTGTGTTCCGAGTCCGTCACTGATTGGAGCTGGTCCACAGCTGGGCTGATACATCCACCGCTTCATACTATACCACTTTGAACCCCCTGCGGAGTCCCGTTTGGGAATTGACACCTGAAAACAGGAATTTCTGGTACAAAATTTACAAATTTTTTAACTTTTTGGCTAATAACATTTCAACCCTTTGGCTTATTGTCTAAATTATTATATATTTGGGTAGGTCTCGACTACCCCTTTCATACCGCACCTCATTTGTCAGGATCCGTCGGATAGAAATTTAAATAAAATTCCCGAAAGTTCCTTTTATCAAGTTTGTTTATGTAGGCGAGTTGATATACCTGAGCACTTTACGTGAAATCGGTATATTGCTTTTTTCAGTTTCCGACTTAGAACATTGACTATTTACGTTTATTACGACACCAGTAGCTGCCTGAAAGTAATTAGTGTTAAATAATCCTGAAAATTTCTATTATATTCCATTATAATCACATAAATTGACACTTGTTAAAATTTAGAGGTTTTTCTGCAAGAAAATCTTAATAACTTTTTTGTTTACCAACTTATATTGACTTTTATTGTCTTAACATTTCGGCTATAGCACCAGCTGTACGTAGATACCCAATTCCTGGATATCGAACGTATAGTTTGTTTAAATTTTTTATTTTTAACTGTAATTCTGTGAAATTGCTACGTAAACGTACCTTTAGAGGTTACTTACCTTGTGTTCCGAGTCCGTCACTGATTGGAGCTGGTCCACAGCTGGGCTGATACATCCACCGCTTCATACTATACCACTTTGAACCCCCTGCGGAGTCCCGTTTGGGAATTGACACCTGAAAACAGGAATTTCTGGTACAAAATTTACAAATTTTTTAACTTTTTGGCTAATAACATTTCAACCCTTTGGCTTATTGTCTAAATTATTATATATTTGGGTAGGTCTCGACTACCCCTTTCATACCGCACCTCATTTGTCAGGATCCGTCGGATAGAAATTTAAATAAAATTCCCGAAAGTTCCTTTTATCAAGTTTGTTTATGTAGGCGAGTTGATATACCTGAGCACTTTACGTGAAATCGGTATATTGCTTTTTTCAGTTTCCGACTTAGAACATTGACTATTTACGTTTATTACGACACCAGTAGCTGCCTGAAAGTAATTAGTGTTAAATAATCCTGAAAATTTCTATTATATTCCATTATAATCACATAAATTGACACTTGTTAAAATTTAGAGGTTTTTCTGCAAGAAAATCTTAATAACTTTTTTGTTTACCAACTTATATTGACTTTTATTGTCTTAACATTTCGGCTATAGCACCAGCTGTACGTAGATACCCAATTCCTGGATATCGAACGTATAGTTTGTTTAAATTTTTTATTTTTAACTGTAATTCTGTGAAATTGCTACGTAAACGTACCTTTAGAGGTTACTTACCTTGTGTTCCGAGTCCGTCACTGATTGGAGCTGGTCCACAGCTGGGCTGATACATCCACCGCTTCATACTATACCACTTTGAACCCCCTGCGGAGTCCCGTTTGGGAATTGACACCTGAAAACAGGAATTTCTGGTACAAAATTTACAAATTTTTTAACTTTTTGGCTAATAACATTTCAACCCTTTGGCTTATTGTCTAAATTATTATATATTTGGGTAGGTCTCGACTACCCCTTTCATACCGCACCTCATTTGTCAGGATCCGTCGGATAGAAATTTAAATAAAATTCCCGAAAGTTCCTTTTATCAAGTTTGTTTATGTAGGCGAGTTGATATACCTGAGCACTTTACGTGAAATCGGTATATTGCTTTTTTCAGTTTCCGACTTAGAACATTGACTATTTACGTTTATTACGACACCAGTAGCTGCCTGAAAGTAATTAGTGTTAAATAATCCTGAAAATTTCTATTATATTCCATTATAATCACATAAATTGACACTTGTTAAAATTTAGAGGTTTTTCTGCAAGAAAATCTTAATAACTTTTTTGTTTACCAACTTATATTGACTTTTATTGTCTTAACATTTCGGCTATAGCACCAGCTGTACGTAGATACCCAATTCCTGGATATCGAACGTATAGTTTGTTTAAATTTTTTATTTTTAACTGTAATTCTGTGAAATTGCTACGTAAACGTACCTTTAGAGGTTACTTACCTTGTGTTCCGAGTCCGTCACTGATTGGAGCTGGTCCACAGCTGGGCTGATACATCCACCGCTTCATACTATACCACTTTGAACCCCCTGCGGAGTCCCGTTTGGGAATTGACACCTGAAAACAGGAATTTCTGGTACAAAATTTACAAATTTTTTAACTTTTTGGCTAATAACATTTCAACCCTTTGGCTTATTGTCTAAATTATTATATATTTGGGTAGGTCTCGACTACCCCTTTCATACCGCACCTCATTTGTCAGGATCCGTCGGATAGAAATTTAAATAAAATTCCCGAAAGTTCCTTTTATCAAGTTTGTTTATGTAGGCGAGTTGATATACCTGAGCACTTTACGTGAAATCGGTATATTGCTTTTTTCAGTTTCCGACTTAGAACATTGACTATTTACGTTTATTACGACACCAGTAGCTGCCTGAAAGTAATTAGTGTTAAATAATCCTGAAAATTTCTATTATATTCCATTATAATCACATAAATTGACACTTGTTAAAATTTAGAGGTTTTTCTGCAAGAAAATCTTAATAACTTTTTTGTTTACCAACTTATATTGACTTTTATTGTCTTAACATTTCGGCTATAGCACCAGCTGTACGTAGATACCCAATTCCTGGATATCGAACGTATAGTTTGTTTAAATTTTTTATTTTTAACTGTAATTCTGTGAAATTGCTACGTAAACGTACCTTTAGAGGTTACTTACCTTGTGTTCCGAGTCCGTCACTGATTGGAGCTGGTCCACAGCTGGGCTGATACATCCACCGCTTCATACTATACCACTTTGAACCCCCTGCGGAGTCCCGTTTGGGAATTGACACCTGAAAACAGGAATTTCTGGTACAAAATTTACAAATTTTTTAACTTTTTGGCTAATAACATTTCAACCCTTTGGCTTATTGTCTAAATTATTATATATTTGGGTAGGTCTCGACTACCCCTTTCATACCGCACCTCATTTGTCAGGATCCGTCGGATAGAAATTTAAATAAAATTCCCGAAAGTTCCTTTTATCAAGTTTGTTTATGTAGGCGAGTTGATATACCTGAGCACTTTACGTGAAATCGGTATATTGCTTTTTTCAGTTTCCGACTTAGAACATTGACTATTTACGTTTATTACGACACCAGTAGCTGCCTGAAAGTAATTAGTGTTAAATAATCCTGAAAATTTCTATTATATTCCATTATAATCACATAAATTGACACTTGTTAAAATTTAGAGGTTTTTCTGCAAGAAAATCTTAATAACTTTTTTGTTTACCAACTTATATTGACTTTTATTGTCTTAACATTTCGGCTATAGCACCAGCTGTACGTAGATACCCAATTCCTGGATATCGAACGTATAGTTTGTTTAAATTTTTTATTTTTAACTGTAATTCTGTGAAATTGCTACGTAAACGTACCTTTAGAGGTTACTTACCTTGTGTTCCGAGTCCGTCACTGATTGGAGCTGGTCCACAGCTGGGCTGATACATCCACCGCTTCATACTATACCACTTTGAACCCCCTGCGGAGTCCCGTTTGGGAATTGACACCTGAAAACAGGAATTTCTGGTACAAAATTTACAAATTTTTTAACTTTTTGGCTAATAACATTTCAACCCTTTGGCTTATTGTCTAAATTATTATATATTTGGGTAGGTCTCGACTACCCCTTTCATACCGCACCTCATTTGTCAGGATCCGTCGGATAGAAATTTAAATAAAATTCCCGAAAGTTCCTTTTATCAAGTTTGTTTATGTAGGCGAGTTGATATACCTGAGCACTTTACGTGAAATCGGTATATTGCTTTTTTCAGTTTCCGACTTAGAACATTGACTATTTACGTTTATTACGACACCAGTAGCTGCCTGAAAGTAATTAGTGTTAAATAATCCTGAAAATTTCTATTATATTCCATTATAATCACATAAATTGACACTTGTTAAAATTTAGAGGTTTTTCTGCAAGAAAATCTTAATAACTTTTTTGTTTACCAACTTATATTGACTTTTATTGTCTTAACATTTCGGCTATAGCACCAGCTGTACGTAGATACCCAATTCCTGGATATCGAACGTATAGTTTGTTTAAATTTTTTATTTTTAACTGTAATTCTGTGAAATTGCTACGTAAACGTACCTTTAGAGGTTACTTACCTTGTGTTCCGAGTCCGTCACTGATTGGAGCTGGTCCACAGCTGGGCTGATACATCCACCGCTTCATACTATACCACTTTGAACCCCCTGCGGAGTCCCGTTTGGGAATTGACACCTGAAAACAGGAATTTCTGGTACAAAATTTACAAATTTTTTAACTTTTTGGCTAATAACATTTCAACCCTTTGGCTTATTGTCTAAATTATTATATATTTGGGTAGGTCTCGACTACCCCTTTCATACCGCACCTCATTTGTCAGGATCCGTCGGATAGAAATTTAAATAAAATTCCCGAAAGTTCCTTTTATCAAGTTTGTTTATGTAGGCGAGTTGATATACCTGAGCACTTTACGTGAAATCGGTATATTGCTTTTTTCAGTTTCCGACTTAGAACATTGACTATTTACGTTTATTACGACACCAGTAGCTGCCTGAAAGTAATTAGTGTTAAATAATCCTGAAAATTTCTATTATATTCCATTATAATCACATAAATTGACACTTGTTAAAATTTAGAGGTTTTTCTGCAAGAAAATCTTAATAACTTTTTTGTTTACCAACTTATATTGACTTTTATTGTCTTAACATTTCGGCTATAGCACCAGCTGTACGTAGATACCCAATTCCTGGATATCGAACGTATAGTTTGTTTAAATTTTTTATTTTTAACTGTAATTCTGTGAAATTGCTACGTAAACGTACCTTTAGAGGTTACTTACCTTGTGTTCCGAGTCCGTCACTGATTGGAGCTGGTCCACAGCTGGGCTGATACATCCACCGCTTCATACTATACCACTTTGAACCCCCTGCGGAGTCCCGTTTGGGAATTGACACCTGAAAACAGGAATTTCTGGTACAAAATTTACAAATTTTTTAACTTTTTGGCTAATAACATTTCAACCCTTTGGCTTATTGTCTAAATTATTATATATTTGGGTAGGTCTCGACTACCCCTTTCATACCGCACCTCATTTGTCAGGATCCGTCGGATAGAAATTTAAAAAATTGCCCGCCACCCTCCCTGTTTTCACTGGAATTAGTACGATAGCGAAATTTTGAAGTGTGTAGTGGGAACGGGAGGAAATTGTGAATCCACGAAAAATTTTTAATATCTGTGTGTGACAGTATTTGACGTTAGAGGTTTACTCACCACAATATTTACTGATCCCCGGTCTTATTGACTGGGAACTAACAGATTAGGCCCAAACCTAACTCTACAGTAGTTATAAGGCTTTTGTGCGGTTTTGTTCTGCAACTCTGTAGCTGGAGACGGAGGAAATTGTGGACCCACAACAAAAATTTATTATATTTTTCCCTTTGCTTGTGATTGTTTGTGACGTCCGAGGTTTATTGACCAAAGCATTTTGTTTTTCTTTGATTCCCGGTTCTATTGACCGAGAGCTAATAGACAAGGTCCTTTGACCTTAAATTTATTGACCATTGACTTCGTAACTGACTTTGAATCTGACAAATTGGTTTATTGACCACCGTTTATGCTAGTTAGAAGGTTTATTGACCGTAGTCTGTTTTAACGAAGCGAATTATTGCTTAATTCTTTTAATTCTCGGTTTATTGACCAAATTGCTAATCAATTCTCGGGTTAGTATAACATTATATTTCTTAAGTGTGTGGCTCTGAGCAGGTCTCAGCAAGCCGGATCGCAGTCATAGTGCTTTGGACACTTCTTCTTAGTAAGAAGTGTTTCCCTGCTAAGTTATCTAAACGGGACTAAGCTGCTGGGACTTGCGAATATCATCAAAGACAAGACATTTTATATTATCTTTTATCATACACAATCTTAACCATTTTAAAAGATTATTAACCATTAATTACTTATACAGCTAAATTTAGTATTAAGTATATCTTATTTCATTTGGAGAAGCTATCCCTCCCATCTTCCAGCATGTTCGGATTCCGAACCCCAGCCAAAAAACAAACTTCCTCACCTTCTCAGGCTACTCCCCCTGACGGGATGCTGAGTGCGAGTTCTGCGGAGCATACGCAAACCCAGACAAACGTCAGGAGGAGTATCGGGGAATGGGAAGCCAGCAAAGACCCCTCTCCTACGTCGGTGCCCGCCGCCCCCACCAAGCCCAAAAAACCGGTAATCGCAACCTCCACAAGCAAACCATCTGCTCAAATGGGACCGGTGGGGACGGCGGACAGTCCGAAAGTGACAAGCGCATCCACCAGTGCAAGTAGAGTACAAGAGGCAAGAAACTGGGTGACGAAAGCTAAGATCGCGCTCAAAAATTCTAGGAATTTAAAAACCGATATAAAAGCGGATGTCACCCAGGCCATTGACAGCCTCTACCAACTAGTAAAGGAGGGCGAGTTGGGGAAGGGGTCAGATAAAGATAAAGAAGAAAATCAGCTACACAAAGAGAGACAATGCCAGTCAGCAAAAACAAACAACGAATTTCCTCAACTGCTCTCCTCATTAGCAGACCACAGTAAGCTAATGAGAGAGAGCAATGAGAAAATAGAAGAATTAAAAAGGGCTCTGACTATGACAACAGAGGAGATCACGTACGCCGGAGTAGCGGCGCGCGCCAAACCACTCCTGGTGCAGCCCGCGCTGCACTCGGTAGTGGTCACCTCGAAAGATGATAAGGAAACCGGGGAAGACGTAGTAGGTCGAATTAGAACAGTAATAAAAGCTAAGGAAGATGGCATATGCATTGACAGAGTTAGAAAAGCGAAAGACAGAAAAGTCATCATCAGCTGCAGGAACGAAGAGGAAAGGAGTAGGGTCCGTAACAAATTAAAAACAGCAGACGAACAGCTGGACGTCCAGGACGTCAAAAACCAGGACCCACTTATCATCCTCAGAGATGTCCTAAAATATAACAAGGACGAGGACATTGTAAAAGCCCTGAGGGTGCAAAATGCTTCGCTCTTCTCTGGACTTGCAGCTGAAGATGAAAAATTGGAAATCAAATATAAGAAATCCGCAAGGAACTCTCTAATGTGCCACATAGTCGCAAGAGTATCTCCCAAGCTCTGGAGACGCATGACAGAGGCGTCTGCTGTGTACATAGACATACAGCGAATTAGGGTGGAGGACCAGTCCCCTTTGGTGCAATGCTCAGGATGTCTGGGCTATGGGCACAGCAAGCGCCTCTGTACAGTTAAAGAAAAAGAGGAGACATGCGCTCACTGTGGTGGAGCTCACCAGCGCAGGAATTGCCCTGATGTGCTCGCCAACGCACCCCCCACCTGCTGCAACTGCTCTAGAGCAAATCTGGATGCGACCGGACACAATGCGTTTAGCATGGACTGTCCGGTCCGACGCAAGTGGGATGCGTTAGCTAGAGCAAAAGTAGCGTACTGCTAAGGGCTCCACCGCAGAAACAGGGAGCAATCCTACCACCGGGACCAAGGCGTATCCGATTGTGCAGGCTAATCTTCAAAGGAAGGAACTGGCGACCGCTGAATTGTTCGGGGTTGCCGAGGATAGGAAGGTGGCAATAGCCCTAATCCAGGAGCCGTATGTAGGCAGCATACGGAGGATGCGAGACTATCGTGGGGCGCGTATATTCCAGGCGTCGGAAGACGGAAGTGGAACTGTAAAGGCCGCAATAGCGGTCTTCGGACAAGATCTAGATGTCATACAGTGTCCGGAACTCACCACTCACAACATCGTAGTGGTGAGGATCCGAACCCGCGCCTGGAACCTCGCGGTGGTCTCCGTCTACTTCGAGCCGGACAAGCCTATAGACGGCTACCTCGAGCACCTTCGAGGGATTCGGCGGACGCTAGGACCCCGAGGCCTGCTCATCGGAGGGGATGTAAACGCAAAGAGTTCCTGGTGGGGGAGTAACACTGAGGACAATAGAGGGGAGGAGCTATGTGGCACATTAGAGGAGTTGGATTTGCAGGTGCTCAACAGCGGCACTACACCTACGTTCCATACCATAAGAGGCGGCAAAATCTTTAGCAGCCACGTTGACATCACTGCTTGCTCAGCGGACCTAATCGACTACGTGGAGGGTTGGCAAATAGACGTCGGAATGACGAGCTCGGACCACAACGGCATCGTATTTAACATTCGGCAAATTAAATCCACCGGCATCAACGTTCAAACAACAACCAGGCTCTACAATACTAAAAAAGCTAATTGGGACCAGTTTCGTGAGAAACTGGCACAATTAAAAATGGAAAACAAAATTAACAAACAGGAAATAGATAATATAACAAATAAACAAAATTTAGAAATTATTGTAGAGTCATATTTAGATATAATTAAAACATCGTGTGAAAAAAGTATACCAAAAAAGAAAATATATAAAAAACTTACCTTGCCGTGGTGGTCCGATGAACTCGCCGCGTTGAAACAGGAAGTTGCCACCAAAAAGAGAAGGATCCGCTGCGCCGCACCGGTTCGTAGGAAACACGTCGTTGATGAGTACCTGCAAAAGAAAGAAGAGTATGAAAGACAAGCGAGATGCGCCCAGATCCAAAGCTGGAAGGATTTCTGCACCAAGCAGGACAGGGAGGGGGTCTGGGAGGGTATTTACAGAGTGATGGGAAGGACTGTGAAAAGGCAGGAGGACGTAGCCTTGGTCAAAAACGGCGAAACGCTGGATTCCGCCGAATCCGCATCGCACCTGGCTGAAACCTTCTATCCGGAGGACCTAATGAATACAGACAGCCAAGACCACAAGGACACCCGGGAGCTCGCACAGCGGGTAAACGACCGGGTCCATGATGAAGTGCATGACCCGCCGTTTACAGCGCATGAGATGATGACCGCGGTGTCCAGCTTTAACCCGAAGAAGGCGCCAGGTGCGGATGGTTTTACGGCGGACATCTGCCGTCGAGTCATTCTCCAGGACCCTGATGCTTTCCTTGCCCTGGCCAATAAGTGCCTCACCCTGGGCCACTTCCCTAACAAGTGGAAGGAGGCCACGGTAGTGGTGCTGAGGAAGCCGGGCAAGGACAGTTATCAGAGCGCCAAATCGTACAGGCCCATAGGCCTTTTACCTGTACTGGGAAAAGTCCTGGAGAAAATGGTAGTAGCAAGGCTCCAATGGCACCTTGTACCGAGGCTCAGTACTCGCCAGTACGGCTTTATGCCCCAGAGAAGCACCGAGGACGCCCTCTATACCCTAGTGAACCAAATTAAAGCGGAGGTTAAATTGAAAAAACTGGTAACGCTCGTCTCACTGGATATAGAGGGCGCCTTCGATAGCGCATGGTGGCCGGCCATCAAAGTCAGACTGGCTGAGGAAAAGTGCCCGGTCAATATCAGGCGGCTGCTGGACAGCTACCTCGACGGCAGATGTATAAACCTTAGGTACGCCGGTGCGGAACATCGCAGGAAGACACAAAAAGGCTGCGTCCAAGGGTCCATTAGCGGACCCATCCTATGGAATATCCTCCTAGACCCTCTCCTAAAGGGTCTGCACGAACAGGGCGTCACCTGCCAAGCGTTTGCGGATGACGTGGTTCTGCTGTTCGCCGAGTGTACAGCGCTAGAGGTGCAGCGACGTGCCAATGCCGCCCTCGACTTTGTTCGGGGGTGGGGCGTTAAAAATAAATTAAAATTCGCGCCACACAAGACCTGCGCCATGCTTATAACAAACAAGTTAAAGCATGACACCCCGCTCCTGAGCATGGGCGGGGTCGACATTGGCATGTCCCGAGAGCTGAGGATTTTGGGGCTTACTATAGACGACAAGCTGACCTTTAACACCCATGTCGGCAACGTCTGTAGGAAGGCCCTAAATATCTACAAACAGCTCTCGAGAGCAGCGAAGATAAGCTGGGGGCTGCACCCCGAAATAGTGCGTACTATATACACGGCGACGGTAGAGCCAGTCATCACATACGCGGCAGCAGCATACGCGCCTGCCACCGAGAAGCTGGGTGTCCGTAAGCTTCTCAACGCTGTGCAGAGGGGATTCGCGCAGAAAATCTGCAAGTCCTACCGCACTGTCTCCCTTAACTCGGCCCTGTTACTGGCCGGGTTACTGCCTTTGGACCTCCGTATCCAAGAAGCGGCTCGTCTATACGAAGCTCGCAAAGGGTCAACCCGGCTAGTGCTGGGAGACCGTGAGGTAGAACGTGTGGTGGGATTTGCAGAATTACCGCATCCGGCTCTGCGTATGGACATGAGTTTCCAGAGTCTGGACGACCAAAGCCTGGTAGACCAGCATAACGTGCAGGCGCTCCGCATCTTTACAGACGGCAGCAAGTTACAGGGCAGGGTCGGTGCCGCGCTGTCCATGTGGGACAGCCGGACCGAAACCAGAAGCCGGAAACTGTGCTTGCCAGCGTACTGCACAGTCTACCAGGCCGAGCTCTTGGCCATATGCAGAGCTACGAGCGAAATCCTCAAGTGCAGCGTGGAGAGCTTCGGCATCTACAGCGATTCGAGGGCGGCGCTGCAAACAGTTACGAACCCCGGGACTCTGCATCCCCTCGCGATCCAGGCACGCCGCAACCTCAGCCAAGCCTTGATCCAGCACAAAGATGTATCCTTGTTCTGGATTAAGGCCCACGCCAACATCGATGGAAACGAGCGTGCCGACTTCCTGGCAAAGGAGGCGGCGCTGTCGAGTCGGAGGAAGCCTGACTACGACCTGTGTCCGCTTTCATACGTCAAGCAGGAAATTCGCAGCGGTTCCCTTGACGAATGGAACCGGAGATACCAGTCGGGGCAGACGGCCTCCGTCACGAGAGCGTTCTTCCCAAACGCGAGGGATGCGTATCAATTGGTGCGGAAAATCCAACCGCAAGGCGTGGTAACACAGATATTAACGGGACACAGGGGGTTCTCCCAATACTTGCATCGCTTCAAGTGTCGGGAGAGCCCGTCGTGTATCTGCGCCCCAGAGGTAGAGGAAGATGTAATGCACGTCATCTTTGAGTGTCCAGTATTCGGCTCCCGTAGACACGAGGCTGAACAACGCCTAGAAGCGCGAATAGCCAAAGATGACGTGCATACTCTGATCGCTAAAAAGGAAAAAAGGGAGCACTTCTTGAACTTCGCAAAAGATATATGCAAAATAGTGATAGAGAGAAACAAACAAGAATAATTTGTTTCTCTCTATCACAAACAAAATAAATAAAAATAAAGTGAAAGTAAACTAAAATATTAAAATAAATTAATTAAATAGAGTGAAAAAAGGCTCTTGTAATGCAAGAGGGATAGCCGCAAAATTTAAAAAAAAAAAAAAAAAAAAAAAAAAAACCTAACCTAACCTAACCTAACCTAACCTAACCTAACCTAACCTAACCTAACCTAACCTAACCTAACCTAACCTAACCTAACCTAACCTAACCTAACCTAACCTAACCTAACCTAACCTAACCTAACCTAACCTAACCGCGCGAAAATCGGATCAAAACCCTGGATTTTCTTAGAACAATAACTGTTTTTAGTGCGTCAACAGCAGGAAAACCAGCATTATCTCCGAATCCAAATCGACGACACTCAGTTTTTCGACTGTAAAAAGGTGCGTCTCGAAGATACCTATCTTCTGAGACCCCTTTCGGAATTGTGCAGTGAAAACTCGTGGTGCTAGGGTCAAAAAACAGAAAAGCACGTGGCAGGAAATTCAGGTGTTTCAGCAATTTTGCCGAAACGTAAAGTGGCTCTAAAAACCGGAAAAAACAGCGATCCCGTGAGTTTTTAAAAATTGAAAATTGGACCAATATTTTGGCAAACACGCGCAACCAAAGTGCAGTGAACTTTGTAAAAAGCTTCAAGCTTTTTTATCGGGAAACCATCGAAAAAGTAAATCGACGACCTATACTTTTTAAAGTGAAAAACATTAAAGACAAAAATAGCCTTACGGAAAAAACAAATTTTAGATTTTTAAGACAAGTGGTTCCCGAACGCCAGACCTTTTACTGTGACCAGTGCAAAAGTGAATAGGCACACGCCAAGTTGGTCGGTGACAAGGGAAAGAGACCCCCTACTGATATATCCAGTGACGTCACGGATGTCAAATCGGTACCTTGACCTCTGCTGTTGTTAACATTTTTAAAATAATCAACGATATCGTATTCTACAAAGTTTATTGTGAATATAAAGTGTACAAGACTATATGCGTCATAAACTGTTTGCAAGTGTTTCTGTGCAGTGTAAATAGATAAAACTAAATTCAAAACATTTGCGGACCCCTTGCCCCGTGAAACCTACCCCACAACTTAAAATATAAAGTGATTTTTATAAAAACTTAATTAAACTTATCAAAAAACCCATCACGGTGCGTGCACACCCTTAGTTTGTGTAGTGTTGGTTGTGCGGCGCCTACAGTGTAATAAAACCACATAAAAAACACCATCGTTGTTTTGCTTTGTAATAGCGCCATCTATCGAAAAACCTAAATATCATCATATCTTGTTACACTTACATAGTTTCACAGCTTTACCATGTCGAAGTGCGGTGGATGCGGTCGTTTTATATCTACGTCAGACGCCGCTAGATGTCAGAAATGCAGCGCACTGTATCACCGGCGCTGTGTGGCTTTGCCCGTTACGGGCACTATAACCCCGACCTGGCGGTGTCCTGAGTGCAAAAAGGACCGGGCCACAGATAATAAAGCTGAGACGCCGGTCAGGGGTTCAGTATCTAACCTCTCAACAAATATCGTCAGCCCTGGGGGACCATTCAATGATGTCTTGGAGACGCCGATCTCAGATACCCATCAGAGCTCTTCCATCGCCTATCAACCATCTGCAAACTCACCTCATGCTGCTGCTACCGAGAGCACCCAAGACCTGAACGCTGACATTAAAATAGAACTCAGGACGTTCAGGGATAATTTGCGCTTCCTGAACAAGGACCTGCAAGCCTTTAGGGAGGGTGCGACGTCTGCTGATCTGGACATGGACGGCGCTCCTCGACGATTTTATGTCAACGAGCGTCTCACAAGGGCCAACCGACAGTTGTTTCGTAGGGCACGAGACGTCTGCCAGCACCACGGATGGAAGTTCGTCTGGTGTAAACGTGGACGCATCCTTATACGAAACAACTCTGGTGATAAAGCGTACAGTATTAAAAATGAGACTGACATTACAAACATTTTTGGTAACAAGGATTTGTTGCCGTAGGATATTAACTTTGTTACTGTTTTTCAATTTACAGTATTGCATAATTATACGAAACATAATAAGGAATTGTAGGTCACTTTTAAGCTCTAAATACCTTGTTCGATTAAATATATTTTATTCCATGTTTTCGTTCGTTAAATATGTTTTATGGCACGAGTGTCTTACTGTATTAGTGGTAATGTGTAACATTCCTTTTGTTATTCAGAGTTGTGAACGTTCGGCACGCTTTCATATTATTATTGAAATAGGTACACACGTGTTTTATCTGTTTCTCATAGTAGTTCTAGTTCTTATTATGATAATTATTTTTTCTATTTACGCACTGTGGATTCTAATAACTTTGATACACGATGGTTGATAAAAATCTTAAGGTCGGTTTTTTGAACGCGGGCTCTCTTGGTACGAACCACGATGATTTTTTTGCTACAATACAGCGACACAGTTTCGATATAATGGCAATTAATGAGACATGGTTGCGACCAGGTGAGGAAGGACGTGCACCGACCGTACCTGGGTACCGACTGCGCCATGTCCCGCGACCGGTGAGTGTGCGCTCGGGCCGCGGGGGGGGTGTAGGCTTCTATGTGCGATGCGGTCTTAATGTACGCACTTTATCTATTGCTGTCGATCCTAGGCATGAGTCAATAGAACAAATGTGGCTCGCGATTACGTTAGGCGGTAAAAGAATAGCAATAGGGACGGCGTATCGTCCACCGTGGCTCGATTTGGACTTATTTCTCGATGCCATGACAGACACAATAACTTCTCTTGACAAACCAGACTACTGCGTGCTATTGGGAGACTTTAACGTAAATGTACTAATTGGAAACGATATAAAAACAAAAAGGCTGTTCGATTTCTTGCAATGTCTTAGTTTGAATCAGTTAGTCACAGCTCCCACTCATTTCACAGAGACAAGTGAGTCCCTTATTGATTTGGTTTGCACTAATCTCCGCGCAAAACTAATCACAGTAGAACCCTTTCGAAATATAAATGGGCATTCTGTTATCGTGTGTGACTTTGTTATACGGCGGGAGAGATTTCGGCCATATATGGTAAAGTTCAGGCCTTTTAAACATATATGTAAGGAGAGTGTAGATAAAAGTCTATCCGGAGTTGATTGGCAAGGCATTTCGTCAATAGGCGCAATTGACGAGATGGTTGACGCATTTAACTCGTACCTTATTGCGGTGTTCGATGCCCACGCGCCACTTAAAACCTGTCTTATCAGAGAACCATCATACCCGTGGGTAACGGATAACGTGAAACTAATGATGAGACTGCGGGATGATGCATTAACTACATATCGCAATCGTAGATCCGATAGCAGCAAAGACTATTATAAGCAATACAAATCGCTAGTTTCCTCATCTCTGCACCATGAGAAAGTGGCCTATTACAGGTTTAATATTAATAACAAAATTGATAATCCCAAGGTTTTGTGGAAGAATCTAAAAACGACCTTATTGCCTAACAAAAGATCTTATGATCTTCCACCTCACTTCTCTGACCCTAACGTCATAAATCGCCATTTCTTGAAAGTCCCTGGCGATCCCGTGGTTAGCATTTCAACGTTGACGTTTTACGAATTTCAACGTCACAGTGATGCCGTATTTGCTATTTCAGCCGTCAGTGAGGATATTATTTTTAAGCACATATTAGGTCTGAGATCGAATGCAACGGGATGTGACGGGGTAAACTTGGAAATGATTATGCTATCCTTGCCGTACACGCTCTCAGCTATAACAAATATGATAAATGTCTCAATTCAGTCTGCAACTTTCCCAGACAGCTGGAAAATGGCTATCGTTAAACCCCTACCAAAAAACTTAAATCCTGTAGATGTAAAAGACCTTCGTCCGATAAGTATTTTGCCGTTTTTATCTAAAGTTATAGAAAGAGTAGTGTGCATACAGATGACCGATTATTTGGAGGCAAACGGTATCCTACCAGCCCGACAGTCAGGTTTTCGTAAACGACGTGGTACCGCGACCGCTTTATTGGACGTGACAGATAATATACTTCATGCACAGGACCGGGGAATGTGTACGGCGCTTGTATTGTTAGATTTTTCCCGCGCTTTCGATTCCATAAATATTTCTTTATTGTTGTCCAAATTATCTTACTATGGCTTCGACAGTAATGCAGTAAAATGGTTTAATAGTTATTTAACTAATCGCTGTCAGCGTGTGGAACTGCGCCAAGGGGATGGAGAATCCGTTTTTTCGAACTTTACTCTCCTAACTAGGGGTGTTCCTCAGGGTTCAATTTTGGGTCCCATTTTATTCATATTGTATTGTGCCGACATAACCAAATGTTTATTGAACTCTAACTATCACATATATGCTGATGACATACAGTTGTATATATCATTTAAAAGTTGCGATCATGAAAACGCTATAACAAAGCTTAACGCAGACTTGCAACGAATAGTTAATTGGGCAAATTGCAACTCTTTAGTTCTTAACCCTACTAAAACAAAATTTATGATATTTGGCACTAAACACCACTTAAGGTCGTTACATAATTTTACCATAAAACTCATGGGTACATCAATAGAAAGAGTAGAGGAGGTCCGATACCTTGGATTATATATAGACACAAGTCTACGATATGAAAAACACATAGCTGATATAGTTAGAAATTGTTTTTACAGATTGAGTATATTATACAAAATGCGCCCATACTTATCTGAAGACCTGCGTATGCGATTGGTCGAATCATTAATCCTCTCAAAATTAAACTACGCTGATACTGTTTACGGTCCGCGATTACTATCACGCACGGGACGTCTCACACAGAGAGTCCAAAACGCCTGTGCCCGGTTTTGCTTTGCGATTCCACGTAGAAGTCACGTAACACCTTTTTTGAATGAACGATACATTTTAAAAATGAAAAATAGACGCAAGCTACATCTGGCGTGTCTGATGTTTGGTGTGATCAAGTATCAGGAGCCGCCGTACCTGTACAGTAAACTCGAATGGGTTGCTAGTCGTCGCGAGTGTGTTAGCCGGCAGTGCTCCCTGCAGTTATCCATAATGCCCCATAAATCATCTGCTTTTAAAGGCAGCTTCCGCTATGCCGCATCTAAAATTTGGAACAATATACCACCGCCTATCCGGTCTCTTAATACCACTAGCACTTTTAAAAAATGTCTACGTAGGTATCTAATTGATGGACAGCGGAAGGTTGCCATGATAAATGTAAACATGTCGCTCATCTAAATATGTATAAAAATAAATATGTATATAATTCATAATTCATATATAACTCATATATAATTCACATATAATTTATATATAGTAAATAATAGTAAATAATATATAAAGGTAAAAGTGCGTCTGTGCCTATTTGTGTGTGTGTGTACCACACGAACTCTGTGACTGTATTGTTCTTTGTGTTCGTATTCACAGTAATTATTATAGTAATGAAAGTTCATCCTATTTTGGTATTTTTTTTTTTTTTTATTGTTTTGAGATTTTCTTGTTTTACTGATTGGTCATGCGTGAGTCACTAAAGGGACTAGTTGAAAACCAGCGTCAGGTATCATTGCCTGACATATGCTGAACTAGGTCCTATTTTGATCATGCCATGAGACACCTTTTTTTCAAGTTAGTTTTTATTATTTTATATTCTAATATGTTATTTAATTTTTTTAGTGTCATACCAATTGTTGCATGCCCTTTGTCGATGTCTCTGTGTGTGACAAAATAAATGATTTTTCTTTCTTTCTTTCTTTTCTTACTGACACGACCCCGACCACCTGGGAGTTGCTCCTGGGACCCACCACAACCAAAGTTGGTTCTGGCAGAATCACTTCCGAGTGATACTGCGGGCTCCAGGGGCCATTTGCAGAAATTTGTCAGCACCCCTCAACTTCGGCAGCTTCCTGAGGGTGAACGGAGTAAAAAGTGGTGCTGGTGCTGGTGCAGGTGGAAAGACACACTTATAGACAATAAGCAAAAATTGTTAATCAGTAAGTTAGCTTTAATATTCTAATTTATAAGTAATTAAATGTAAGGATAGGGAAATTTCGCCATTACCATCTAAGTTTGCCAACCCCCTAGGGGTTAAACGGCTCGTGATATCGCGAAAATAACACCAGTTTGGTTCTCTTACGAGAAGCGATCATAAGGACAACCTATCGGTAGGCATTCCCGAAAACCACCCCCGGGAAGATTTTTTCAAAAATCGTAAAAATTTTCCGGTTTCCCGTTTTCCGGGAAACTCGTTTGGGCCACTGACGGTAAATTCAGCACGTCCTATACACCCCCAGATCAAAAACGGGCGCGATATCTCGTTCCTAAGGGCGAAACCAACAAGTCAAACCTGGCAAAGGGCACCCTACGTTGTTCCCGGAACCCTACTCCGGCGACGCGCGGGACAAAAATTTGTCAAAAGCGGGAAACACTGAGCTGATCACCGACCTATAATATTTATTTTATCCTGAGTTTTTAGGACACTTAATTTAGAAATTGTGTAACTTTATATTAAAATATTCAAAAAATTCTAACCGTAAAAATTAAGATTGTTTAGATAAGAAATGTCCAAAAATTTGAAAGTAGCTAAGAAACGGTAAGTCCTAGCTCAAAAATAACCTTTTTTCGGCCCCCCCCTCCCTAACCCACTCCCCCCATCCTACGTCAAAAAACCCAACCCTTCCCTACCCACCCCTAAAATTTCAACCCCCTACCCCTATATATGGTTGATGGACCAGCCTAGCGTGACCCCTGAATTCTAATAAACAGCACAAATCTAAGTGTTTTAAAATCTGGAAAAAGCTTCTAAATTCTATAACTACGGAACTAAAGCCCCGATTTCCAAGCGGTTTTCGGCTAAGGGTCAGAAATTTCAGGGGCTCTCCGGATACTCCAAATTAGAGTCTCTAGGTAGAGACCAACTAAGGTTTTGTCCAGTAAACATTGTATATATAGTATTAAGAACAAGTAGTAAGTAGAAGATAAGGACTGTAGACATCGCTCCTGCTCTACATAGAGCCAATATTGACATTTCATTTTATTTTGTATGTTGTAAATTTAATCTTGGGACAGGGACTATACATCCCCTCAACGTTGACAACTCCACTGCGTGGAGTTCAACGACTCTACATAGAGAAAAGCTTTTCTGTATTTAGCATTTCTTACTGTGTTATCTTTAAAGGTGTATTTCTCTTATGGGAGGTCCGTATAGTCGTCCGTATAGTGACTCTACATAGAGCTAAAAAATTGTTCTTGACAAAATTTTTATTCTATTATAACAGTCGCATATCCGGACTAACTACGTTAGTGAGAGGACGGACTCTAGGTAGAGTGGGTCACGTGACTTTTTACTCACGGTTTATTGACCTTGTGGTGACCTCACCATATTTATAGTTTTAAGACTCTATGCGGTTTTGTTTTTGAAACAGCTATTTTATTTTTACTTGTTTTAATTGTCTTGTTTTACTTTGTTTCGTTTTTTACATCGTCCCTATTGACGCTTTTAGTTTTAAATTGAACTGACGCATACCCTCCAACATGTTTGGCTACAGAACGCCAAAGAAGGCGACAGATGATGCCAAGTCTCCGTCAGGACCTGGGGCAGCCGCCCCTCTTAACGTAAGACGCAGCATAGGGGAATGGGAGGCTACTAACACCAGCCCTAGCCCCACCCCCGGTATAGCTGAAAAGACGTCGCAGGCTGGCCCTGCAAAATCCAAACCAAAGTCTACGCTGACGCAGGAGAGCAAAGTGGTGACAGCGACCACAACAAAAAAGGTCATCGAAATATCACCACCAAAGGTCAAATATGCAGACCGAACTGCGGAGGCTAAAGCCTGCCTAATGAAAACAAAGCACCACCTGAGCAGTTCAAAAAATACAAAGAGGGAAATCACAGCCGGTATCGCCGAAGCTACTGAACGACTCTACCAATTGGTTAAAGAAGTCGAAACGGAGCTTAGAATGGCGAAACAACACACCAAGCAAGGACCGGTACTCACAGACCTAAAGGACATAGCCGTTGAATCGACCTCTAAAGAGACGGACATAAAAACGATTTTACTCAAAATGGAAGAACATTCGAAGCTCCTTATCGAAAATAATAAGAAGATAGATGAGTTAAAAGAGAAGATCGACCACCAAAACGAATCCCTGGACAGAGGAACCTACGCGAATGTGGCCGCCACCCAGTCCGTAAGCTTACGGCCAAAACGTAGCACGCTGCACTCTGTTGTGATCTCGTCCAGGAACGAGACCGAAACCGGCGACGAGGTCCTAAACAGAGTAAGAGAAGCAGTAAACGCCAAAGACGGGTGGATAAAGGTGGAAAAAGTGAGGAAAGCCAAAGATAGAAAGATAATAATAGGTTTGGAAACAGAAGAAGAACGAAACAAGATAAAGACCCGACTTCAACAAGAAGGAGTTGACCTCACTGTGGAGGAGGTTAAAAACAAGGACCCGCTTCTGATTCTGAAGAACGTTTTATCAGTGAACACCGACGAGGATATATTCAAAGCACTCAGAAATCAGAACAAGGGTGTTTTTGACGGTCTTGACAGTGGGGAAAACAGACTGGAAGTAAGGTATAGAAGAAGGACGCGAAACCCTCATATCGGCCACGTCATCATCAGCGTCTCGCCCATCATCTGGCGACGGGCATTAGATATCGGAACCGTGCATATTGACCTCCAACGGATAAGAGTTGAGGATCAGTCCCCATTGGTACAGTGCACTCGATGCCTGGGCTTCGGACACGGTAAGCGACTCTGCAAAGAGCCTGCAGATTTATGCAGCCACTGCGGAGGTCCTCATATGAGACCAGAATGCCCGGAATGGCTGTCAGGCTCACCACCCGCATGCAGAAACTGTACTAAATCCAAAATAGAGTACGCCACGCCACATAACGCGTTCAGCCATGAATGCCCTGTACGGAGAAAATGGGATGACGTGGCCAGATCAACTGTAGCGTATTGCTAAAGGCACCCCAATACAAAATACCCCGTATGAAGTACTGCAGGCTAACCTCCAACGCAAAAAGCTCGCTACCAATGAGCTATTAATAGAAGCTACGAAGCGTGGAACAGCGGTGGCGCTTCTTCAAGAACCATATGTGGCAGGGGCGAAAATGATGAGGAGTCACAGGGGCGCCAGGGTCTTCCAGAGCACCGGCACGGGAGAGGGGACTGTAAAAGCGGCAATTGCTGTCTTTAACAGCGAACTTATTGTAAGACAGTACCCGAAACTCACCACAAATAACATCGTAGTGGTGGGGATCCAGACCAGTGCCTGGGAGATCACGTTTGTCTCCTTTTATTTTGAGCCAGACCAGCCTATCGAGCCCTATCTGGAACATCTCAAGCAAATAGTACTAGCAGTTGGTTCTACGAAAATTATCCTTGGAGGGGACGCCAACGCAAAGAGCATATGGTGGGGCAGTCCGAAAGTCGACCTAAGAGGGGAAGAGACAGCAGGAACTCTCGGGGAGCTTAGCCTTAATATTCTAAACAGAGGGGAAACACCGACCTTCGACACAATCCGAGGAGGGAAACGGTACAGTAGTCACGTGGACATCACCGCTTGTTCCAACGATATGTTGGACAGGATAGACGATTGGAGAGTCGACGAGGGTCTCACGAGCTCGGACCACAACGGCATAATATTTAAAGTTCTCTTACAGAAGTCCAAAGGTATCAAAGTACAGAGAACCACACGAAAATTTAATACTAGGAAAGCCAATTGGACCAATTTTCATGAGAAGCTTGGCCAATTGAAAAGCGAAAACAAATTTACAATAGTCGAAATTGATAAAATTAAAGATATAAAACAAATTGATATAACAACAGACAATCTCACGAAAGCAATAGAACAGGCATGTAAACTAACGATACCTACAAAGAAACACCAAGAAGTACTTACCTTGCCGTGGTGGTCCGAGAGACTCGCTGAGATGAAGAAGACCGTCGCCACCAAGAAGCGCAGGATCCGTTGTGCCGCCCAAGTCCGGAAGTCGAAGGTCATAGAGGAGTACCTGAAACAGAAGGAAGAATATGAGTCAGAAGCAACCAAGGCTCAGACCGAGAGTTGGAAGGAATTCTGTGGGAAACAGGATAGGGAAGGTGTATGGGAGGGTATATATAGGGTGATTGGTAGGACACAGCGAAGGGAGGAGGACCTGCCATTAGAAGTAAATGGTGACGTGCTGGATGCGAAGGGCTCCGTAAAGCTACTGGCGGAAACGTTCTACCCGGAGGACCGCCCAGAATGCGACAACCCCGATCATCGATCCATTCGACTCAAGGCGGAAAAAGTAAACCTTGGCGAGCAAGACGATCATTGCGACCCACTGTTTACGATGACGGAATTGAGAAGTTCAATGGAATCATTCAACCCAAAGAAGGCACCGGGTTCTGACGGCTTTACTGCCGATATCTGCTGTCATGCCGTGGGTAATGATCCAGAACTATTTTTAAGATTCCTCAACAAGTGCCTGGAATACCACCACTTCCCCACGTCCTGGAAGCGGGCAACAGTGGTGATACTAAAGAAGCCAGGGAAGGAAAATTATTCCACACCTAAATCATATAGGCCGATTGGACTGTTGTCTATACTGGGAAAGATCTACGAGAAGATGCTGGTGGCCCGCCTGAAGTTTCATCTCTTACCGAGGATGAGCTCGAATCAGTACGGATTCATGCCGCAGAAAAGCACTGAGGACTCCCTCTATGCCCTAATGCAACATGTTTACCACAAACTAGATCAAAAAAGGCTAGTAACGCTCGTATCGTTGGACATAGAGGGAGCTTTTGACAGCGCCTGGTGGCCTGTGATAAGAGTCCGCCTCGCAGACGAAAAGTGTCCTCTTAACCTCAGGCGGGTGATGGACAGCTACCTCAAAGACCGAAAAGTGGAAGTCCGATACTGTGGGGAGGTATACAGTAAGCACACAAACAAAGGCTGTGTCCAGGGCTCAATCGGGGGTCCAATCTTTTGGAACTTGATCTTAGACCCGCTCCTAAAAACAATGGAGAGCAGGGGTAATTATATCCAGGCGTTTGCGGACGACGTTGTCCTGGTGTTCGACGGAGAGACCGCACTGGAAGTGGAGCGATGTGCCAATGCCGCTCTCGGTCATGTCCTGGCGTGGGGTGTCGAAAACAAACTTAAATTTGCACCGCACAAAACTACTGCCATGGTGATAACAAGAAAACTAAAATACGACACACCGCGCCTGTGCATGGGGGGGACCGACATCGGTATGTCAAAAGACATGAAGCTTCTGGGTGTAACTATCGACCAGAAACTGACATTCAACACCCATGTCTCGAACGTCTGTAGAAAGGCGGTTACAATATATAAGCAGCTGTGTAGAGCCGCAAAGGTCAGCTGGGGGCTTCACCCGGAGGTTATCCGTGTGATATATGTGGCAACCATAGAGCCCATAATACTTTACGCAGCTAGCGTCTGGGCGCCGGCCGCTAAAAAGTTAAGCATCATAAAGCAGCTTGGGACCGTCCAGCGGGGAATTGCACAAAAAATGTGTAAGTCGTATCGTACAGTCTCCCTACATTCAGCTCTGGTGTTGTCCGGGATGATCCCTCTCGATCTCCGAGTTTGTGAGGCGGCATCACTGTACGAGGCAAGGAAAGGGATACCACAAACGACATTGAGGGGTAGAGAGGTCGAGCGAATGGCACCATCTATTAAGGATCCCCATCCCGCGACACGTGATATCTTACACTTCGATAGTTTGGCGAACCAGGAGCAATTAGATAACGTACGTAATTTTGACATCTGTATTTTTACAGACGGTAGTAAGATCGGAGGAGGGGTTGGCGCTTCACTGTCCATCTGGAATGGTGAAGCAGAGACCAGAGCCCTCAAACTTGCTCTACCGAATTACTGTACAGTATATCAGGCCGAGCTCCTGGCGATAACAAGAGCTACCAGGGAAATAGTTAGGCTCAAATCATCTTCTTTTGGAGTTTTCAGCGACTCAATGGCGGCTCTCCAGACTATTGTAAATCCCGGTTCGCGCCACCCTCTTGCCATAGAAGCTAGGGATAACATTAAATCTGCATCCCACCAGAACAAGGTAATAAACTTGTTCTGGATGCTGCTGGGTAATGAAAGAGCTGACCAGTTAGCCAAAGAGGCCGCTGAGAACTCCAAGAGAAAGCCTGACTACGATCAATGTCCGATTTCATTCATCAGACGCAGCATACGAATGGCGACGCTTGATGAATGGAATCGTAGGTACGCAACAACTGACACCGCATCAGTAACAAAATTATTTTTCCCGGATGTGCGGCTAGCGTATGGTATAATACGCAGGATGGGCACAAGCGCCATAAACACACAAGTAATGACTGGACACGGTGGATTCTCTGAGTACTTGAACCGTTTCAAGTGCAAGGAGAGTCCATCGTGTATTTGCGACCCAGAGGAGAACGAAACTGTCCAGCACATATTATTCGAGTGCCCTCAGTTTGCAAAGCGCCGATTTGAGACTGAGAATATACTGGACATGGATATAACTGAGATTAATGTGAGGAAAATAATGCTAAGTAAAAAAGCCGACATATTTTTAGATTATTGCAAATATATAGCAAAAATAGTAATAGATCGAAACAAAACCGCATAAGTAAATATGCTGTCATAATATAGTGTGTATATTAGTGGCTAGCATAGTAGAAATAAGTTTGTTAAATAAATCTTTAGAAATAGGAAATATTATGCAATATGTAAAAATAGAAATAAGACTAGAATAAGTAAAAATAGAAAGCAAAAGCAAAAATGTATCTGCCCCCTGCTCAATAGAATAAAATAGGAATAAGAATTTGTGTTTAAAGTAAAATTAAGTTAAACTGTAAGCAGAGTTAAGAAAAAACATAGAATAAGTCTAAATGTATAGGAGCTTATAATAAAAATGTTGTTTTCCGTATTATTCATTACACCTGAAAATTAATTAAGATAAGTTAGCCAGAATAATGCCGATAGTTGGGAATCCCACCCATAAAAGAAATGAATGAGGAAGAATGAAAGAAAGAACCAGTATGAGGAATGGAAGTGCGAGAAGCACAAACGCGAGAAATGGTATGAAAGAGAAATAGACAGGCATAGGCTCCGATTATGTTGGAGGTAGAAGTATAAAAAAAAAAAAAAAAAAAAAAAAAAAAAAAAAAAAAAAAAAAAACCTAACCTAACCTAACCTAACCTTTTTTTTTTTTTTTTTTTTTTTTTTTGTGCGTGTGGAAACCCCCTCGGGCCGTCACCCCACCGGGGTTTACGATGGGGCGGTGTGTCGGAATCGAACCGACTAAAACCACACGGTGTGCCGTACTGCGCCTTAAATAGGAGGGATCCGGGAACAGCTTTTATTAAGACATCCGGAACCCTCCTAGCGCCTGCCCGCAAAAGCGCGGGCACCACCTTCGGGTAAAAACCTCTCATTTAGGCGACGTCCAGGCACACGCGGACGCCGCCTCGTCGCGGGGGCCACTATAGCGGGTGAAGGGGAAAACCCGTCCCGTCCACCCGCGGCCACACTCAGGGCGGCATGAGGCGCTAACCTAACCTAACCTAACCTAACCTAACCTAACCTAACCTAACCTAACCTAACCTAACCTAACCTAACCTAACCTAACCTAACCTTTTTTTTTTTTTTTTGGGAACCCCGTGTTTCCACACGCCACGTTCCCAATCCGTGTTTCCCACGGAAACACGGGTTGGGGTGACGGCCGCATCGCAAATCTTGCGTAATCGCATCGCGAAAGCGGCCTGCCCCCATGTCTACCTCCTCAGTCAGAGGCTGCGGAGACAGCCATGAGTAAATGATGGCTGCCTCCTCCAGTAGGTCCCTATCCAACTTGGTACTAGCCCACCGCGGGAAGCGGGAAGAACGCCGCGCCGTGTGACCCCTTCTGGGGTCCTGGGTCCGGGAGAGCTCGAATCGGATATAGAGGTGATCCGAGAGCGTCTCAACCTCTTCCAGGACACGCCAGTTCCTTACTCGTGCGGCGATAGCAGGGGTAGCGAACAAAAGGTCCACTATCGACCCCCCCTGCTGTCGCACGCACGTGTTGGTGGAGCCTCTGTTTAGGAGACAGAGGCCCACCGATGCCGCCCACTCCTCCACGGCATCGCCCCGTGCGTCCGTCCTGGGGGAACCCCACGCTACGGACTTTGCGTTGAAGTCGCCGCATCGAGGTCTCCAAGTTGTTGAGGAAAACCTCGAAGTCGCTCAGACTCCGGTTGGGGGAGAAGTAGATACCATATATGGTGATCCCCCCCCATTCGGCGGCAACATATCCATTACCCTTGTCTCTTAGCGACAAGGGCGGGGAATGAGCCGCCGTGGAGCCGACAACTGCCACGGAGCCGTCCCGGTCACCCATCCAGTTGGGACGGGGAGGAACGTAATAGGGCTCCGCAGCTACGGCTATACCGACCGACCACTCCGCCATGGTTTGCAAGAAAAGATCTTGCGCACCGGCAGAGTGGTTGAGATTCGTCTGGACGAGGAGGCTGGAGACTTGGTCCATTTATTGGATCGCCTCTACAGCCACCTCCATGGGCGACGACGCCGACGCACAACTGACATCGGAGGTAGCCTGGGTCGACTGGCTAGCCCCCGATGTTTTCTGAGAAGCGCGGGGAGGCTTGCAGCCCCCCTGCCCCATCTGGTGATTGGCGGGCAGATTACCCGCCGCACACGCTGGGCAGTGAGGGGCGGCGGAACATTCCGTCGCCTTGTGCCCCGGTTGACCGCAGCGAAAACATAATCCGCTGCAGTCAAAACAACTCGAACACTTGACGCGGGTGTGTCCCGACCCTAGGCATTTGAAACACCTCATCGGTCTCGCCGTCAGAACTGTGACTCTGGCGTTCACGAAACCGATGAGGACCTTGCCGGCATCGCCCAAAACTTTGGCCGACGCGACGGGACAGCTGACCCATACCGCGCCAAGGCCCCCTGGACCGGGGCGGATGGTACCGACTCTGATGCTGTCCGCGTTGCATCCCGTCTTCTCCTGAACGGCAACGCGAACATCTTCCACCGTCACAGAGTCGTCCAGGCCCAAAATGCGCAGTTCTGCGCACTTGGTGGGCCTGGCGATCTTAACACCATCCGTCGTTGCAAAAATACCCCGCAGCTTCTCAGCGAAAGTGTCAGCCGTCTTTGCGCCTTCAGCCCCGGGGAACTCTAAAACTCGAGCTCCAGTCTGGGCGAGTCGCATCTTCACGCCTACAGTCCCGAACTCTCCGGCGAGGCTGTCTCGGGCCTTTTTGAAAACGGCCGCGTATGACAGCCCACCGTCTGTCGCCTCCGGCGACACAGTGATCACCACAGCCGCTGTTCTAGGCGGTTGCAGTTTTCGTGCCTTCTTCGTGGTGGCCACTACCACCGACGGCGACTGCGGTGTAGAGGCCGCCTTCTTGGCAGCCTTCTTACCCCGCTTTCGGGACTTCTTACCCCCCGCGACCACTTCCTAACCATCGTTTGAGGGGGTCGATGCTGAAGGGCCAGGCACAGTTTTTGCACCAGTAGGGACTGTCGTGCTGGTCCCGTTAGGTGTAGCAGTGGGGAGCGGAGGGAACTCCACCACTGCTTTATTTGTGGCCTGAGCCAGTTGCCCGGCTTTTGGTGCAGCCGCCTTTGTTGAGGCCTTAACTGGTCGCCCGGCCTTCGGCGCGCCGTTTGCTGCGGATAAAGGTAAAGCCGCGTCAGTCCCGACGCCGCTTCCTGTCTCAGGTGGCCGCGTCGCGGTCTCCTATGCGGCGGCGGCGTCGGCACCAAACCCTGCGGCCGTGCCGAAAGCCAGACGACCGGCTAAGGCTACACAAAAAGCGACGGCAACGAAAGCCGGGCAACAGGCCAAGGCACCGACATCGGCGGTATCGGCATATCCTCCGCTTCCGTCTCCAGCAACCAGGGGGACGACCGCGCCTCCCGTTGCTTCTGGCGCTGAAACTGAGCCTGTTCCTTCGACGTCTGCCCCCCCGACGTCTGCTTCCTTCAACGACGGGTGGCCAGAAAGTCGGGGAAGACAAAAGGTCCCGAAAGCGGAACAAGAAGGCTGCCAAGAAAACAGCCTCTTCACCGCAGGCTCCATCGATGGCAGTAGCCAGCCCAAAGAAGCCGCGAAAACTGCAACCGCTTAAGACAGCGGCTGTGGTCATAACGGTTTCAACGGAGGCAACAGACGGCGGGCTGTCATACGCGGCCGTTTTCAAGAAAGCCCGGGACAGCCTCGCCGGAGAGTTCGGGGCTGTAGGTGTGAGGATGCGCCTCGCCCAGACGGGGGCTCGAGTTTTGGAGTTCCCCGGGGCTGAAGGCACGAAAACGACCGATACTTTCGCCGAGAAGCTGCGGGGTTTATTTGCAGCGACGAATGGTGTTCCGCCGCCCCTCACTGCCCAGCGTGTGCTGCGGGTGACTTGCCCGCCAACCACCAGATGGGACAGGGGGGCTGCAAGCCTCCCCGCACTTCTAAAAAATCATCGGAGGCTAGCCAATCGACCCAGGCTGCCACCGATGTAATACCGGCGGGGCGTTTGACGGTCGGTGCTGTGTTGCGCCAGAGGGCCGTGATAGAAGAGGTAGAGATGGCTGTACACGGGGGCTTTGCCGCCGTGGAGGCGCTCCAGCCGGTCATCGTCGAGTGGGCAGGGCGGCAGCACGGGACCCTTTCCTTCCGACTGACGCAGGTTCTTTCCGGGCACGGCTGCTTCGGGAAGTACCTGCACTCGGTCGCTAGGAGGTGAAAGGTGACTCTACATCTTGAGCAAGAAAATACTATATCTTATTTTATTTCTTCTGACTTACTTGACATCCCGGTGAGCATCCCCCGCCGGAACCGCGACACAAAGGTAGAACGCGACCTGTAAAAGTAAAAACACCAGATCAGCACAAAACATATAAACACATTCATACACACACACGCATACTTACACACATACACACATACACACATACACACACACACACACACACACACACACTTACGCTCATATATATACACTTATACGCCTACCTACAATTTTACACATCTTACTCGTCTTACCTGCACACGTGAATCGAGTCCTTTGACCGATACACCTAGTTTTAGTATTTACGCAAGCAACTGTCAAGAGCTGCGAAAGTAACCTAACCTTTTTTTTTTTTTTTTGTGCGTGTGGAAACCCCCTCGGGCCGTCACCCCACCGGGGTTTACGATGGGGCGGTGTGTCGGAATCGAACCGACTAAAACCACACGGTGTGCCGTACTGCGCCTTAAATAGGAGGGCTCCGGGAACAGCTTTTATTAAGACATCCGGAACCCTCCCAGCGCCTGCCCGCAAAAGCGCGGGCACCACCTTCGGGTAAAAACCTCTCATTTAGGCTACGTCCAGGCACACGCGGACGCCGCCTCCTCGCGGGGGGCCACTATATCGGGTGAAGGGGAAAACCCGTCCCGTCCACCCGCGGCCACACTCAGGGCGGCATAAGGCGCTGGTAAGCGCGCCTCCGCCGCCCGGTTCGCCGGCGGCGAATTAGGTCCGAGTGGAGATCGTCCTCCCGGACCCTTTCCGCCGCCTCCTACTGCGAGATGACTTCCTCACAGAAGGTTGCGACCGCGGTAAAATTCCTGTCGCTACCGGCCATGGAGCGAATGACAGCCGGTAGCGACAGATCCACTCCGATGACATGCGTGTACTTTCCTGGAACGCCGATGGAGTGCGAGGTAAAATATATGAACTTTTTGATCTTCTTAGAACTGTACCTGTCGATGTAGTAGCTATTTGTGAAACACGGCTTACGAATAAAACCACTCTCACTACCCCGGGATTCAAATGCTATCGTAAAGATACGCACGAGAATGGTAGGGGCCAGGGCGTAGCAATCCTAATTAGGAATAACATTGAACATCATCTTATTCCTGCACCTAAACTATCAAACATGGAAGCAATTGGTTTAACTGTAAAAGTTTCTGGTGTTGAACACACTTTGGTAAGTGTATACCAGTCACCTAATCAACCTTTGCTATGCAGAGACCTCGACCTCTTACTTAACTTATCCACTCACGTTATTATCACAGGTGACTTCAACGCCAACCATAGCCACTGGTATAGTAGTTATACAAACACTCGAGGGAGAACGTTATTTCGTCACATGTTATATAACGACTTTACTATTCATGCACCTGATATACCTACACAAATTAACTACAGCTCGGAATATAAGGCAACAAAGCCGGACTTAGTTATTTGTCAAAACGTAACCAACATCAGTAACGTTAGAGCTCTGATCGCGCTCTCATCAAACCACTATCCTCTGTACTTTAGTGTTGGGGGAAGTCTAAAGCTTACAAATGTAACACGTCGCTTTTGCTATAATAACGCAAATTGGAAGTTATATCGTACCGTGATTGACGATAATATTACTCTTACGTCATCCACTTTTAATTCTGTGAATGAGATAAACTCAGCTGTTGATCACCTGCAAAATACAATAATTAAAGCTAGAAATGTTTCTGTACCTACTAGTATATCAAATGTATGTTTAACTAGTGAGCTACCTCGATACATTAGGAAACTAATACAATATAAAAACTACCTCCGCCGCATTGATCAACGATTAATAAAGTCTGACCAGAAAAGACAAGTTCGCCGCGAGATTAACTGCATAAATACCATTATCACTAGTCTTATCGTAGCACACGAGGATAGGGTCTGGAATAATAAGCTCGCGAAAGTTGACAACCCTAGCAGTGACTTATGGCGACTGACGAATTCACTTAAACCTAAAGATCATACTATCCCACCTTTGAAAGAAGCTGACGGGTCATTTGCAATAAACAAAACCCAACAGTGTGAACTTCTAGCTTCTGCTTTCTTAAGCAATATGCGCCTTACGATAAATTGGTCAGATCATGAATTAGAACCTGAAGTATGTAATTCCTTGCGTACTATCGATAGTCATCAGATTACTTCTCTTGATAATCCTGTGCGGCCGGTTGAAATACGTAAAACACTTATAAGTTTGAAACCACGAAAATCACCCGGGATGGATGGCATAACTAACACTCTGTTAAAAAATATGTCACAAAAAGCTGTGGTTTACCTCACTAAAATATTCAATGGCTGTCTCTATCTAGGTTATTTTCCTGAAGCATGGAAGACTGCAAAAGTCATAGCTCTCAAAAAACCTGGCAAAGATGATGCGATACCTACAAACTACCGACCAATCAGCTTGCTGCCGTCCATTGGTAAATTATTTGAAAAACTGATTTACTCACGTTTACTAGCCGAATCTAATCACTTACTTATTAATGAACAATTTGGATTTCGATCCGGACATTCCACTGTCCAACAATTAGCTAGAATATCGGAACACGTTTCGCACCATCTCAACCTACACCAATCTACTGGCCTACTCCTTCTAGACGTCGAAAAAGCTTTTGACACCGTATGGCACAACGGCCTTCTGCACAAATCATTGAAACTAAATATCCCACTAAATTTATTAAAACTTGTTAAATCTTACTTGACAAATAGACAGTTCATTGTTTTCATTAATGATGCCAAATCTTCATGCCAAATTGTCCCTGCAGGAGTTCCTCAAGGCTCCATTTTGGGACCGTATTTGTTCCTGTTATATTTAAACGACATCCCTATACAAACTCGAACCAACCTCGCTTGCTTCGCAGATGATACAGCTGCTTTTACCTCTTCTGATGACATTGACATCATAATAGGTAGACTGCAACTAGCATTGGAATTACTGCAATCATTTTTCAGTAAATGGAAACTGAAACTCAATGCATCAAAAACAGAAGCAATAGTATTCACTCGACAGCGACAGGTTCCGAAGCGAACATTAAGTATAGGAGGACAAAAAATACCCTGGAGTACTTCCGTCCGCTATCTCGGTGTCACAATGGATTCTAAACTTAACTGGACCAGGCACATTGCCAACTTGCGAGTTAGAGGCGCTCAAGCGCTTGGTGCTCTTAGCCCAGTTTTAAACCGCAAAAGTAAGCTTAGTGCCAGTACTAAACTAAGAATTTATTCCACTCTTGTCAGGCCGTGTATAACTTACGCGTGTCCAGTCTGGTGCAGCACATGTTTAACTAATTATCAAGTATTACAAATAATACAAAATAAAGCCATGAAAATTTCATACAATACACGCCTTAGAACCAACTTAAATAAACTACATCGTGAAATTAAATACCCATTATTAATCCAATACATATTAAAATTAACTAAAATCTTTTATAATAATAATTTAATAAATAAAAACCCTCTTATATCTAAAATATGCTTAACTACAAAATCAGATTTACCATACATCGACAGGTATGGAACTTATCGCCTACCACATCACTATCTTTTGTTTCCTCCCGGAGACGTCATGCATACCGATGTGCGAGCCCACGACCAGTTATAGTAACCCGTCCGCGCGTCGCTAGTTTCCCTCACCCGCCTGCTACATGCGTGGCGGCGGGGGTCGAGGAGGTTCTCGTCGCAACTTAGCTTGGTTTTATATTGCACCTCGTAAGTACGTGGAGCGTATTATGAGTCGATGCAATTTTGCGAATACTACCCTCCAATAATGATACAAGCGTAAGTTATCACAATAACATCGCAAATCAATTACCTGATATGCACATTTGTTTTTATTAAATATGTTGTAATGAGAATTTATTTATAAGTATTTAAAAACTTTTATAGGCGCCACTAGCCTTATAAAGTAGTACTATTGGCAGTTCAGTGTATAATGCTTAGTAGTAAGTTATACATTGTAAATGAACTTATCCAAAATAAAGACATTTTGAAATGAAATGAAATGACTCCGATGACTGCAGTGAGGGCCCGACGCTGCGTCGCCCAACTGGGGCAAACCGCCAGCGTGTGCTGAGCCGAGTCCTCACTGCAGTCGCAGTGGTGACAGGCGGGACTCAATTCCCTCCTAGCGACCGAGTGCAGGTACTTCCCGAAGCAGCCGTGCCCGGAAAGAACCTGCGTCAGTCGGAAGGAAAGGGTCCCGTGCTGCCGCCCTGCCCACTCGACGATGACCGGCTGGAGCGAATCCACGGCGGCAAAGCCAGCATGTGGAGCCTCCAGCCGGGACGACCAACGAGCCATGGTGGCTCGGCGAGCGGCCTCACGCCATTCGCGTACCTCTTCGGGCGGGGGCCAACTGCCGCTTCCCGCCCGGAACTCAGCCGTTCGCCGATATACTTCGGCGAGCACTTCCGCCTCCAAATCCCACGGGGGAGTCCCGGCCAACGCGCACGCCGCCTCTGTTGACACGGTGCGGTATCCGCGTATGGCTCTAATCGCCATAACCATCAAATTAATATAATTATAAATAAATACACTCAAGCAATAAGAGACGCATGCACCTCAGCAATGCCTATGAGGAAGACCTCCTTAGAGCATAACGCATTTAGCTCTGGGTGCCCAGTACGCAGAAGGTGGGAGGCACTAGCCAGAGCTAAAATAGCGTATTGCTAAGGGCGACGATAGCCGCTCCGGGGCAGGCAACCCCACTAGAAGATATACAGTAGCCCAAGCAAACCTCCAAAGGAAGGAACTGGCAACAACAGAACTCATGATTGAGGCCAGTGAGCGAAAACTCGCATTTGCGTTGCTCCAAGAGCAACGCATGAAGGACTACCGTGGGGCGAGAGTCTACCAGAACGCGGCAGTAGGAGATGGGACGATCAAGGTGGCAATAGCTGTCTTTGATGACAGCTTTGACGTCTTCCAGTGCCCGAAACTCACAAACAACAATATTGTTGTAGTGAGGATACGAACCGCAGCCTGGGAAATCGCGGTGGTCTCCTTCTACTTTGAAACGGATCAACCCATAGAGCCATACTTGGAGCAGCTACGTACCATCAGAGAGGAGCTGGGCTCCACACTGCTACTGATAGGAGGCGACAGCAACGCCAAGAGTACCTGGGGGGGTAGCACCGTAGAAGACCAAAGGGGTAAAGAAATGTCCGGAACCCTGGAAGAGTCTGGGCTTCAGGTACTAATAATGGTGATACGCCTACCTTCGACACCGTCAGAGGTGGAAGAGCGTATACCAGTCACGTTGATATAACAGCCTGTACCGCAGATCTACTAGACTTAGTAGAAAACTGGAGGGTAGACCAGACTGTGACGAGCTCGGATCATAATACCATCTTATGCCACATAAATCTCCGCAAGAGCAAAGGACTCAAAGTGGAAAGAACCACCAGACTCTACAACACAAGAAAAGCAAATTGGGACATCTTTAATTCAAAATTATATGAACAAAAAACAATAAACATATGGGGTGGGGCGTTAAAAATAAATTAAAATTTGCGCCACACAAGACCTGCACCATGCTTATAACAAACAAATTGAAGCATGACACCCCGCTCCTGAGCATGGGCGGGGTTGACATTGGCATGTCCCGAGAGTTGAGGATTTTGGGGCTCACTATAGACGACAAGCTGACTTTTAACATCCATGTCGGCAGCGTCTGTAGGAAGGCCCTAAATATCTACAAACAGCTCTCGAGAGCAGCAAAGATAAGCTGGGGGCTGCACCCCGAAATAGTGCGTACTATATACACGGCGACGGTAGAGCCAGTCATCACATACGCGGCAGCAGCATACGCGCCCGCCACCGAGAAGCTGGGTGTCCGCAAGCTTCTCAACGCTGTGCAGAGGGGATTCGCGCAGAAAATCTGCAAGTCGCCAGAGGCGCGAGAGAGGGCGCCAGAGGCGCGCCCTATTCTGGGCGGTCAGAGCTCCCGCCCACACCGGTGCACCGTACAGTGCCATTGACCGGACAACCCCCGTGTACAACCGTCTTGTAGCGACGCTGGGTCCGCCCAAATTGGGCAAGAGTCGCCCAAGGGCGGACGCAGCGCCGACCAGCTTCGGAGCAAGATGTCGGAAGTGCTCGTCGGAGCCTCTGTTTAGCAGACAGAGGCCCACCGATGCCGCCCACTCCTCCACGGCATCGCCCCGTGCGTCCGTCCTGGGGGAACCCCACGCAACGGACTTGGCGTTGAAGTCTCCCAGCACTAGGACGTGCCCAGACGCTAGTCGCCGCATCGAGGTCTCCAAGTTGTTGAGGAAAACCTCGAAGTCGCTCAGACTCCGGTTGGGGGAGAAGTAGACACCATATATGGTGATATCCCCCCACTCAGCAGCAACATATCCGGTACCCTTGTCTCTTAGCGACAAGGGCGGGGAATGAGCCGCCGTGGAGCTGATGACTGCCACGGAGCCGTCCCGGTCACCCATTAAGTTTGGACGGGGAGGAACGTAGTCCGAGGCTACGGCCACACCGATCGACCACTCCGCCATGGTTTGCAGGAAAAGATCCTGCGCACCGGCATAGTGGTTAAGGTTCGTCTGGAAAAGGAGGCTAGAGACTTGGTCCATTTATTGGACCGTCTCTACAACCTCCTCCATGGGCGACGACGACGACGCCGGAATGACAACGGTGGCAGCCTGGGTCGATTGGCTAGCCCCCGAAGTTTGACGAGAAGTGCGGGGCGGCTTGCAGCCACCCTGCCCCATCTGATGGTTGGCGGGCAGATTGCCCGCCACACACGCAGGGCAGTGAGGGGCGGCGGAACATTCCGCCGCCTTGTGCCCCGGTCGGCCGCAGCGGAAACAAAGTCCGCTGCAGTCAAAGCAGATTGCGCATTTGACGCGGGTGTGTCCCGTGGACAGGCACTTAAAACACCTCATCGGTCTCACCTCCAGAATTGTGACTCTGGCGTTGACGAAACCGATGAGGACCTTGCCAGCGTCACCCAAGATTTTGGCCGACGCTACAGGACACCTCACCCACACCGCGCATAGGCCTCCTGGACCGGGGCGGATGGTGCCAACCCTGATGCTGTCCGGGGTGCATCCCGTTTTCTCCAAAACCACAACCCTGACATCCTCAAATTCAAATTCAAATTCAAAATCATTTATTCAATTAAGACACTAAGTGACATTTATGAACATTAAGTTGAAGCTAGAGTTAAAATCATAGATCGGCACAAACAGACGCCACAGCATATACTGGATTGTCAAGGTAAATTAGGTGAAAAACACCAAAATCTACTGCCTGTTTGTGTCGATCTATAACTTCCAGTTTCCAAAATGCGTAGGGCCTTATGAGAAGAATATTGGCAAAGAAACTCATGGCCACTCTTTTTAAAAGTCAGATCTTCAGGTACAATAGTGTTAGTGTTACACGAGTGGCCACTGCCACCGATGGCGACTGCGCTGCAGAGGCTGCTTTCTTGGCAGCCTTCTTGTTCCGCTTTCGGGACCTTTTGCCTCCCTCGACTTTCTGCCACCCGTCGCTAGAGGGGCAGACGTCGAGGGGCCAGACGCGGAGGGGCCAGATGCGGGGGGGCCAGATGCGGAGGGGCCAGCCACAATTTTGGCACCAGAAGGAACTGTCGTTCCTTTAGGTGCCGGAGTGTAAAGCGGAGGAAACTCCGCCGTTGCTGCAGCCGAGGCCTTAGCAGCTTGCCCGGCTTTCGATGCCACCGCTTTTGCTGCGGCCTTAACCGGTCGCCCGGCCTTCGGCACAGCTGCAGGGACAGGCGCTGATGTCACCGCCGCATACGACACCGTGACGCGGTCACCTGAGACGGGAAGTGGTGTTGGACCCGATGCGGCCTTGGGCTTATCACCCGCAAGTGGCGGCCGAACGATGGGGGCTGGAGGAAGCCTTGCCTCAAGGCCTACAAGGCGCCCGTCCATCATACTCCACACTGCGTCAATGACTTGACGCAGGTGGGAATCCGGAACTTCGGGGGGACAGGGGGACGAAGCAGGCTGTGCCGTAACATGGCTCCGATGCCCCAGCACAATTCGAGCGCACCCGAAATTGGGCGAACTGAGCGCCGAGCTCAGCCACCTGCCCCGTCAAAACATCGTTTGCCGCTTGGAGGCGCGCCACATCACCAATTAAGGTCTTAACGACCCCAGAGACCGCAGAGGAGGAGTCCTTAATAGCCTTTACGAAAGAACCCTTAAGGTTCGCGGACTTGGTGGCCACTTTGTGAATTATGGTCACCACCGCGTCCGCTCTCTCCTGTATGGTTACCGGTGTTTGGGGGACAGAACCCCCTTCCACCGGCTCCCTGATCTTCTGCAGGAGATCCGCAATCTCCTCTTCCGCCACAATTTCGCCCTCCGCTCTGGCACGGGTGTAAGCGCCCGACCGGCAGAAGGCGGAACCTGCTGGAGCTGGGATCGGCGTGCGCGACCTCGACCTCCCTCTCAGGCTGCTAGCCACTTTCGGTGGCAACATGTCTTGCGACGTGTCGCCATCCCCGTCTCTGGAGTGTCCGCGCTTGCGACTTTCAGTGTCGCGGACCTCCAGCTCCATTTCCTCGGCTGACTCAGCCGTTGTACTTGCGGTCCTGGAGCGCGCCGAAATTATTTCGCTCCCAGGAGTCTGATTGACTTCTGGGAGCTGCACCGAACGAGTAGTCTCATATGAGACTTCCTCGTCTGTCGACGCAGCTTCTCCTGCTAGCCTTTTTCTTCCGTTTTGTTTTTGTTTGATAATAATTTTTCACTTTCCATGTTGAATCCCACGAGATGGGGAGATCTAAAGGTCGACCCGGGCAGAGATCCCCAATACCCGGGCAGGCGAAGATTTGTGCCCAACCGAGGGGTCCACAGGTGCCCCGGCTAGGAGTGCGTTTGCGACTGAACAACCCATCAGCCATGCATCCCCTGGTCACGCACCAGAACACGGGAATCGGGGTGATTTTTTAGAGAGGTTTTCTTCCTCGCAGTCCGGGCGGTTAAGCCAAGACCCTCGTCCCCGATCGGAGTGGCGAGACATGACCACGACTCCTTTCGGGATTACGATATGCCGACGGTGGCAAGGAAACGAAATCTTCCCATGCCTGCTCGGTGGCAGGCATGGGATTAATGGGACCACGAGGGAGAACTGTTTCTCGTAGTCCCATTTTATGTTTAATAACGTATTTATCCCCCTGAATATGGACCGGGTTGATGAGCGATGCAAATAATACTCGGCTTCTCGTAACAACACGTATATTTCCACAGAGGTCACTACAGTGTTATTGAATGCCAGCAGATATAATCTAAGCTCCCTCCATATATTTAAAATGTTTGATTATTTATACATACAATGTGAACGAAACCATACCGTGATTTAATTTGCCGCCAATGCCATCTATCGAGCCAGGAGACAACAGATATAGATCCGTTGCACTGGTGCAATTGTATGGTTTTAAGTTCGATGTCGAACATACCGCCCACCAAGGACATCACGAAAATGTTCTTTACTACCGCCCACCATGCAACTGTCGTACCTTAAAACCCAAACTAAATTAAAATTACTTTAAGGTGTGTCATTGGTGAGGGGATTCCATACAAATTCTCACAACTGCAGTAGCACTATATAACATAAATACAATAAAAAAACCTTGTTTTAACACAAAAAATATTCTTACTTATTCTTACTTAACACATAAAATATATATCACTTAGAGACCGGCACCATACACAATTTAGAGGTAGGTCGTTTTATTAGAGAATTTTGAGTACGCAATGTAACGACTCGAGTGATTTTGTCAGGACCCGGATGCTTTTGGACAATTCTTCCTAATAACCACTTGCCAGGCGGCAAATCATCCTCTTTAACGAGCACAACATCACCAACGGTTGGTTCCGGGGTTTGATAAGCCCACTTATGCCGCTGCAAGAATTGATTTAGATAGTCTTGCGACCACCTCCTCCAGAAATCCTGAGTCATTCTCTGGTGAAGTTGCCATCTCGGTAAGGTATGAATGTTAGATTTTTCATAATTCGAATCCGGAACAATTATGAGTGGCTCTCCGACCAGAAAATGACCCGGGGTTAAGATCGTCAATTTGTCGTGATCCTCCACATAAGACAACGGTCTTGAATTGAGGCACGCCTCAATTTGTGCTAACACGGTAGCCATCTCCTCAAAAGTCAGGGTAGAGTTTCCAATTACTCTCTTAAGGTGGAATTTAGTCGACTTTATCCCTGCCTCCCAAAGACCCCCAAAATTAGGTGTATGAGGAGGAATAAAGCTCCACTGAGTTCCGTTATTTGAGAGATATTCAGCTAGCTCCTCATTTAAACCAGATCTCTCCTCATTATATAAATAAAGAAGCTCTCGTGCCGCGCCTACGAAGTTGGTGCCGTTGTCACTAAACAATTCAGCCACTCGACCTCGCCTTGCCACAAACCGCTTAAAAGCCGCCAAAAATCCTCTGGTACTTAAGTCACTTACTGCTTCTAAGTGTACCGCCCGTGTGGACATGCATATGAACAAAGCAATATATCCCTTAAATGACTTATTACCACGACCCTTAGACATTCTTATATTTATGGGACCCGCATAGTCTACGCCACTGCATAAAAATGGCTTGTTCGGCGTAACCCGTGCTGACGGCAGTTGCCCCATAAGCTGCATTCTTGTCGAGGCCGCATAGCGAATGCATCTCACGCAACTCCTCACATATTTTTTAGCCAATAACTTGACCCCTACAACCCAATACCTTGAACGTAAATATGTGACCATTAATTGGGGACCACCGTGCAAGGTTTTATGGTGCGCGTCCGCGATCAAAAGATTTGTCAGAAAGGACTCCTTCGGAATTAAAATCGGATGTACGCGATTGTAACCGAGGTGCGACATCTCCAATCTTCCTCCAACTCTCATAATTTCGTTGGAGTCTAGAAATATGTTTAACGATTTTAGGTTACTTTTCTTATTTTCTAAAACTTTGTTCCCCTTCAATTCCTGAAGTTCCTTGACAAACTCTTCTTCTTGGCATCTTTTAACACAAATTTGTAATGCATCCTCAAGTTCTTTTTTGACGAGATACCTTGTAAAATGTCTAGCTGATCCTCTCTTACAAAGATTTATAAACCTGCGACAGTAAGCCATCACTCGAAGCAATTTAGACAAACATGAAAAGCGATTCCAAAACCCCTGATCAATCGTGACTGTGTGTACCTTGACTTCCTCCAAATCCGTGCTGTTATTCTTGGACTTTTTATACTCAATCACTTGCTGCCTTAAGAATTCTGGACCATCCCACCAAATAGATGTTGATTGAAGTTCAGCAGGTGAAACACCACGAGATGCACAGTCAGCTGGATTGTGTTTAGATGGTACGTGAGACCATTGATGGGAGTCCAAGAGGGTTAAAATATGGGACACTCTATTGGCGACAAAGGTTTTCCAGCGGCTCGGATGGCTACTAAGCCAAGCCAAAACCACTTCACTATCCGTCCACGTGTGCCAGTCTACCTTTGGTATATCCATAACCCTACCCACTTCAACAATTAGTTTGGATAGAAGTACCGCACCGCAAAGCTCCAATCTTGGGATGGATACCTGTTTAATTGGAGCTACCTTAGTTTTTGACGTTACCAAAGCAACATGGATATTACCCTTATCGTCTATTACCCGAATGTAGATTGCCGCTGCATATGCTACTTTAGAGGCATCTGAAAATCCATGTAATTCAGTTTTTATATTATCGGAACATGTGTATAACCATCGTGGTATCTTCACGTTCACCAAGGAAATTAAATCAGTACGGTAAGTAACCCATTCATTTAGTAAGTTGGTTGGAATTTCTTGATCCCATGCTAAACCTGCCAACCATAATCTTTGAATGAACACCTTTGATATGATTATGGTTGGTGCTAACCACCCCAAGGGGTCAAATAAACGTGCAATATCAGAAATAATCTTTCTTTTTGTTACAGGTTCAGTCACCAGCGGCAGTTTAACCGAATACTGAAAAAAATCATCGCTGGAATTCCAGGTAAGCCCCAAAATTTTCGTAATATTGTCCATTTCTATATTTAAAGGTTCATCCTTATCCCTTTCCCCATCCTTTATTCTATCTAGTAACTCCTTACTGTTGCTAACCCATTTGTGCAAATTAAACCCACATTTCGATAGGACTGTATTGATTTTTGTGTAAGTACTGTATCCCGTTTCAACATTTTCAGCTCCGGACATAAAATCATCTATATAGAAATCATTTAAGATGATTTTCGCTATTTCTGGTTCACCCTGACACTCATCGTAAGCTACCTGATGCAGAGCCCTCACTGCTAAGTATGGTGCTGAGGCAGTACCAAAGGTTACTGTGATTAACTCGTACTCTTCTACTTCTTTTTCACAGCTCTCCCTCCAGACGATTCGCTGATATATTGAATCCTTCCTGTCTACTAAGACTTGACGATACATTTTTTTTATGTCAGCCACTAGACAAATTGGATGTTTTCGCCAACGCATAATTATATGACGTAGGTCAGCCTGCAACGTTGGCCCTACCAATAAATGGTCATTCAGTGACATCCCGTTGGAACCTTTACAGGACGCATCAAATACGACCCGCACTTTGGTCGTAACCTTATCCTCTCGGATGACAGCGTGATGCGGTAAGTAAATGGCTGTTTTGTCATTTGAATCATTTTTTGTTACCTTTTTCATGTGATTTAAATCTAAATATTCTTGTATAACTGAAACATACTCATTTTTTAATTGAATGTTTTTGCTAAACTTTGATTCTAATCCCGTTAATCTTTTTACAGCGATTGCCTTGGACTCTCCATGCTGGTCAATCAGGTTATTCTCACGAAATGGCAAACGCACTATATACCTGCCCCTGTCGTCACGTTTCGTGGTTGTTGTGAATAATTCCTCACATCGTTGTTCCTCCTCAGTAAGCATTTTCTGGGCTTCCGACGGTTCCTTTTCTAACTCCCAAAACCTTTTCAGGAGATCGTCCGCCTGAAGTGACGAATGCATTACTGTGATGTGAGAATAAATATTGGATGTATTATCTACCTCAGATACGCCCGACAATATCCACCCCAGGGCTGTATCCTGGGCTAACAATGTACCATTTGAGTACTTCTTAATGCCTTCTTGAATGACTTGGCTGTAAACCTCAGCACCTAACAAAATATCTATTTTGTTAGGCCTATAGTACTCCGGGTCAGCCAAGTCATCTTCAGCCAAGTCTGCCCATTCTACCCTGGTTACTCTTGTAACCGGGAGAAGAGCTGTGACTGACTTTAGAACAAAGGCATTAATTTTTATATGCAGGTCCGAATCCTTTCGTGACCTCAAATTTACTGAGACTGTGTACTTAGAAGTTACACTTTTATCCCCACCTACACCTAACACAGTGTTTTTTGTTGCAAACTTTTTAAGACCCAAATGCTGAACCATTGCTTCGGTTATAAAGGATCCCTGCGACCCTTGATCTAATAAAGCCCTAACAACAAGATAACTTCCACCTTTCGACTGAGCCTTTACCAAGGCTGTCGCTAATAATACTGTTTTTCTACAGTTCCCTGTCGAAAGATGCGAGACCAATTGCTGGCTTAATCTCTCCGCGTGGACCACCGTGTCCTTACCACCCTCCAGCCTCGTCGAGGAGGCATCCACGTTCGTGGCACTAGTAGTCTCATCAACCAACCCGGAAACACCCGTAGGGTGTAACAATGTATGATGACGGCGTTTACACACCTGGCATTTGAACGAAGATTTGCAGAACCTGGCAGCGTGATTACCATTAAGACATATAAAACACAAACCCTTTTCCCGAACGAAGTCACGTCGTTGGTCGTTAGACTGCTTGCCAAATTTCGTACAAGTCGTTATTTTGTGATCTGCAGAACAATATGTACAAGTTGCACCTTGTTTATTTTTAACAACATGAAAAGATTGCGTTTCTTTGGATATTCGTTCTTTCCTGCGCCCATCAGGCGTGCCTTCTAAACTTTCAAGCCCTCGAAAGCGACTATTAAGGTACTCAAAGAATTGTAATAAATTAGGCAATTCGTCATTACCCTCTGCTGATATCTTTAACTCCCAGGCCTTGCGAGTCTCTTTATCTAATTTTTGACTAATCACATGAACAATAAGGATATCCCACGAAGCAATGTCTACTCCTAGATTTTTTATTGAATCTAAGCATTCTGTTGTTGTGTTTAATAATGACTTTATTTCAGAAGCAGATTCATGTAATATAGTCTTTTGATTTAACAATCGTTTTAATATATTATTTGACAGAAACCGTTTATTATTGTAAGTATTATTCAACTTATCCCAAGCAATTTTATAATTATCAGATGTAACCTTTATATTTCTTAGTAATTGTTCGGCTTCACCGGTCAAATGCCCCTTTAAATAGTAAAACTTTTGTGAGTCCTCTATGTTTTTGTTGTCATGAACTAAACCCACAAATAAATCCCTAAAAGTACTCCACTCTGAATATTTGCCTGAAAATGAAGCTATTTTTATTTCTGGTAATTTTACCTTACTAAATATTTTTCCTTCCTGACCACAGAACATACCTTTCAACTCAGACTGAGTTGAAGTACCTTTAATATTAAGTAGCATTTCCTTTAACATACTCTTAAAATCTATATAAAGTTCCTCAACTACATCATACACACAATTTTTATAATAATCCGATTTTTGAAAGTCGGCCTTCTTCACACTTTGTATTATTTTATTATGATTGCTATAAAATGAAGTCCATTGCAGTTCTAAGTTTTCTAATCTCGTTTCTATATACGAAGTAGTTAAACGTTGCTTAGGAGATTTTTTAAAGTTAACAGTAGCCTTTTCTATTTTATCTTTGATATCTTCCTGTATACTTTCAAATGACTCCATTCTTAACAATTACAAACAGTGAAAACTTATAAGTAAACAAACTATAATCTTCAAAGATCTATAACTTTAACAAACTTTTTGTCAAAGTACCTTTCCACAACTATATTATTAAATCCAATTAAGTTCTTTAATGTCTAAAGTTTTAACAGCCAAATATTCTAAGTGTCTAACTTTAATTTAGCTGGGTCCAAAATCCGGCATAGGTTCCCCGTCACAACCAACTTTCGCTTAAAATAATACAAGTCCCAACACCACTTAGAAAAGTACACAACAAAATAAAGTTTTTTACGTTAAAGTTCAAATTCCACTTGATTTCAATTAAGTTTCGACTGTAGATCAATGTTCTAAGTTGCTCTTCTGAATAATAAAGTTGGTAAAGTACTCACAGTTTTATTTCCGCACTGATATTTTATCACACAAAGCAATTTCACCTCCAGTAGAGCCACCTACCGGGCGGCCGCGAACTTCCAAATCTGCTTAGCGCCTCCCGTGCGTTGTTCCTCCGGATGTCCGCTCACAGCTATACTACTACTTGCCAAGCAGGATGTAGCTTACTCCGGTTCCTCCTTCAGCTTCCACACCAATCTTGATGCCCGCTGTAGGGGATTGCTCTGAACAGCGATCCACTGTTCAGTATGCCTAACGCGACGGGCGATAGCCGTCTCACCACCGATGACTACAAAAACTCGCTTCAACCGATCCGGCTCGAAGGACCATGAATATGGACCGGGTTGATGAGCGATGCAAATAATACTCGGCTTCTCGTAACAACACGTATATTTCCACAGAGGTCACTACAGTGTTATTGAATGCCAGCAGATATAATCTAAGCTCCCTCCATATATTTAAAATGTTTGATTATTTATACATACAATGTGAACGAAACCATACCGTGATTTAATTTGCCGCCAATGCCATCTATCGAGCCAGGAGACAACAGATATAGATCCGTTGCACTGGTGCAATTGTATGGTTTTAAGTTCGATGTCGAACACCCCTGTATATAAATATATTTTTCCTACATAGATAAACTTTTTAAGAGAGCATGGTATAGTGTTCGATGATGACTAAAATGACACTTGCCTGACATTGATTCCTTAAGTACTCTATTATTATAATGTATTCAATTCTATGTATAATTCTGTTGATACGTAAACACGAAATAATACATTTATCATGGAAGAAATTTTGTTTATTAATAGAAAGGGCGGGACTGTTTTACTATTTGAAGGAAGACAATATTACAGGCATATGGTTTATAAAAGTCGGAATGTCATCTGGCAGTGTAGCAAAGCAAGAAATAACCACATACCTTTTGTATATACAGGATGTAGGTACACAACAATGGGACTACGAGAAACACTTCTCCCTCGTGGTCCCATTAATGGAACATAATCCTGGGACCACGAGAAAACAGCGATTTTGGTTACTATTTAACAGGCATTTGTAAGTAATTTTATGTGACAGTAGTAGCTGTTTATAATTATATCTTTGTAGTTGCCACATGTAGGCAGTACTTATATGCATAAAAAAAAAACTTATCCATCTATATAACTTAATCATCATCAAATAAATTTTTTGTCGTCCGGTCAATGGCACTTTACGATGCACCGGTGTGGGCGGAGGCTCTGATTGCCCAGAATAGGGCGCGCCTCTGGCGCCCTCAGAGGGTTATTTATGGCGGTTAGAGCCATACGCGGATACCGCACCGTGTTGACGGAGGCTCCACGTGCTGGCTTTGCCGCCGTGGAGTCGCTCCAGCCGATCATCGTCGAGTGGGCAGGGCGTCAGCACGGGATCCTTTCCTTCCGACTAACCCAGGTAACATTAAACACCATGTCCAGACTCAACCAGTCCGAACAGCATTACACAACAGTATATTTATTCCAGATTAAAACTATAACTATTTTTATTTGTTTACGAAACTGTTGTCCGCGCCGAAATCTGGCGGTCTCCTTTGGTGACAGATGGTTTAGGATGAGGTGTCTCCTACTGAGGAGCAAACGACAGGGAACAAATCTACTTAAAGTTTTTGACTGATTGCAGATAAACACAAAAAAAAGTATGAAGTGTTTTGTAAAAAAAATTTGTCTACGAGTCACCTCGTCTAGCGTGTTATATTTTTTATAATTTTCGCTTCTGATTCCCAACAATGTATATTATAGATAAATTACACCTAGACACAAAATTATCGTGCTCATCACACAAATTATTTGTCCTGGGTGGGAAACGAACCTAAGACGTCTTGCTTAGCAGTCAAGATTGCTAACCACTAGACCAACAGGCCCGTCAAAAGAAAAGGACATAGAAAAAAAGCACTGTTCCCTAGTAATATAATAATAACTTTAACGCGAGCGAAACCTAAACAATGTATGCTATAAAAGGTAGTATTAAATAAAAAACAAATTATAATCGTACATTTACTTTTATATTGTTAAATTCTTGATAAATTAATGATTTGTATTTTTTTTTTGTAGCGGATAATAGAGCTACCTCGACGCTATGTCCTTTGGTGGTGGTAATGGAATCAAGCTGTGTACTACCAGTACACTCTCAAGTCAAAGTAGGTGCATGAAGAGGAAGGTACACACACAAACAGCAAGTACCTTTTTTGAAGAACCTCTTACTGTGGTGCCTCGGGAAAACCTCGGTAGGAAATTCCTCTGGTTCTTCCGCTTGTATAATGTGTTGTGCTCCGAGGAACTGTTTGACATGGTGCCCACGGCCGCATTCTACTAACGTACCGCTTTCAGCCAGCTGGGCCTTCATCTCACAGGATTTCTGTCACACAGTTCTTCAGAGCACAACCCATTATAAAAGCGAAAGAACACATAAAAGGAGGGGCAAAGTCTCTCTTTAGGCTTAAAGGTTCAATATCGCTTGTGAGACTTGGACTTCACCAGGGAGCATACGAGTATAGAACATCAGCATTCAAATAGAGTGGTTTCAGTGGTGCTAGGGAGTGTTCCGTCGCTTCTTATTAATGGTTATTCTGAACATTCCTTGTAAAGGACCACATATTCTTATAATAGAACAATCGATCCACTCTTTCTAATCTTAGTATACAATACATAACATATATGAATGTTTGTGTAGATGGCCAATAAACATCCACATATTAATAATAACGTAATCATAAGTGAACCGGAAATTTATCACCTATAAAAAACTTTTAATAAAAAATTAAACCACTTAAAAAGTAAAAAATAAACAATTACTTTAAGTCCTAAGTATTAAGTTCACTTATTTAAACTATCAAATGTAATATAAACTTAATTATAAAATGATTACATAGAGCCTTAAGCCGGATACATTAGGGGATAAAATGTCTTCCAATATGACGCTAAACACTCAACCTACGTGACGCTGCAACATTACCCAGTGTCCCGCAAGTTGCCCCTAAACATTTTGAGACGCATTCACGGGACGCGGAACATGTTATATGTTCCGAGAACGAGGGCACCTGTCTCGCGACAGTGTCACGCCATTTGTTACAGAGTGTAGTCGTGTGGGCAACGTGCCTCTCAACATATTGTCTGCATCCACCACCTTCTCTTTCGCTTACGTTTCTCTCCCAAAATAAGTATGTACGCAGCACTAATCGCCACAACTTCCTCAGGCGACATTTCTATAAGTACTGACTAGTGTGCCTGCAAAATGTTCCGAGATATTTGTCCCGAGATATTTCACGTAGTTGTTGCGCGTCTTGTTGCGCAACATGTCGCAGTAATTGACCCCTAATATATCTGAGGCTTTAATGAGTTTTATTAATTATTAAATATTATTGTTATATCATGGAACGCGGAAGTTTAAAAGTTAGTATAGTTTATATAAAACTTGACAGTTTATGTAAATAAGGTCAATACTCAGACCCACATAAGGTTTATAATTTGTTTTTTGCTTTTGAGTTATTTATCATCCGTTTAATTTTATGTTAAAAAGTTTTTTATTTTTTATCGGGAAAATTGTTTACAAGGTACGATTATTTACGAAGGACGTAAAGTGCAACTTCTCTACTTTGTACAGCTAGGTAACTTCGGGCGTAGTTTCCGTGTGTGAGAAATGTACAGAACTATTAACTAGTTTCTGTCGCTAAGTCACGCTATTATTATCTCCTAATTTCTAATCCTTTGTCATTCCTCTTGCCACTGAGCTGATGATGTAACCATCCTTGCTTGTGGTTCCCAGTATATATATTTTTTTTTATGGCTTAGGGCGAGCAGACGGGTCACCTGATGGCAAATGACTACCAAGGTGGGCGTAGGGGAAGAGAGGAAAGGGGGGAAGAGTGGGAAGAGGGGAGAGAGGGGATGAGAGGGGAAGTAGGGGAATAGGGGGAGGGAAGGGTTAGGGCCTCCAGTAACCTCACCCACGCGGCGAAAAGCAATGCAACATTGCTTCACTGCCGGTTTTCTGTGAGGCCGTTTTATCGAGGGAGTCGAGCCGGCCCATACGTGCTGAAGCAAGGCTCTCCCACGTTAAATAAAAAATATTGACCAATTGAGGTTACTTCCAATATAGTAGACGTCTTTTCTGCAAAGCATTATAAGCGGTGTTAGTCACTAAAACCGCAGCTTTTATTACTAACTTCTAATTGTTTAGGAAAGGTATAGTTTCCCTCATCAGCTCAGTTTGGTGGTGTAATGACTCCTGTACGCAAATACCTGATTAAGTTATGAAAAGTAAACAGAAACACTATTCGAACCCACATATTTCGAGGGTTTCTCTAAATTTTATCAGGATCCCATAATCAGATCCTAACTTCCTTGACATGGGACTATCTAACAAAAATGAATCATCAAAATCGGTTCATAAATAACGGAGTGAGGACTGAGGCTGACGTTGGTGGAAATATACAAGTTACAAATTATTTGAGTTATAAAAACTTAAATAATTAAAAGTTAAACTTGAAAATTAACAGCGACCTTGTGAGATATGGTCGCAGCTGCGATTTTATTTACTTTTGTGGTGAACTGTGGGTATTTGAAGAAGTGTTTACAGCAATTGAATTACTTTTGTTTTTTGATATAAAATGATTCGATATTTTAGAAATGCGTCAGCCATCTTTCTTTCGGCATTATCTTTGTTATATGGATTACATCATTACAGTTTCCACGTCTTGTGTGGATTGTTCAAGGTGTATTTAACGGTCGTTATCCTCGGCAGACAGGAATAAAATGACTTAATTTGAACTGACACTATCGGAAGAGAAGCCACCACCATCACCTCGCTACAGACGACTACGGCCAAGATTGCCATAGACCACTTGACTGATGATTACTAGCTCGTCGACCATCCTTACGCAAAACACGAGCCCGTGATCGGTGATAACCTGTAGGTCTGTGGTGACGTCCTAGACGTTTGTCACCTTTGTTGACTGTGTTTTCTCCATCAATGGGACCACTGTTAACACTCCCATCACAGCCATTACTACAATCGCCATTATTATTGTAATTACCTCCGTCACCACCACCACCACCACCACCACCACCACAACAAGAGCCTGTTGAACAACAACAACAGCATGATGGTGAACAAAAACTGTCCGGCCGACATTGGCCATTTGGTAGAGGAGTTGTGGCTTTTAGGGCCCAGCCACCACCACCACCACCACCCCCACCGCCACCCCAACGGCCACCTCCACCTCCGCCACCCCCACCGCCACCTCCACCTCCGCCGCCCCCTCCACCACCACCCCCACCGCCACCGCCACCTCCACCTCCGCCACCCCCACCGCCACCTCCACCTCCGCCGCCCCCGCCACCGCCTCTCTGTTAAAATGGAAAAGAAAACAATTTGTTTTACTATGTAGTTGGCAAATAACCATTATCGTGTGGCGTACGCATACCGCGTACTTCTAACAAAGCATCATACGTCAGCTCTTAACAAAAGCAACAGCGGAATGGCCTTACTACCCGTACCGTTTTATTCAGTCCGTCCAAAGTACCTACCTCTAGTACTATTTTTAATTCAAACTTATAGATTTTTTTTTTCTATTTTTTAGTTTGGTTTTATATATAAAGCGTGTTTTTTAGTTTTTTTAATTATTATTTATTTTTAATAATAATAATAATATAACTCTTTATTGTACACCAGGAACATTAAAAAGCAAAATTTCTTAAAATTACGGTTAATACAATTGGCGGCCTTATCGCTCTATGGCAATCTCTTACCTCAGTTTCTCATGAAATCAGGTGGAACGTGTAAAGTTAAAGATTTCAAATCTTACATTAAAATTTGTTTTCACGAAAATAAGAAAATCCATAAAAACTAACTTTAAAAAATATCGAAGTTACTTTTTATGGAGTTTCCTAATAACGGAATGAAAAATACCAAAATAAAAAAATTTACGACTTAAAATCTTTAACTTTACACATTCTACCTACTTTTATGAAAAACGGAGGTAAAATTATCTGGAAATTCAAACAGTCATAACTTGTAAACGGATAGGTATATCTAAAAAAAAATTATAGTAATGCATGCTGAAGTCATTTTCTTTCAGTGATTTTAGTAAGTGTTTCTTTTGCAAATACACCCTGTATACAAAGCAGTCAACACTGGAGCTCGTTCCTCTGCTCCGACTCACCCCGGCAACCCGGGGTAAATTACACACAGACCACTCACTCACTCACCAACCACAATTACACTCGCTTAATGTAGATCGTTCCTATGATCTTATCTGTGTTAGAGCGTACACAGCTCGCGAAGCTATCACAAATCGTCCGAGATTCCGATCCCGCCACCATGTTAACTTTTTAAATGTGGGTCTAAGCCGCTCTAGTTTGCAAGCAGCGCCCCAAGCCGAGGTTCGTACCCCACAGGGGCTGACCTTGGGCAACATTGCTTAATAAGACAAGTTGAGAGCCCTCAGCGCTCACCGAAAGCCCGTGTAAAAGAAAAGCTTGTTCCTTTTACACACAGACTACTTTTATGATACTGAAACTTTCACGCATCGAGCCCTCGCTACGAAGTACGAACGTGTTGGCACCTAGCGTTTCTGTATTAACTGTAGGTATATTTAAAACATAATTCATCAGCAAAGTAAATCTAAATAAATTAATAAACAGTAAAGTTTCGATTTTTCTTAAGAACCCCCATATGTGACGGGTGACGAAGCGACGCAGCCGACTGCGACGAAGTACCCGAGTAAAAAGAGTGTCGTTAGAGTTTCTTGCCTCTGTTTCTTCGTAAGATCTACATATTGTAACAAGCAAGTAGCTTCATGACTGACTTATACTGACTCCTGAGAATTATAAAAGACCTTTAATTGGTGCATGAATAGCATTGGCTATTAAGCTTGGAAAAAACGTAACTATATTGTGAACAACGACATTTGTAAAAACATTTATAAAGTAATGCTATTGTTGTACCATTTTATGGAGAGCATCGGTCGCACCCTCGCCATTTGAACCATGTAATCTGAGCATTTTCTTGTTTTTCTTTTTCTTGTTCCTCATCATACGGCTGCAGAAACACAAAAAGAACTGGTTAGTACATTTAAAATGATTCAATATTAGATTACCTATAACAAAGAGGTTCTGTACAAGGCGCCGATAGTCAACTGCACTCCCTCAACGGTTGCCTATATGCATGCTTGGCGGCCATCGGCCGTTTCGTGTTTAAATGTACACAAGGAATTCAACACAATCCTACCCTGTTTAAAATTCCAGCTTATGTTACGACGTTTATCACAAAAACTTTCACCCGAAGTCGAAGCTGAAGTTACATTTCAAATTCAATATCTTTATTTTTATTTATTTATTTATTTCAAATTAAACATCTATCATTACAGGATTGCTTCCAATGCGATAGTGTTACACAATCTACTTATTTATAAAAACAAATAATTTTTAACGCTATTATTGTGAATCCACTCAGTGAGCAATAGAATAGGTCTACCTCTTCCGCAAGAATATTGAGAGTGCGCGTCATCAATTTTATATGTCATCATATAAAATTGCTCAAAAATAATTGGAAATTATCAATTACAGAATTCTATTATATAAAATTCTCGTGTCGCGGTGTTTGTAGTTAAACTCTTCCGAAACGGCTTGATCGATTCTCATAAAATTTTGTGTGCATATTAAGTAGGTCTGAGAATCGGCTCTTATCTATTTTTCATCCCCCTAAATGTTAGTCGGTACAAATTAAAGGGTAGGCCACCCCTAATTTTTTTATGATACAGCATTAGAAAATACATACAACGCTGAATTTTCAACTCTCTACGATCAACCCCTGTTTTGTTATAGCGATATTAGTATTTTTACTTTCATTGGTACAATTTTTTTAAAGTATTTAACCCACTGAAAATAGAAAGTGCGATTGTTATAATCGATTGCCGTCAAGTCATCATGGCTCTCCCACTGTTAAACTTTAAATATGTCACTTAAGTTAATGAAGTACTTTGAATTAAGAAAATGAATGGTTGATGTTTTGTTATTTTTATAGGCCGCCAATAGACCACAGCGCCCCATTCTTCTTTCAGTCATAGACCCCATCCCAGCAATAAGTTAGTTATTTTTTATTTGACTACCAAAATATTCATTAGAAGTAATTAATATAGCAAAACAACGTGTGCCGGGTCAGCTAGTATATATAGATCAACACACACAGTCACCACAACAATTGACAATTTTGGTTGTGGATCGCTGGTGCGCTAGGTATCAAACCTGTGTTACAGGACACCCACTCGGATCACGCCTTGACATTGAATAACTAAAAGAAAAAAGGAACTAACGGTAGCAGTAATAAATGAAACATTAACAAAACAGGGTGAGTGTGTGTGTGTGTGTGTGTGTGTGTGTGTGTGCGTGTGCGTGTGCATGTGCGTGTGCGTGTGCGCGCGTGTGTGTGTGTGTGCGTGTGTAAGCGGGTGTGTGTGTGCGCGTGTGTGTGTGCGCGTGTGTGTGTGCGCGAGTGTGTGTGCGCGAGTGTGTGTGTGTGCGCGTGAGTGCGCGTGTGTGCGCGTGTGTGCGCGTGTGTGTGCATGTGTGTGCGTGTGTGTGCGTGTTTGTGCGTGTGTGCGTGTGTGTGTGTGTGTCGCGATTTTTTTAGCTTATTTCCATCTGTTAGTTGATATAAAAACTCGTAAACTTGACGACAAGACAACTAATTTATGCACGAAAGCCTCAATTGAGGTTTGAGATATCTTTATTTCTCATAAGAATTTGAACAATTCACTTACATGAGAAAGTTAAAGCACATACAAACAAATCTTATCCTAGGCGTATACAAAGATATTGAATCATTTCACTCAACACATTCAATCGCAAGTACACATTTTTAAGCTGTTTTTATTCTAAGATACATAAAATACAATATACAGGGTACTTGTAAAAAAAACTTACGTAAACAAGGAGCAAACAATGCTTGGACGCACATGTTGCACAGATCGAGCGTAGCTAGAAGCAACTTGTGCTTGCTTTTTAAAACTTGGCATTGATTTTGCTTCTTTGATATTTTTTGGTAATTGGTTATACAATTTCGCACCTTCGTACATTTTTTTTTTTGCCATAATTAGTTCTTGGGTGTAAGAGACAAAGGTTGTTTGCGCGTAGTCTAATTTTTTGTATCTGTTATGTTATTTGAGTATGTATATCTTTATTTAGTATTTATCTTATTAGTATACAAGTTTTATATAGGTACGTGTGTTTGAGTTATGTTAAGTAATTTTGTTGCTTTATATAATGTATTTGTTGGTGTGAGGAAATCATATTTAAACAATGTTTTGATTAATTTATTTTGTGACCTTTGTAGTGATTCTAGATTTGTTTTTGCAGCGGTGCCCCAAATTTCAGTCAAATATTCTAAATGCGGTTTAATAAGAGAGTTAAATATATTATACCGAATTTGATGCGGTAAACATGTAACCATACCTCGTAGGACTCCGGAAAGACATGTTAATTTAGTTTTAATTTTAGATATATGTGGTTTCCATGTTAAGTGCGAGTCTAAGATCAGTCCAAGATATAACTCTTGATCAACTTTATTTAAAATTTGGTTATTTATCTTCAATGGTGTGTAATGTGATATTTATTTGTTTTTTGCTGTAAATATTATATAGTTTGTTTTTGCTATATTAATAGTTAGCCGATTGCATTGAAACCAGATGTTTAGAAGATCTAAGTCATTTTGTGCCTCTTTAATGACGGAGTCTATAGAATGGCCTAAGTAGAAAAGAGCGGTATCATCGGCGTATAACGTTATATCTCCCTTAAGCCCGAGTTCTTCTATATTATTTACATATAAAAGAAACAAGAGAGGCCCCAGAATCGAACCCTGAGGTATACCACAGGGCACAACTCTGGGCCCACTCTGCGTTTCCCCCTACTTGCCGACGATTTGTGAGGTAAGATCTAAGTACCTCATTAGCGGTCCCTGTTATACCAATATCAGATAATTTATGTAATAACAGGTCGTGACTAATTGTATCAAATTGTTAACTTTAATAAAAATCTCATAATAAAAACTATAGAAGACAGTCATCCGGTGTACGAACTTTTATCTCCTTTCCCAAATATTACTGAACATAGTTGTTATAAAGAAAATATTAATCATTATGTTTACCACCATATAGGGGCAACGGGTCCCCCCGTGCATGTGCGGGCTCGGAGGTTACCTCCTGACCGATACAAAAAAGTTAAACAGGAATTTAGAGTCATGCAAGAGTTAGGTATCTGCCGATCCTCTAAATCACCTTGGGCGAGCCCGCTGTGAGTGGTTGTTGAAAAAACGGTGAGTTAAGCCCTTGTGGTGATTACTGGAGCCTCATAACAAAGCCTACCGCTACCCTATACTTCGACATGATATTGATTTTTTTGCTATAAAGTATCAACAGACGGAACACGGCCGCTGTATGACAAAATTGATGCCATCAGCATTTTCCCGAAACCCGAAAAAGTAGAACAGTTAAGACGTTTCTTAGGCATGATAAATTTTTACCGTTCTCATATACCTAACGCTGTAAAAAGCACGCCATTTTAAATTCATATTTACACAATGCGAAAAAGAGAGATAAAACTCGCATTCAGTGTACTACAACCTCAGAAAACGCATTTATACAGTGTAAGCGAGATTTGCAAACAGCGGTCACGTTATCATATCCGTGAGACGATGTGCGTTATGCTATTATGGCTGACGCATCAAATACTTGTCTCGGGGCTGTATTACAACAGCGCTCTAATAATACGTGGAAACCGTTCGGCTATTTCTCCAATCCTCCTGGCTATTTCGCTCATCCGGTTTTCGGCTTTAACCGAGACTCAACAAGTTCACATTCCACATACATAAAACACTTTCGTACTTTAGTTGAAGGCAGGCCTTTAATCATATACAGATCACAAATCTTTGACACAGTACATCTTATATAAATTATAGCGAGCTGCCCGAGGCGCAAAAGTCCGATTCATATTTACAACATTATCATAAACACTCTACACTCACCCGTATTCTGAGAAGTGTCAACGTCCCACGTAAGACCTTATCTACTACAGTCATTTCAATAAATGGCATTCGAACACGTGCATAACTTGAGCCACCCAAGCGGTAGAACAACGCGTAGGCTGGTTCGAGAAAAATATTTTTGGCCGTCAATGAATAAGGACGTAGGTCTTTGGTCCAAAGCCTGCATCCCTTGTCAGAAAGCAAAAATTAGTAGACATACTGTTTCGGGATTGCAGCAGTTTCAAGACCGCGATACGTTTGAACACATCCATACAGATATTATTGGACCTTTACAGACAACATCGGAGGGATATCGATATTGTCTTACAATTATAGACAGGCGCACTAGGTGGCCAGAGGCATTCTCCATTAAAGATATTACCTCAGAAACCCTCGCTACAGTAGCTTACATAGGTGGTATTGCACGTTTTGGATGCCCTTTAAGATTAACTAGCGACCAGGACAGTTTGAGAGTGTTTATTCAGTGAGCTTATGCGAGTCATGGGTATTCATAAAATAAGAACAACCGCCTACCACCTACAAAGTAACGGAGTCGTAGAAAGGTGGTACCGTTCGTTAAAAGCCACCTTAATGGCCCATTTAACATCAACTACATCATGGATCACCAAACTGTCCACGAGAATAGCTGTTGCGTAATGTCAACGGCGTTTGTGCCTCACAAATGGTATACGGTCAAAGTTTACGTTTACCTGGAGATTTTTACAACACTTCAACAACAGTTAGTTATTCGGATGATAACTACATTAGACAAATACGCGCCAATATTCAAAACTTAAAACTGGTAATGAATATACACCCTAATTCTAAAACATTATTTGTGAATCCCGACCTTAATTCTTGTAGTCATGTCTTTATTAGAAATGATTTTGTTCTTAAACCTTTGCAACCACCATACGACGGACCTTATCACGTCCTCGAAAGGATTCCAAAAGTGTACCTCATGCAACAAAACGAGAGAACAGTTCGTGTGTCGATAGACCGACTTAAACCAGCTTATCTTCTTTAAGTACTTATAACAAAAATGTAACAGGTCCAATTCTGTACATTGAAGATATTTAAAAATTTTTTTGGGAGGGCGCTCTATGATCCATACTGAAGCCAAAATTAATATTTTTTTTCTGTCTGTCTATCTGTCAGTCAGTCAGTCTGTCTGTCTGTCTGTCTATATCATGGCCGCGCATCACGCTGAAACTACTGAACGGATTCAAATGAAACTTAGCATGATTTGAGTTCATGCTACGAGGTAGGAAATAGGATACTTTTATCCCGAAATTCAGGCCGGTTTCCTTGAAAAGAAGGATGAAAGTCAAAATGTGTGCTTCGTTGTATTTCATTAACGCGTAGCCCGACTGCAATCATTCTTTTTTTGTTGGAAAAGAGGCACCAACCTTTTACCATACCATACTTTTCTCGAAGCAGTTCAGGCCATTTTCGACCCCCTATAACTTGGTTGGGGATAAAACTAGAAGCCTGAATTTTCAGTAACCAAGCTGGCTTTGTATAAATACGGTATATTTCAAATTTCATTCAATTTGAACCAGTAGCTTAAGAATTATAACTAGTCAAAGTTTCTTAATTTTGTAAGTCACTGACTGACTGACCGATCATCAAAATTCTAAGGCACTTCTAGCAGACATAGCAGCTTCCGATTTAAAGTACAATTGGTGTTTAGTGTATAAATCAAGGAAAAACTAAAATATTTTGTAATTTCGGTCCAGGTTTCTGGATACACCAACGGCATAAATAACTTTGTAATCCCATATAAATATATAGGATTACAATGTTACATTTGCAGTGAATGTATCAGTGTACCTATCTATAATAATATATTCTACTCCTATAATATTATTTACGTATTAACGGGAATTAACGCGATCACGAAAAGGTATTACATACCTCTGAATTTGGATGGTTTCAAATTATCTACAGCGTGGAATCCAGTGATAAAAAACATGCCACCTCGCTTTTATGCGCAGTCGGGTGAACACCAGAATAGGGCCACATCGGTTTGCTTACAGAATAGGGACACTGTTAGTATAGTATGTGACGGTACATGGCGAAACGAAAATATCAAAAATATCAAAAAAGTGGAGGTGGATGAAGAACCTTCTACCTCACGATGTCGACGACGGAGGGCGTGCACCGCTGAGATAGTCAGCCTGTGACCACGGCCAGTGCAACCTGGTCGAAACGTCAGGCAATTCAGAGGTATGTAATACCTTTTCGTGATCGCGTTAATTCCCGTTAATACGTAAATAATATTATATCATGGAACGCGAAAGTTTAAAAGTTAGTACTCGTATATCCTACTCCTACTAATATTATAAACGTGAAATTTTGTGAGGATGTATGGATGTAGTGTACATATATATCCTACTCCTACTAATATTATAAACGTGAAATTTTGTGAGGATGTATGGATGTAGTGTACATATATATCCTACTCCTACTAATATTATAAACGTGAAAGTTTGTGAGGATGGATGGATGTATGGATGTTTGTTACTCTTTCACGCAAAAAGTACTGTATGGATTTTAATAAAACTTTACAATAATATAGTTTATATATCAGAATAACACATAGGCTATAATTTATGAAGATATTGTGCATATTGGCCAAAATATAACGATGAATGTTAAGTAAGTCGGAAAAAAATCTGTCATCTGCGAGCTATTCTGCGTGCGGTGGGAAAACTGTAAAACTTACACGAATATAATGTACGGTGGGATTGTTTCTCCTAAATAGTTCTAAAAAAGTCTGTGACAGTATATATCTATCTTTTATGTGTAAGCCATTATCACCAAAATAGTGAACCATAAATACAATAAAATTTGATTTTTTATTTCCAATTGACATTTGGCAGGTAGAAATTGATTTTTATCAAAATAAATAGTTTTATCGCTTCTGATATTCAAAGTAGATAACCTTTGTCATTTTAAGTACATAATTTGGTCAAATATTTTAAAAGTTACGACTATATAAAATTGTGCGGCCTGGCGTGGGCAGGGCGGTTGTGCGCACTGCGGGCGAGAGGGGGGGGGGGGTGAAACATCGCTCATCGCCACTTGGCGTGAGCCACCCGAACGTGGGCAGACGCGTGAGGGCAGATGTTGTTGACAGTTGTGTCCGTAATGGGAAATTTCAAGACACTTGCGATTTGTTAAAAGGCTCTGTATACATACATTTATATAATACTAGCAACCCGCCCCGGCTTCGCACGAGTACAAATTATACACCATTAGTGGAAACGGCATGAAATTCCGTTCAGTAGTTTTTTAGTTTATCGCGAACAGACAGACAGATGCGGCGGGAGACTTTGTTTTATAATATGTAGTGAAGATATTGAGTGTGAAAAAAAAATTAAAGTTTGTGAGGATGTATGGATGTTTGTAACTCTTTCACACAAAAATTACTGAACCGATTGCGATGATACTTCGTATGTAAATAGATGGAGATCTGGATTAGCACATAGGCTACTTTTTATCCCGACATTCCCATGGCATCTGAGTTACACGGGTGAAACCGCGGGGGACAGCTAGTGTATAATATAATGGAATAATAGGTAATTATATCTAGGTACCTATCTAGTATCTAGATATAATTATGTCCAAAGGTAACTTGTAAAATGGTCAACGGAATGAAAAAGCAAGAATGGGACATGTCTTATAAAGTTGTACCAATGTACCAAAAACAAAAGAAAATATTTAAAAATAAAAAAAAAAAATGGAAGAGAACATAATTACAAAAATAGGAGCAAAAGTCATGTTAAGGCGAAATATTGACGTGAGTCTTGGTTTAGTTAATGGTTCGGTATAGTGCAAAGAGTAAAGGTTGATCCAGAAAATACAATAAAAAAAATTAAGAAAATGTACATTACATTTAATAAAGAACATGTTTACGAGCTTGGTCCGGTCAAAACTAAATTTGAAATTATTAATAGGGCTTATGTTCATCGCGAACAGTTTCCCATATGTATAGCCTACGCTTCAGCTATACACAAAAGTCAGGGCCTAAGTTTAAATAATGCGCTGATGGATATCGGTTCTGCAGTATTCACATCCGGTCAAGCTTACGTGGCACTTTCGATAGTTACAAGTCTGGGTGGATTACATTTAATTAATGTCGACTTTGGAAGTATTAAAGCGCAGGAATCCTCAATTTGTGAATACAATAGACTAAGAATCATTTACGGTACAAAGAGAAAGACAACAAGCGACGACATCTAGAGTAGAATTTTAGCTCTCAGTAATAGGTTGGCTTTCAGTTACGATCCAAACTACTGTAAATTTGGAGGAATTAGTAAGATTTGCCCCAAGTGCCATACAAAAATTGGATAGATGAAGCGAGCGGTGTGTGCTGTTCCCAATATGTAGGAACTACCACAACGGATACAAAATCTTTAGATGGACATTCGTTCATTGTCCGCACATGCACATTTTTAAAAAAAATTTCGTAGTTGCAATAGTCTCTTTCAGATGACTTCGTTTGGGAATAAAATAAGTAAGGAAACTTCATGCCCACTTTTAAGGTCGGAAACTGTTTTCCACGCGGGCGAAACCGCGGGCACAGCTAGCTTAATAAATAATACTGTAACGGATAAACTCGCGAGGTATTCATATATTAGTAATTACGCCCCCGTGCAGCCGATAACAATGTACTATTACAATACACTAGAAGCGGCCGCTCGATAAAGCGACCTGCGCGCTATTGTTATTAATATAATAGCGGGGGTTATTATAAAAAATATCATATAGTACGTTATTGGGATATTTATCTATTGTAACTGCCGAGTAGTTAGTTATTTTAACTGATCCCAAGATTCGCATCGTAGGGCGAGCCCCTGAACACATGCCTCATGCCTACATGTACTTGTCGAGACAAGATATTGCTTCTAGCGATAAAGCCGCTCATTGTGCATTGTGTGTAAGCAATATCTTCCAGGCAACCTATATATATAAAGGATAAATGTGTCGGGTACAAAAAAGAGTGTTATTATATTTTTACATTAAAGTTATCTAATACATTTACATTATTTTTACAAACAGACAAAAGTTAGCACCAAATTGTGTACATATATATAAAAGTTAAAAACTTATTGCGCAACTCTTGGTGTTATAGTTTATTTATAAGTTGCTTACTTTACTGTATGTATTTGCAACATTATAACGATAATGCTAATAATATAAAAAGTTATACATAATCGCGAAATGTTTATGACAAACGCAGAAGAAGTAGTTTAGCCTACAATTTTACATTAGTTCAATTCAAATCGTTGTTCGAACTAACGAGGAACTGCTTACGAAGTGGTTTAACGCTGTAATCGCAAAATGAGGGACTGGTTAAGGAAACAGGTGGCGGCCATCTCAACACCCACGCCGGCGCCGGTATAGCATACGCCTAGTGCGTTGTTTACACAGGCACAACCAGCAGCTACGTCGAGGATAAAATGAAGTTACGCGTGAATAATGTCATCTGGTATAGCAACAGGTACCTACCGAGGGTATCGCCGTTGTCGTAAACACTTCAACAACCTAATTGTAATTTGTTATTATGTCGTGTTAGTATGATCGTATTATGGTGTTACTATGTATGCATACCTTTGAATATTAGACAGTTTTTTTTTATGTTTTAAAAAAAGAAGGGGGATGGTTGTAAGGGTCTTTATACTGCACGCAGTGCATTATTGTATTGCAACACATAATGACGTTACAGCGTCATTCGGAACAGTAATTAATGTGATTGTGTGTTAATAAAGTGTGTGGAGTTACTAACTATAAAACTAGAGTTTGATTTACCATTCCTAGCAGAGTCAACTTAGCAGACGTCAGTAGAAGAATAGGGAGAAGCCCCGTGTACGCTCTCTTCAAGTTGCCTACCTATACTTGCAAAATACGTGTTAATGTTGTCTATTGACTGCTGATTATCTTTACTAGGCTCGAATAGGTCTAACGAGCTACATTTAGGTATACTTCTATTAGTGATAGATTGAATTACTTGCCATAATTGCTTACAGTCGTTACCAGCTTTCTTAAATTCTAACCTTTCATAGTCTGTCTTAGCTTTTCTTAATATATTTGTGCAATTAGTGCGGTATCGTTTGTAACTAATTGGCAATATTTCGTTCGTGGGATGTTTTTTAAGTTTTTTATACAAGTTGTCCCCATGTCGGATACACTGGAGAAGCCCTGGGGTAATCCACGAGAAAACTTGATAGTTTTTGTATTTATCGTTAAGGCAGAGAGGCTCAATGAAAAATTTCATTGCTAAATCGGGATCTTTAGCTTCGTAGACGGGTCCAAAATTAATATTGAGAAGGTTATCAGAAAGATTGTTTTCATTCATTTTCGTTAATGTAGAACACATTTTATGGGTAGACATTTTTAGGGACATGGTAAGCAACACAGCAAAGTGGCAATACAAATACTTTACAGGGTAATGTGGTCTTCAAGTTGATATGATCGAGGCATGTAGAACCGTGAGTTGGGAAGTCATGCCCCAGGAAAATTCGGATCTGATATTTATTCTGATCTCATATTTATTGGCCCTGCGAAATGAACCCCTGAGTTTAAGAATGGCTTGCTAGGCGTTACTGGCTGGGCTGCATACCGTATACAACGAATACATTTATGAATATGCTCCCGAATCATATTTTTTACCCAACTAATCCAATATTGACTGCGGATAAAATTAAGTACGAGTTGTTTCCTTGAGCATCCGCCACAATCAACTTTGCTAAAACTGAATTATGCGGAATAATCACTGGATGCTTTGCATTATCAGGCGATTGAGCATGTCGAACTCTACCTCCCACACGTAATGAATCGTGTTTAGCTAGAAAGGGGTTCAATCTAAATAGAGAAATCCTTTTACTAATAGGTAGTTTGGCCTTTAATAAATGAAGTTCTGTACTAAACTCATGCTATTGAGTACTTCGAATTTCAGAGCATTTCGAATCTCTTATAATGACAGATGAGGTGCCATTTCGTTTTATTCTTACGACATTTTGTTATCAACAAAAACCTTCTGCAGTACGCAATACCTCTGATCAGTTTTCGCAGTGATGAAAATCTAGACCAAAATGCATCATTAGACTCACAATCGAAAACTCTATCGAGTCGTTTCTTAACCAGCACGGACCCTGTTTCCAAAGTAAATTTTCATGAAGTGCAATCGGCGATGTCTGCAGATTGTCCTTGGACTGGACATGTGCCCACTGTGTATGGTCCATTAAACTTAAGATTTCCGAGGTGCGATTGACGACAAATGTTTTCCATCGACTCGAGTGACCACTTTACCAAGCCAATACACCCGAGGAATCGGTCTACGCGTGCTACCTTGATCTCGGAATATTCATCACCTCGGCTACTTCCGTTAATAGTTTTTTAGCTAAGACAGCAGCGCAGAGTTCTAAGCGAGGAATGAATATCTGCTTTATCACAGGTACTTTAGTTATTGCAGTTAAGAGATTACAATGGACCTTGTCTTCAGAGTCGATCACTCGGCAGTACACAGCCGCTGCATAAGCCTGATTCGATACGTCAACAAACCCATGCAATTCGACAGAAATGTTATCGTTCCTTGTGCCTATCCATCGTCAGATATGAAACTTAACAAGCTGTTCAAGTGCCAAGTGTATGGTGGATCTCCGCATTTAAAGGGCAATCTCACAACGTAGTGGGCATTTTCATCGCGCTGCGTTGTTGCGTTATAGAAAACTTCACAGGCTTGTTCCTACAGAGTAAGAATCTCCCCAGTTGTTAATGGTTCGGAATCGAGTTCGCACAATCTTCTAAGCATATCGTTATTTTAGCATGCATAGAGACGATTAAGTTATGCTGACTGTGTAAACTTGCTTCCTTACTAACATGGCCAGACACAATCCATCCCCAATGGGTGTCTTGAGCGACTGGGGAGCCCATAGGGCTCTTGATCAAGCTTTCAGAGATGATAAGATGATAAGATGTGAGCATACATTTCGGCTCCTAACAAGATATAAATCTTGTTGGGCGAATTGAATTTAGGATCAGCAAGCTTATTTGAATGTATTTCTTACTAATCCTCGATATCAAATTTTGTATCCGGCAATACTGAAGTCAGTGAACTCAAAACATGCGCAGTTACCTCTATCGTGAAGGAAGGATCGTGCAATGACTGTATTTTAACATTCACACAACAACAACGAGTCTAGAGACAAGGCCATCGTGACTACCGCCTACACCTGCAAGTGCGGTTCTTGTTCTTACCCTTTTTACTGCGCCGATGACGCCGTAATAAACGACGCCTGTGAACCTTGATCTAACAAAGTGCGAAGAATGTGAGGCGACCCATCCTTGGACTCAGCTCCGATGAGAGCTGTGGCTAGCAGGACTTGTCCCTGCGCATTCACAAAGTGGGTTGCAATAGTGGTCTCTTCCTTTTGGGGTTCTGAGCTGTGTTCACGAGCGATTGTAGACTACAGAAACAGAAGCTGTTGCATTTACGCTGGCTGGCGTTGTTACAACGTGTGATGTTTGCATTGAAAATACGGCATTTACTAGAAACACGACATTCCCTGGAAGCATGGTTAATACCTAAGCAATTAAAACATACTCCCAAAGACTGGGCAATACTACGATGCCTATCATTGTAACGTGGAGGGTGGAGGACGCGTCACAACATTATCTTCTTTAGAAAACAATTTGCACTGAAATAACTTGTGACTATTGGAACAATGGGGACAAGACAACTTGACATCGCTATGCAAAACCCTTGTATGCGATGTATTACTTACTATTCACAATTTTTAACTTATTTTTAGGCTCAATGCTTTCTAGAGCACAAAAACGCGTCTCCAAAAGAACAAATTTGCTCGAAAGACGGTAACTCATCACATGATTGGTTAACCTGCAGTTCCCACTGCTGTCGAGTCTCCCCGTCTAGCTTTGAACTTTTAATATGTGTAATAATCACATCCCACGTGCTAACGTCAATTCCAAGGTTTGTGAGCTCATGTAAGCAATCCATTGTAACATCTTTAAATCTCTTTAGTGCACTTGAGGATTCGACGGTGACACTCCGCTGCCTGGCCAAATAGGCGCTTTAAAATATTACTTGACATAAACCTTTTGTTTTTATATCTTAGCTCTAGAGTTTGCCATAATTTTTATAATTGTGTTCCATGATAGGAACATGCCTTATAATCTGAGTCTTCAAGCCATGCGAAGTTGAACGTCGTCTAGCCTTTGATTTTTGTGAACTAGGCAACGAATAAATATCTAAATGATGACCACTTCGCGTAATTACCATTAAAAATCGGCAATTTTACTACATTATTGGGTGGACCAGAACAAGCTTCCTTACCTGAAGAAACAGTAACAGATTTTAATTTGGACAAAGAATCTTTAAGCATTACTTTATAGCTAATGTAAGTCTCGTAGATCGAATCGTATATATCATCATCAAAAGTCTTCCCAAGTTCTTCACTTCCATCTTCAGCTTCTCAATTCTTTCATGTTTTAAAGTAAAATTCTTGAACTGCTTTTCCAAAATTTCTAGACGAGCCTCTATGTAGTTTTCAGATATTCTATCCTTTGGCGATTTCTTGAAATTTGATAATCCCTTTTCTATCTCTCCTTTTATTTCATCCAAAACTCTAACATCTTTGTAATTTTTTATTTTTTTTTTATTTATCAAGTCAGCAAGTAACTGATGGGTTCCAAGTGTTAATAAAGACAAAATTTTTCAAAGTATTTTAAGGAAGACCGAATTTTTCTAAGTGTTTCGAGGACACAATTTAAGAAATGTCAGGACCAAACTGTCTAAGTGTTTTAAAAATACTTGTATACTGCTCCAAAATCGGGCATAGGTTCCCCATCTGTACATTTTTCTTAAAACTATTTTAAATCCTGACGACGCTATTACCAATTTTTCTAAGTCCAAGAATTTTTTGCACTTCACTATTTTCTTTTAAATATTATAAGAGTACTCAAAGTTTTCCACTTCACTACTCACTAAGTCCAATTTCCAGAACGCCAACTTGCTCGACGAATGTTGACCCCGTGTTTCCTTCTTTGTAGCGTGTTGTCCAATTGTCCCGCGTCCAATACTTGCGTCACACTTGACTAAAAACTACTAATACCACGTTGTACCCAAAATACTTTTGGCTCTAACGGACCAATAAACTCGACTGTACTAGATTCCTTAGTAGGTAAACAATGAAACACAGTCCTCATAGCTAAGCTAAGCTAAATAAGTTAGTGTAACACAACCATATCGCGATCTATCTACGTCATCTATCGAGCGTGATGAGAAATGCTATTTACATTATGTATATGTTGTATATTGAACAATCTTAGTTACTTATTTAAATCAATAATTGCTGCAAATACTAATTAAAATTACGTTAAGGTGGCAAAAACAGGCATATAAATTAATTACAAGATTGCCTTATTTTTTTTGTGCGTGTGGAAACCCCCTCGGGCCGTCACCCCACCGGGGTTTTCGGTGGGGCGGTGTGTCGGAATCGAACCGACTAAAACCACACGGTGTGCCGTACTGCGCCCTAAGTAGGAGGGATCCGGGAACAGCTTTTATTAAGACATCCGGACCCCCCCTAGCGCCTGCCCGCAAAAGTGCGGGCACCACCTTCGGGTGAAAAACCTCTCAATTAGGCGACGTCCAGGCACACGCGGACGCCGCCTCCTAGCGGGGGGCCACTATAGCGGGTGAAGGGGACAAAAAGGTCCCGTCCACCCGCGGCCACACTCAGGGCGGCATGAGTCGCTGGCAAGCGCGCCTCCGCCGCCCGGTTCGCCGGCGGCGAATTAGGTCCGAGTGGAGATCGTCCTCTCGGACCGTTTCCGCCGCCTCCTTCTGCGAGATGACGTCCTCACAGAAGGTCGCGGTAAAATTCCTGGCGCTACCGGCCATGGAGCGTATGACGGCCGGTAGCGAGAGATCCCCTCCGATGACTGCAGTGAGGGCCCGACGCTGCGTCGCCCAGGCGGAGCAAACCGCCAGCGTGTGCTGAGCCGAGTCCTCACTACAGTCGCAGTGGTGACAGGCGGGACTCAGTTCCCTCCTAGCGACCGAGTGCAGGTACTTCTCGAAGCAGCCGTGCCCGGAAAGAACCTGCGTCAGTCGGAAGGAAAGGGTCCCGTGCTGACGCCCTGCCCACTCGACGATGACCGGCTGGAGCGCCTCCACGGCGGCAAAGCCAGCACGTGGAGTCTCCAGCTGGGACGACCAACGAGCCATGGTGGCTCGGCGAGCGGCCTCACGCCATTCGCGTACCTCTTCGGGCGGGGGCCGACTGCCGCTTCCCGCCCGGAACTCAGCCGTTCGCCGATATATTTCGGCGAGCACTTCCGCCTCCAAATCCCACGGGGGAGTCCCGGCCAACGCGCACGCCGCCTCCGACGACACGGTGCGGTATCCGCGTATGGCTCTTACCGCCATAACCCTCTGAGGGCGCCAGAGGCGTGCCCTATTCTGGGCGGTCAGAGCCCCCGCCCACACCGGTGCACCGTACAGTGCCATTGACCGGACAACCCCCGTGTACAGCCGTCTCGTAGCGACGCAGCGCCGACCAGCTTCGGAGCAAGCTGTCGGAAGTGCTCGTCGAAGAGGTACCTGCCGTCGAGGATCAAGCCCAGATATCTTATGTGGGCCTGAACCGGTACGAGGACCGAGTTAACCACGATAGAGGCGCCAGGGGGTGGACCACGACGAGGCCCATGAAATAAAAGGGCCTCCGTCTTATCCAGGGCCACCCGCAGACCCAGCGCCTCAATGCGGCCGACCACCAGAGAGACACCTCTGGTGGCCAAACGCGCCGCCTCTTGGAAGTTCGCCCCCCGGGCTGTGACCAGTGTGTCGTCGGCGTAACAGATTACGCCCAGCCCGGGGGGAATGTCGCCTCGAAGGGCCCAGTCGTACCCCATGTTCCACAGGAGTGGTCCAAGGACAGACCCCTGCGGAACACCGCACGACATGGGCCGACGACTCAAACTCCGTCTCGGTCCTCGTACATGACGGTACGCTCCTTGAGATAGTCTGCCACTAGCCACCTCAGGTACTGTGGCACCCTATGATAAAGGAGTGCTTCCCTGATGCAGCTAAATGGCAAACTATTGAATGCGTTGGCGATGTCCAACGACACTGCCAACAGCACGCCGCCACAGCTCACTACGTCTTCGGTCACAACCCTCAGGCGCAACACAGCACCGACCGTCGAACGCCCCGACCGAAAACTGAATTGGGCGTCCGACAAATCGGGGCCGACCTCGCCAAGGTGCCGAACGATGCGGGCAGAGAGGACCCTCTCAAAAATTACAAGATTGCCTATATTAACCCGAACACCAGCAAGTGATAGACATAGATCGGTTTTGCGGAATCGGGGAGTCCGATGGTTCGTGAAGATAGTTTATTATTGGGGTGTGTCTGGTTAAATTCCTTTACGCCACTAAATTTCTTGTTTTAAGTCAGTACAGAAGTCAAATCAGTAATAACTATACTATAGAGATGCCCAACTTAGAAGTAAGCCTAAGTATGTCCTTTATCTCGGACGACTGGATTGGAGTGTTAATTGAACTGCAAGTTTTTTGTACAAGTTTTTGCATATCCTCTATTTTATTCTCAAGTGTCGTTATGTAGGATAAGTTTTCATGGCGTTCGCGTTCCATTTCGAGAAGTTTGCCTCGAATGCCATGTATATTATCTGGGATTTTATTATAAAATCGCACATATTGACCTCGTGACGACTTATTAATTTTTTAGACCCTGAGGTAGGAACATTTTAAGAAGGTTAATTGGATTTTCATAAATATACAATAACGTATATTAATGTTACGAAAACTTAAATTGACCCGCGGGCGCCATCTATTGACGAGCAGAGGAAGTCAAATATTACCTAAATAATTAGAATACTTACCCTGAGGATTTACGTGTTTTCAACCAATCAACTATTTCTTGCAGTTTCAGGTGACTCCTGTAAACAAACCATGAACGTTTATCTTTTGGCGACCAGCGGATTTACCTTACATGTGTAAGTTTTATGAACATATTACAGCTACATACTAAAACGCTACATAAGTTTCGTCGTACTTTGTGATATTATTTTTAATTAGTCTCCACTGTCAGTAATACATACAGGTCTTCATAATTAATAATAATACCTTTATTTGCTTAAAATGTGGTAAAAGGATGACAAATGAATTATGAACATAAGACACATTTAGCCAAACATAGCGGCATGCAAATATCAGGTAGGTACACATCATGGTGGCATTGAATAATACCAATAAAAAATAGAAAATACAGTTACGGATTAAATTAAAACTGACACACATGCAAAATGTTAATGGTATTTGCACACAAACGTTTCAAATTAGTACATTATAATGCATCTAAAATGATAGGAGCGAGAGGCGATTTTTTTTTAAATTCATTTTCTGAATAAAAGCTCTTTTCTATCAACCATTTCCGTAAAGCTGAACAGAATTTATGATACAGTAGAGTAACTATATTTTCAGACAGCGCATTATAGATAAGCGGTGCCATATACACACAACTCACTCTAAACATGTTGTATTTTCAATGTCAAGTTCTCTGAAGACCTAAGGACCCTTAAATGTGTGTTGTGTAAGAATTTAAATCGTTCTTTGAGATAAGGAGGAGTGTTTGGATTGAAAAGTGTACTATTGGTATAGGGCTCTGTTTCCGCATCTAGACTCATATGCGGTCCATTATGCGTTCAGATAGGCTGACTAGTTGAGCCAGCCTTGCTCCTTCCAGAAGCACAAAAGCCTCCTGGGGCGTTCACAGGCTTCTAGGAGCGACCTCGCTCCCGCGAGGATACTTGCCCGTTGTGTGGCCACTCCCTCGCATTCCAGGACAACGTGGGCGGCCGTTTCCTCCGCGTTGAGACAGCCTCTACATAGAGGACTGCTTGTCGCGTTGATAGGGAATAGGTGTCGGTTTAGGGCCAAGTGGCCCGTAATGGTTCCTACAACTATTCTGATGCCAAATCGGTTGAGACTGAGCAGTCTGCACGTTAAATGTGGTGGGACCTCCGTCAGCACCAGTTTATACTGCCTACAGCAGGGTGTGTCGGCCCTTCGGCAAAGTGTACAATATAGTAGTGAAAGGATATGAATATTCCGGCGAAGGATAACCAGTTGAGTTTATTTCGATATTCAGAAACGTGGTCATTTGCGTAAACCACAGATGAACCGTATACAAAAGTTTTGAAGTCGCTCAAGTTTGTTTAATTGGTCTTAGGTAAGATCAGGATAGCTGGCATCTGCGTAATCGAGAATGGGAAGAAGAAGGGATTCTGCAAGTGCAATTTTGGTGCGAACCGGTAGGAAGTTGCGTAATCTTGTCAGTAACCCTGCAGAGGCAAACATTTTTCTACCTACCTCTTGTAGCTGCGGACCCCAGGTCAAATTTTTATCAATAAGTATTCCCAGATTTTTAACTGTATTTGTAATGGGAATGGAGGCAACATCACAGAATATTTGGGGTAGCTGTGTCCAATCAATTTTAGATGTTGTCCTGGAGCTACCAACAACAGTAGCTTGAGTTTTAAACGGATTTACGTTTAATCCATGCTGCCTACTCCATATACAAATTTGATCTATATCCTTGTTAATATTAAAAATAGCTTCAGATATCCGTTCCACAGGTGCTTGGGTATAAATCTGTAAATCATCTGCATAAAGGTGGTAGGAGGAGATTAGTTTATTGGATGTGGAGTTTATAAAAACTGCGAAGAGCAGGGGAGATAGAACAAGACCCTGGGGTACGCCTGCAGGCATAGTGCACCAACTTAAGAATCTATCCTCAATACGAATACGCTGCCGGCGTCCGCACAGGTAGTTACGAAACCAGTCAACTGCCGTTGGAGATATGTTAAGAGAGCACATTATACCGAGTAAAACATCAAAGTCAACAGTGTTAAAGGCGTTACTAAATTCGAGCAGCGCCAGCACCGTTAACTTACCGTCTTCCATACCTGACCGTAATATGAACCAGCGCAGTAGTTGTACTATGTTCAGGACGAAAACCAGATTCGAGAGGATTAAGAAGGTAATTATTAGAAAGAAAGGGACGGATTTGGTTGTAACTGAGGCGTTCAAGAGATTTAGGTGGTAGTGATAGGTTTGAAATACGACGATAATCGGAGAAACTGGATGGGTTAGATTTTTTTGGTAATGGGGTTATTTGTGCCTCTTTCCATGCCGTAGGAAAGCTTCCACTTATTAAAGAAAAATTAAATTTGTGAGTAAGAACAGGAGTGATTTCGTCCAGGCTTGGCACGATCATATTACGGCTGATACTATCACTTCCAACTGCGTTGGAACCTATGGTAATTTTACTCTTCTGACATCACAATCGGATATTTGACTGAAGACAAGAAGATATTTTAACGTATTTTCTTTTATTGTCCTGTCAAAATTGGACGACGCGGAGAAGTGTTGATTCATCAATTCGATCTAAATCTATGGGAACTGTGTTTTGTCGTGATTTTCTAACTCCTAGAGGTCGAAGAAATTGCCAAACTTTGGCTGGGTCTCCGTTTTCAACAGAGGAATGGATGTGTTGGCGTTGCGCTTTCCTATAGGCCTTATTGTAGTGATTACGAATCGCGACGTATTTCTCCCAATTTGCACTTGTTGGACAACGTTTGAATCTTGATTTGGCTACCGCTTTTTTTGATAGGAGCGATTTAATGTCTTCTGTGAGCCAGGGAGACTAAAGAATAAAGATTTGTCAGTGCTGTTGTAAATATTTCAACTTTTTTATCTACAGTATCCGAATCATAAAGAGGACCCCAATCTATACTGCCCTCATCCTTGCAAAGGTTAATGAAATTCATGGTTTTAAAATTGCGCTGCAGGAGGATTTTAGGTTTAAATTTTGGTGTGCGGATTTTATAGGATAGAAACAAAAGAATAAGAAAGGATAAAAGGATAAGAAAAAGCATCTGCAGAGTATTGGTCGTGATTCTCTACTATGTCTATCTAAAATGAGCCGGTATACTCTGGGCATTAATGTGAGCAGCATTGAAGTTTTCAGGTCGAGAACTGATCTGAAAGAATATTGCATAATATATCAGACGAGTTATTAGTCTGGGGATACTCGTCTGATATTTTATGTTTTGATATTTTGCTCGCTTTAGTATATTTACTAAAGCGAATTATGGAGCAGACATAGGCATGGTATACCATAAGTGATGTTTGTCGTATAACTGTGATCGAACTTCACGTACAGGTAAGTTCGTTTAATCATTAATTATACTTGGGTTCATCATCTTAGATTAGCATATATGTAATATATACACTTGTTGACTTTTAGAGCATATCTTGAAATATTTTTGTAAGTTAGTTTGTAGCAATAAATATATTACAATTTTATATATTTTTACATACGAATGAAGTTTATGAATAAACCATAATGTAAGAAAATTATATTCATATTTTTATAACCAGTTAATAGCTACAAATGCAAATAATTAAATATTATTGACAATTAGAAATAAAATCTTTACTATTATTTACCCATAACTGCTCGAGCAAATGCATAACTATTAGGGTTATTATTTATGTCCCCGAAGGCTTCCTTCTTAGAGTATACCCGGGTCCCTTGCAATAGGCCCACTTGTGATGGAACACCGTGTGGTTTTAGTCGGTTCGATTCCGACATACCACTTCTCCATTAGCTCCGGTGAGGTGATGAACCGTGGGGGTTTCCACACGAAAAAAAAGGGTTATTATTTATAGAACTATTAAAGAAAAAGTATTGGAATCCATATTCCAGCCAGCAGCGTGACGTGTGATATCCACGCTAAGCTCTGTGCATAGGGCACCAGATGTGGAAGCGTGGCGATCTCTATGGGTGCCAAACGCCACCACATCCACGCCGCTGTTTTGTAACATGCTGCGGCTCCAGCGGCTCAAAGTCTGCGTAGACACACCGCCATTAAGTTTCTAACATGCTATAAAGAGGTTTGTTACAGAACCGCGCAGAGGAAGTGTCACATCCAAGTAGCACTGTAGCGTTAAGGCCGAGCACATAGCTGGATTTTCGTGATAGTAAGCCAAGAGCATTTAAGGCAGCGGAGATCTAATACGAGATGTTTTGATTAATTCCATTTTAATTTTAATTATTGAACAAAGAATCATAATAGTGTCTGAACAAGCTTTTTTGACAGGACCTCGAACGACAAGGATTGGTTGGGGTTTTCAGGATAATCCAACACTATCGAGATATCCCATGTGTCATATTTTGGCTGAGGGGGCAGTGAGCGAAAAATACTAAGTGTATTGTAATATTATTATAATAATTGTGTGTTGACATTTTCGTTTATCCAATGTGCTCACCTGTTACGTGGGGTACACTGAAAGTTTTGCGTAACTCATTAATAAAACAATTTACATGTAAAGTATCATATTTACTGCTTTTCGAAGTATTCTCCATTTCATTTCCAATACTTTTTCATTCGGTCAAAACTTTTTTGAAAACTTGGATACATTTGATCTAAGGGCATGTTTTTCACGTGCCGGTTGAAAGCTATCACTGCGTCTTTTGGCCCCGGAAATGTGTATGAAATTTACGGGGCTGGAAAACTCTCATCCAATTTTTAATTTTTAGAAAATAAAGAAATCGCATGCCTGCCATCGGTGCCATGTCTGGACTATGTGCGGGTTGGGTCATTAGCTCTACCTTTTCAGAAGCCAAAAATGACTTTGTGTTGTTCGCGGTATGCGCTGAAGCATTGTCATGGTACAATAGGATGCGATTTCTTAGTCGTTTTTCCCTAACTTTTTCAAAGACACTAAACATATGATGGTGTACCACTCGGCATTAATTGTCTTTTGTTCTTCAAGTACACAGTGGGATTGTGCAGACAGGATCGTCGATAGACGTAACGGAGAAAAAATACGCAATAATTTTTTTGCCTACGTTTCTCGCCTGCCTCAATTTTGTTGGTTTGCCTCCACCTTCGAACACCCATACAGACTGTTGCTTTCTTTCCAGCATGTAAAAATATATCCATGTTTCATCTCCTGTCACATTGTCATACACAGCATTTGAACGTTCGTGATCGTACTTTAACAACATTTTTTTAAACCAATCAACACGAGTCCGTTTTCAGGGTTGAGTTCATGAGGAATCTAGGGGCAATAAAGTTTTCTAACTTTTAAATGTTGACGAAAGATATTTTGAATTTGGCTTATACCAATCCCCAAATATCCTAGAATCTCCTAATAGGTGATACGCCGGTTTTCTTCAATTAGTTGCCTGACAATAGCCCTACTTTCTTCAGTGATCGCAGGTGAGGGCCGATCTTCACGAATTTTATCATGGAGATAAACACGGTCGCGATCAAATTCTGCAAACCAACGGCTTACGGTGCTCAAATGAGGTACTTCCCTCCCAAAAGCATTTTGAAGACGAGCAGTGCAGTCTTGCGGAGTCAATGAACTTTTAAAATCATAAAAATCATCGCCCTAAAATCTTTTCCCATTAATTCTATTTTTGCTACGGACGACGAACTTCAACTTGTGATAAAAAAATTGACACACGAATTCCCGACATTTTTTTAAAAATCAATGATTGTGTTTCTTATGTTTAAAAAAATATAACATTCGAAATTTAAACATTTATGAGCGGCCAGGAGCGCAGATTTTTCAGTGTGCCCTATGTATAGAGGTATACATATTAGCAGTCTGGTTACCATTGTGCAGGTTCTGCCTAGTTTAGGATCTGGCGGCTGTGTGTGAGCTGTCTCAAGTTGTTATTATTATTATGCGGTGAATGTTGTTTCGGTTGATTATGTTCACAAACAAACTTAGTTTAGGAGAACTAAGACTACCTACACTATTCGACACCCGCCTAGTCCTCATCAAAGAGGTCAAGTATCTAGCAGTGATACTGGACAGTAAACTCCTATGGAACCGGCACCTGGACACGAGACTGAACAAAGCCGAAAAAAATGCAAGCGACTCCTCGGCAAAAGCTGAGGCTTATCACCAAAAATTACACTATGGCTGTACAAAACGGTCATACGGCCAATCATCACGTATGGTGCTATTGCCTGGTGGCAGAGACCAGAGCTTAGCACCGTCATTAACAAGTTGCAGCAATTCCAGAGACTCGCATGTGCTGCCGCCACTGGTTGCATGCGCACGACTCCCACAGCTGCCCTTGAAGTGGCTCTAGACCTAGCACCACTAGACCTATTTATACAGCAGTAAGCAGCTGTGGCAGCCATCAGACTCAAACACCTGGGTCTGTGGTACAACCGGGAGGATCCCCATTCCAAACTATGGAATGAACTAGTAGAATACCAACCACTAATAGCAGCCCCATGCGATAGGATCCCTAAACAACATATCTTCGGAAGGAGATGTCGAATACAGGTATATAAAAACGACCGAGATTAATCTGGCATAAATGAAGTCCGTATATACACGGACGGTTCTAAGATTTGGACAGGGACTGGAGCCGGAATTTTCTCACAAGACTTGAACATAACAATATCACCGACGTTAGGGCAGCACAGTTCATATTTCAATGTGAGTGCGTTGCGATAACCGACGCCGCTACCGCGGTCATATCAAGGGGTATAATGGAGTACAACATCCGCATACTGTCAGACAGTATAGCCGTTCTAAAGGCCCTGGAGGGCAACACCATGAACTGCGGTCTTATTTACGAATGCCACCAGACACTGGAACGTCTAGCCTCTGCCAACACGCTAATCCTTCAATGGATCAAGGGGCATAGTGACTCACTCGGGAACGATGCCGCCGATGAGCTGGCAAGGAAGGGATCTGCAACGTCAGTGGCAGGTCCAACTATACTGCTGCCACTTCCCTTTAGTCAACTTCGCTCATGGGTAAAGCAACGGACTCGGGAAACGCACAACAGCCGTTGGGCCGACACACCTGGCTGTAGGCAATCTAGACTGGTGATTCGAACGAAGGTTAAAAATTAAAAATGTTTATTTGACACAAAATAAATACATACACATTCATTCACTCGAACAAATTATTGTTTACACATTTGAAGATATTTATTTATTTTAATTAATACGAATTTCGTGGTATCAACTAGTCTCAATTCGTCTTATTTAACCATTATAGTGTTTATATTAATCTAACGGTACTGAGAACTGTTTTCCAAACTAGGCTATAGCCTGTATGTTGGAAGACAGCGTTCAGACGTGGAATTTTTTGGTACATTATTATTAATTATAGATGTGAAAGTCCCTGTGGAGTCATCTAAGACAGATTAAGGTAAATGAAAATAAAAAAAAAAACAATAAAAAATAAAAAAAACAATAAAACATAATTAAATATATTAAAATTAATATACAGTAAACATCCGGATACGCTTGTGTGTATGTGTGTGAGTGTTTGTGTGTGAGATAGGGAGAGTGTGCGCGTATGTGGTGTGTGTGTGCGCGCTGGTTGTATGTGTTTTGATGGAAGAAATAGCACGTGTTCTTTTGTGAGTTACGAGATTACTCAATAAATGTGAGTAGCTCTTCTGTCGTTTGATAATCGAGTTGTTGTAGCCACGCTGTCACTTTGTTTTTTGCTTGATGACTATTTATGCGGGCAATGTTCAGTTTTTTGTTTGCGATGTTGTAGACTTTGATGCTTAGACTAATATATTGTCGTCTACCAAAAGAAGTCTTGCAAGGAGTAGGGGAATAAATAGGTTTCTTGCTACGTTTGTTTGGGTTAGGAGCGAGCACAGACAGATGCTTTCTTAGAATAAGTCGGAGCACATGTAGCTGGCGCACAGTTAGGACGTTGGAATCTGCATACAAGTGTACGGTGGGGAATCTATACGGCCTTTTAAGTAAGCCTAGTAAGTCAAGTACTTTCAGCACAGCTCTCTGTGCAAGCTTATAAGGTGCGTTTTGGCTGCCCCTCCCCATGTTGTAATACAATACTAAATGACCGATTGACCCAGTGCCAAGTATACGAGTTTCAGTTTTTCTTGCGGTATTGTATCTCTTAGGGATTTAAATAGGTGTATTAAGCGTCTTAAGCGTGTTGTCATTAAGTTTATATGTTTATCCAATTTTAAGCCACTGTCTATCTGGACACCTAGATATTTAGCTGATTCAGTTTTTGTAATTTTATAACAGGAACAAGTTTGTTGGGACGAGCAGGTATGGACTTTGACAGAAAAATCTTGTATATTAGTTTTGTGATTGAGAAAGGAACGTAGCAAGTTTTGGACAAATTCAAGGTCAAAAGGTTTTTATTCAGCCATGTCATGATTTTGCTGAAGGAATATTCTGCTCTCTATTTAACTAATTGCCAACTTGGCCCCGAGATTAAAATTACTGTGTCGTCTGCATATGTAAAGATGTCGGTATATGGCAGTGAAAGTGTGCAGAGGTCATTTATAAAAAGAAGTAAGAGGGTGGGGCCCAGAATACTCCCCTGTGGGACGCCATAGGAAACCGTGTGCTCTTCGCTCACGTAATCTTCTATTTTAACCGACTGTTTCCTATCTAAGAGGTAGTCTTCAAAGATTTTATACGGCGTACCTCTCACTCCACACTTGCTAAGCTTAGTTAGGAGGATGGGGACAGAGACTGTGTCGAACGCTTTGGAGATATCTAAAAATATGCTTAAACATTTTGTTTTCGCGTCTAGGTTTCTACTTACTTTAGATGTTAAGTCAAGCACTGCATCTTCATTTGAAAGACCCGAGTGAAAACCATATTGATTTTTTGCTAAGATATCGTACTTGTTAAGAAAGTTTTTAAGTGCATTGTTTAGTATTTTTTTCAATATCTTAGATAGAGTGCGAGGGAGTGGCCACACAACGGGCAAGTATCCTCGCGGGAGCGAGGTCGCTCCTAGAAGCCTGTGTACGCCCCAGGAGGCTTCTGCACTTCTGGAAGGAGCTAGGCTGGCTCAACTAGTCAGCCCACCTGAACGCGTTATGGACCGCTTATGAGTCTAAATGCGGAACAGGGCCCTATACCAATACCAATACCAATGCGATGATTGTAAAAGACAGCGGTCGTGTTGTCAATCCGTAGCAATATTTGAACGTTCTTTTAGTCACTCATTTACTGGCAGATTGCTGGGGTTATAAGGAGTAACTTAGGCTACTTATATTTTGGAAAAAAAAATAGTGTTCATATAAATACGTACACGTGAGCGAAGCCGCGCGGGAACTGCTAGTCTTTAAAGACCAAAAACTGCAGCCAATATCTCAAGATAATGTATATACTAACTTTTAAACTTTTGCGTTCCATGATATCATTATGTATATATACGGCAATTAACGATTTACGATAATGTATATGTTGTAATTTTTATCTGGACTCTACCAACCACAGCTCTCTTCTCACATCGTACAGACACCACCCCAAATTTGAGGCATCAGAGAATATCTACAGGTGATAGCTGCCCAGTCCAAATTGTTTTGAAGACTGGTTTACAGATCTTCCCCACCATGATAAATCTAATTGTTTGAATTTAAAATATTTTTTATATGATTCTTTACAATATTTAGCGGGCATTTTCTATAACTATTTTTGTCATGATATAATAATTTGAAATTAAATATAAGGATATCCAAAAATATTTAAATTTAAAATTTTCAGTGTCAATGAACTGTTTTAAGTTATTTAAATTTAATTCAAACCTAATATTTTTTGATTTGCATTTGGCAATTTTAAAAAAAATAGTTAAACATTGCTCTTCACAAGGTATTGGTATTGGTATAGGGCTCTGTTTCTGCATCTAGACACATATGAAGCTGAAGCTTCCTGGGGCGTTCACAGGCTTCTAGGAGCGACCTCGCTCTTCACAAGGTGTACACGATCAAACTGCACTAGCAATTCATTGATAACAATGTGAAAGTAACATTTTTCTAAACTTAAATAAACTTCAACCGGTGTTGTTGTGTTGTTGAGAAAGCGATTTTATATTCCTTAAGGCAAGACAGTATAATAATAATAACCTCACACATCTTACACACGGCCGTCTGATCCCAAACTAGGCAAAGCCTGTGCTATGACAGGATATTGTGTAGTGTGTAACTATCAAGTCTACCAGCGTATTGTAGCGGACTAGTTAAGAGGAGGGTGTGTGGCGTTTATTCTGCGACGATCTGAACCAACCGCCGCGCTGATTCCTCTCCACAACACTATACAATATAATTGATAAATTTCATAAAACAGAATTTTTCATTATATAAATCATGAATGATCATTAAAAGTGAATAGATAACCCTGGTAGTTATCTTCAACACAATTTATGTGATAAGAAACAACCCGCAAAAACTGTCCATAATACAGTTTTGCCATATTCTTTTAAAATATAAAAATATTCTTTTGCATATTTTTATAAAACAGAATTTATATATAAATAATGAAAATAGATAAAATCATTTTGGATTCGATCAAATAAAATTCATTGCACATGTGGCGTTAACTGCCCTTCAGATGATGAGTTTAAGGTTACGTACAACGTACGTATTGAAAAAAATAACGAACGTGATTGGCTACCGCGTTGTAATTTATCTCCAATCTTCTTCAATTTCTTGTACAATTCTTTATAATCCTTATCCATATTACGTTTAGGAATTTTAGTTACTTTAATATTTATACAATTAATTTAAATTACAAATTTATTCACCAAAAAAATACAAGGCGTGCGGAGTGGCTGAGCCTTATAACGCAAAAGGAACAGAGACACACTGAGGCACGGACAAAGAGTGAAATCCGCCTTTTTGTTTCTACCCTCTTTTTACTATGCCTCAATAAAGTGCGAAAGTGGTGAACGCTACGCATTATGACAAGTATATTTATATGCCAATTCGTTCGGACCAAGCCTTTTACACCGCTAATGTTATGTTATGACATTTGCGGTGTAAAAGGCTTGGTCGTACAAATTTGTAGGCAAGAAACTTTTGTTCTCTCGTTATGATGAGAGAACAAAAGTTTCTTGCCTACAAATTTGTTTTCTTTTTAATATTACTTAGACTTTATATATAATTATCACTTCAATCAGAATATTATGATATCTAGTTAGCATACGACAAAACTTATGTAGCACCCTACTAATGTAATAATATATAGTATGTATGTAAAGTTGTTAAAGAATAGAATATATCTCTAGATTATGTACATTTACATTCATATATAAGTAGTGTCTGTTTGCACGTTCGTTCGTCTTAACTGATGACGAATAACTATGTTACAGCTAGGTAGATTATACTTTGCATCTAGAAAAAAGTAAGATATTTCAAATACTAAGAAGAATTAAATACCCTTTTACCAAATGTCTCTTAAATATGTTTTGGAAGACTAAACACATGCCTCAAAGTATCAGCAGTATGGAGCAGCATTGCAAAATTATCAAATTGGCCCTAACACACTTGCAGGTGATTAATCTTAATATTTAAATTACATAATTGAACATTTTGACATACTGGTGGCCACTGGTGCGACAAATAGGTAATATTTTCAAATAGAAAGGGCATTTTGGAAATAAATAGTTAATATGTAATATAATTACATATGTGAAGGAAAACTGATTTCGTGCCATCTCTTTATTGGCGAATGTTTTGCCGCTTAGTTACCTTCCGTGGTGATACCACGATCTCATTACACAAAAGGTAGGTGCATATAGTTACTTAATCATCTTGAAGCTGATCATCGAATCTGGAAGCTCGGTCCGTTCATGGTTTTCGAAACTGAGAACGAGTTTGTCAGCTGAGTTTGTATCCCACTGGTTGACCTAAAGACAGAATACAGTACCACAATTAACAAATCAACAAACATACATCCACCATTAGAGATTTATTACAAATTATGAAGACAAGCAAGCCAAATAAATTTGACTCTGTATACTTACTTAAAATATTCAGTAAGTAGTCTAAACTAATAAAATAAAGTGTTTTTGTTTGATGGTTTGTTAAACACTCTAGTCTGTGCAGTATCAGTCAGATTTGAATAATTCGTATGGCATGGCGTATTCATTAAGGAAGGTTATAAGCCATGTAACATCACGCCACGACCCTTAGGAGCGCAGCAATAACCATAAACGGAGGTGAAACGGCTAGTGAAGTACCTATACGAAGTCAATTTATTTTTTTTAGCATTTTCCTTGTTATAAAAATGTGTTCATTTACATCAAACTCCTTATTGTAGTAGCGCTGGTCCTTTGATTCCGTCTTAGGTGGGTCTGTCATGGCCTTGAAAATTTGTCGTACGGGCTCTGCAACTTTAGAGTCTTTAACGAGGACCATCAGCAGTAGGATAGAGTTGAGAGACCAGTCTGTGGAATCTTCGTAGTGTTTAGGCTTCCATGTGATAGATGCTAGAAGAGATAATAAACTCAGAAAATTAACATTGTAATTATTAGTTCCGCTCCACAGTTTCCTAAGTTGTGATTGTCACTTAAATCTTAGCAGCTAGGTGACTGATAAATAATAAATTCAACCATTGTGGTATCAGTAATGTCGTTCTCGTTTTGCCTGTCTTCCTACCGCACACAACACACGACGTCACCGCGTATGAGTACATTTAATACACGAATCAGAGTGTACAAAGAGTCGCCAGACGCAACGTCGAAGTGCGCCCACCCTTGCGTTCGCGGCGCCTATTCATAGACATCATAAAGGACACTTCCAAAGTATAAACTCGATTCTTGTTGGACACACTACGTTCAGTGGAATTTTATAATAGTTACAAAGATAAATCAAGGACTTAATCATGTACAATAATATCTTTCCCTTTCGATAGTATCATTACCTAATGGGTATGGTCATTAGGACTTGTAAAATGTTACTAGCCTTTGATATTTCATAAATAAATAAAATCTTTTTAACAAAAAATTTTACCGAAGAAAGAAACTGAAAAGCGAAAAATAAAATTGATAGGCTAAGTAAACTCCTACAGTAATGTAAAAATATTAATAAATGCGTAATATAATACTTACGTACGTAAAATAATAATAATAAATACGTAAAATGAAGTGATGGCGGTGGTGGTGACGCGACGCGTCTACTTACCGAAGTGTTTTCGTACCTTTTGTTTGGCGACGACACAAAATTATTTAGATATTTAACTTAGATTATATATGCAGGTTCAGATTCCTAGATCGCGCCCCAAAACTGAAGCCAAAAAAATACACGAATTTTAGCATACTCGCACGATTCACTCGTCACACGCGAGACAACGTTCGTAGCTGAAGTAACAGCCGAGCCGCTGTTTATAATTTTCAAAAATGCCCGGTTGTGCGGCCAAATCGTGTAAAAATTCGTATAATTTTAAACAAAAAAAATCAATTGTAAAATGTTTTTTTTAAAACAAGGTTTTATTTAAATGCTCTAAAAAGAACAAAATAAATTACATTGAATCAAACTCATCAATAAATTGTATAAATAACATTACACAACACCACAATTTTTATGGTACTGGCGACCCTCCCTCGCTTTATTCGTTGTGTATAGATAAAAGCTTGTCGCGTTTCCTTGTGTAGAGAAAAGAAGAAATTCTGGATTTTTCTGGCATCTCCAACTCTTCTTCAAAGTTTTTCTGTTGAGTTCCTTAATTCAAAACTTAAAAGGCATGAATTTGGCCATTAATAAAAGTATTCTCTACGTCTTGTCGGTCACGCTCTCTAAATATCTCCAAACGTATATTAGTAAGATGAAGTTGAGATACTCTTGCCAGAAAAGCTTCTCTAGGTGTATCGTAGTCGACTATTAAGTCACTCTCATTTCGATACAGAACATACCGAAGAAGCAAACTATAGTAATAGGTTTCTGGATCACTCGAAGTCACAAAATATGGCACGCGTACGACGGCTTGAACATTCCTAATTACCATTTTACTATTATCATTTAGTGTAATTAGTCGCTGTCGAGTTTGCTTTTCTGGTTCATATATATCGATACATTCCTTTTAATCTTGGTTTGAGTTTACATAATGAGGTTCGAATACAATTGCAAATTCTAGAAGGCACATTTTATTGAAATCATAATTGGGATGGTCAGTGGGTCGTTTTTCATAACGTTCGAATATATTGGTACAGTATCCGGTAGCCGATCCATTTGAATCAAATTTAAAGACCCTGTACCTCTGTTCAGGTTTTCTTGTATTTAAAAATGTGCATTTTCTTGAACTGTCTCTAAAATTTAAATGACATTTTAGACCAAAAGCACATTCACGTGCAGAAACTTGCCTTTCCTTTAAAATGCGCATACAAACTTTAAACAATTTACGCGATATTTCTGTTTCTTCGCGTTGTATTTCGCGTGTAGCTTGTGCTACACTATTATCAAGTTCAGTAGGCTTTCGAGATATATTTGGCTATGTAAAATGCTGTCACTTCATTAGTTCCGCATGGCTGAATATTCATTGTTTCGCTCATTTCTCTTGGTGTTATAAATTTAGGTAGTTTAGGTCTATCATCTTTCTTTAATTTAAAATTCAAAACTCGTCTACAATATCATACAATTTTTAATAGTTTATTTAATGATGAATATCTTGACCAAAAAAAATCCTCATCAACATCAGATATAACAGTTAAAGATTGGATTCGTTCCTCTTCATGTGTATCTTCAATAAGTTTCTTATCAATAGGTATTGTAGTTTCTGACAACCACTGCGGTCCTCTCCACCACAATTCATGTTCACTCAAATCTTTGGGCCGTAGACCACGCGACGCACAGTCCGCCGGGTTTGTTTCCGATGAGACATGACTCCACTGATTGTAGTCCATAATATTTAATATAGTGGACACTCTGTTACTAACGAATATTACCCATCGACTTGAGCCTCCTTTCAGCCATGCTAACACTATGTTGGAGTCGGTCCATCCATAGAGATGTTCCTTGGGTATCTCTAGAACTTGCGACACCTCACTAATAAGCTTGGCTGCTAAGGTGGCACCACACAATTCAAGTCGGGGAATGGAAACCTCCTGTAGACGACAGGGAGATAGGTGCAAAAATAATAACAAGAGTTCCTGGTTCGCCCAAGACCAGCGGGCGTGTGTCCTTCAATTCTTTTATTTTTCCAAAGTCAACTATGACAAGATCTTTTTATAAAAACACAATTGTAAAAAAAATATAAAAAGGTTGTTTGCATTTTATAAAACGATGTAATAAAAAGGTTGTTTGCATCGGCAACATACCCCACCCTAGTGCTAGATAGCACTCCTACTCTGAAGTCACGGGAATACGTGCGACGCGTACTGCTTGGTTGAGGGACGTCAACAACCCTCACTCGCTCGTCTTTACCAGGATGAACCGCTTCGATTCGACCGCGCATCCACATATTCCTAGGAGCATTGGGATCCACAACCAACCACCACTAGGTCTCCCACTTGTAAGGGTCTAACTTCGTCAGTCCACCTTTTTCGAGGTATTAGCTGAGGCAGCATCTCCTTCACCCATCTTATCCAATACATATCAGCCAGGCGTGGGGCAGTGCGCCATTGCTTTCTTAAGTGCAGGTCCGTATCATTATATTCTCCTAGTATGGGCAGATTAGAAGAAGATCCGAGCAGAAAATGATTCGGCATAAGTGCCTCTTCAGTCCCTGGTTCCACACTAACATGGGTCAGTGGGCGTCCGTTCACTATTTGCTCCACCTCAGTTAACAGTGTAAACAAGACTTCTTCACGTGGAGCACGCTCTTTCAAAACAACCTTAAGTGATGTTTTCACTGTCCGTATAAGGCGCTCCCATGCCCCACCCCAGTGTGGACTTGAAGGCGGGATAAACGTCTAAGTGGTTCCATACTTGAGTGCTTCAAAATTTTTTTTTTTTTGATTTAATCCTTTTACGGAGTCACGCAGTTCATTGTCAGCACCTCTTAGATTCGTTCCATTATCAGAATATAGTTGTAAAGGCCATCCCCGTCTTGCGCCCATTCTACGGAGAGCCATAATGAGAGAATCAGTCGTCAGGCTAGCCACTAGTTCGATATGTATGGCTCGTACAGTAAGACACGTAAAAAGAACCGCATATCTTTTCTCTCTCCGTCTCCCTATAGTGACTTCCATGGGGCCAAAAAGATCAAGCCCGCAGAATGTGAATACACGCTGATGATGAGCCAATCTAGCTTCAGGTAAGTCTCCCATTCTGGGTGGTCTAGGTTGAGCCTTTCTTATTTTACAGACCACACATTCTAAATCAACCTTTTTTACCGTTGGTCGAATATGTAGTATCCAATATTTTTGTTTTAATTCATCTACGACTGTTTCGAGGTTACTGTGAAAAGCTCGAATGTGAAACAGTAAAACTATTAAACGGGATATATGATGTCGCCCATCGAGAATAACAGGATGCTTCATGTTAACTGGAACATCACGAGCAGCATCAATTCGACCGCCGACGCGCAGGACGCCGTACTCATCGAGAATAGGAGACAAGGTACGTAATTTACTTTTTCTACTTATGATGTTTGTCTTTTTCAGGTTTTCTAAATCATCGGGGAAGCTTTGCATCTGTGCATACCTGATCAGCAGTCTTTCAGCTCTCATCATCAAGTCACCATCGATAGTACCGGTAGCTTTCTTGATTCTTTTATCGATAAATGCTAACATAATGCATGTAGATTTCAATAGGCGTAACCAGGAGGAAAACTTCAATGGATCGGGAACAACTGGTAAGTTTTCCTTAATCGGTTGAAGCGTCAAAGTATACTCTAACTCTAATTTATTTATTGCAGGTGCTTCAAAATTATGCGGCCATGATAATTCATCACTGTGGAGGAACAATGGCCCGTAAAACCATTCATTTTCAAAAATAGTAAAATCACATTTTTCTCTTGTGGCGATATCAGCAATGTTTATTTTGGTCGGTACATATCGCCATTCGCTAATCCGAGTGAATTCATCAATTTCCCCTAATCGGTGAGCGATGAAAGATTTATAGGTGCGAGTATTGTTTTTAATCCAATGCAAAACAGTACTAGAATCGGTCCAGAAAAATCTTTTAACTGGCTTCATATTCTGTTCATTTTTAATCGTATCAGCTAGCCGGGCGGCGAGAAGTGCCGCTTGCAATTCCAATCGTGGCACTGACATGTGTTTCAAAGGAGCGACTCTGCACTTGCTTGTAATAAACGCCGTGCGTATTCCATTATTTTCCCAACGCCAATACGCTACCGCGCACATAGCTTGAGTTGACGCATCGCAAAACATGTGTAGTTCTAGGTTTGTATAACCGGAGACGATCGAGCGAGTCAAGGGTGATTCCTTACTCATACATATGGGTGCGCTCACCAGTACGGGTGGCGACTCGACGTTGACTCGAACCCCCGACGACGGCGACGATAGCGGGCAAGCACTATTGGTTCTATTCCTTTCTACATTTTGATAATAGCGGGGCAAACGTAATGAGCCAATATTCTTTAAAATACGTAGCCATTCAGTCCATTTAATAAATACATTATCGGGTATGACGTCATCCCATTGCACGTCACATCACCATGTATCCTGCAGCATTATTTTCGCCTTTATTGTAAAGGGTGACAAAAATCCATAGACGTCAAATATAGACATAACTACTCTTAACATTTCCCTTTTAGTAGGCCTCGTTGAACTGTCCATAATACTTGCGGAAATTCGTTTGAAAGAGACGTCGAAACCCAAGGTATCTTCAGTCGGGAACCATATCAGACCGAGAGTGCGTTCACCTTCATCTTTTTCCCCTGTTTTGAATTTTACTACCGAGGTACCAAGTGCATCCGTAGGTAAACCGGACAAAACAGACGGATAATTACTTGTCCAGTTTCTTATCTCAAAACCGCCCTGGCTGTGAATGTAAGCAATATCATTGACGAGTTGCATAGCGGTACTTTCGCTATCTATACTATCTATATAGTCGTCGGCGTAGCGTTGTTTACAGATCGCATCCACCGCGGCTGCCTTAGTTGATTGGAACCTAACCGCGTTTTTATTTTTAATGAATTGCGCGATGAACGGAGAACAATTAGCGCCAAAAATAAGTGACGTCATCACGTATGTTTTGACGGGATCTTCTGGACTGTCACGCCATATAAATCTCAAGGCATCTTGATCTTCCTTATTAATTTTCACTCTAAGAAACTGATCCTTGATATCAGCTGATATGGCTATTTTATTTTCACGGAAACGTAGCATAATCCCATATAAAGACATCAATAGGTTTGGCCCTTTTAATAGGTAATCATTTAAACAAACGCCGTGACTTCTAGCAGCAGCGTCAAACACAAGACGCAACTTCTTCTTGTTCGGGTTATCCACGCCGAAGTGGGGGAGGTACCATGTCCGTGGGGACGGTTCGGGCGTAATTAACTCGTGTGCGAAGTCATTTTCAAGAAGATGATGAATTCTTTCAGTATACCTTATAGCGAATTCTTCATTCAGATGCATCTTCTTTACGACATTAAAGAGACGTTTTTTTGCGTTAGGTAACGAATCGGGCAATGTACAATTCCCGTTTATCCAGGGAAGGCCAACGTGCCATCGTCCAGCTACAAGGGTAGACGTCTCAGATGCGCAGCAGCCTGCAAGTCATCAGCGTTTTCACGTGGTTTGGTTGTAATTCCCATTGACTCTAAAGTAAAAGAACGACGGATTTCTTCCTGAATATCTAGTAGTATACGTTTACTATCGGAAATGGTATCGGGTTCTCCGAAGACGAGGAGTGAGGAGTGTGACGAGTCAACCGGACGCAAGTGTGACATATAACCATGGATACACCACCCCAGTGGTGTAAGGGTTGCGAAAGGTTCATTCGATTTTCCCTGTATAATTTTTAACGGTAATAATAAATTATAATTATCCTGCCCTATCAATATATCCGGTTTGCAGTGTCCGGTAAGTATCTGATTTTTAATTTCACATAAATGCTTATATTTACAAACATCTATAGACGGAATATTCTGCACAGGTAAGCTTAATTCATTTACGCTTCGCGCTGTTAAATTGTGCAAAGTATCTTAATCAACTCCAACACTAGATATACATAGACTAACCATCTCACTTTCACATACAAGCTGCGCATTATTCCACGCGCCGCACACTCGCATAGTTTGTTTACTTCCGCGTATACCTAGCTGGTTTGCTAGGCTCGCAGTTATCATTGAAACACTCGACCCATCGTCTAACAATGCATTGACTTTAAATATACCGTTGGAACTGTGAATATTTATCGGTAACGTCTTTAACAAAACCTTTGACATACAATTAACGTTAGCAACACTTTCTACATTAGGCTCAGAATCTGATAACGGTGTGATTGTGACACTATGTGAAGACTTATTTGCGCTTTTATAATGCAATAACTTATGATGTGACTTGTCGCAGTTATCAATACTACAGTTAGCCTCCGTACAGCTGTCTCGGTTATGACGTAATACTAAACATTTATAACACAACCCGCATCGTTTAACGTAATTCCACCGATCTCTGCCTAATGCCCTTTTAAACTTTTTATACTCCGGCAAGATATGTTTACCTACGCGACAGAATTTACACTTTTCATCGCTATTGAATACATTGTTTTGAACTAATAAAGTATGAGAGTTGTCGTTATATTTATGCTTATATTTACAATCGCTACGACCTACGCTAAGAGCTACAGATGTTTTACTTATCTTTATAGCTTCTTCACTGAGAAAATCCGACATTATTTCTAACCTTGATTTCTTTTTTTCTTCAATCCGTAGGTATCCGTAGTCAGTCCATTTGGAGATAAGCACGGGGGGTAACTTAGACAGCACAACAGATGTAATACTCATTCCTCTTAGGTATTCTTCTTGTCCTAGGGCTAGTACAGCTGCTACGTAATTTTTTATTTTCACAGAAAACGACACAATATCTTTTTGGTATTCAGGGTTCACAGGATGGAGTTTCGTAATTTCACGTATGATCTTAGGTAAGATGATATCTGGCTGACCATACTGTAGTTCCAGCGTCGACATTACAGCTTCTGGAGTGGCGGAGCTCACTAGGAGAGCTGTTACTGCATCACGCGCTGCTCCTTGAAGACACTTCCGTAATCTCCACATGTTTTCTTTCGGCGTAAAGTTACAGACCTCGGTCGATTCCTCGTAGGCGTGTTTGAAGTTCAGCCACTCCATAGGGTCTCCAAAGAAGGTGGGTAAATCTCTTGGTGTGCATAATCGACTCAGCATTTTGGCGTTTGGTGCATTGGAGGTTGCCGCCACAGCGATATCTTTCATTGCCCGAGCTAACTGTTGAAAATCGGAAGGCGGCGGTATATTCGGTGAGTATGTAGGTACAAATATATCACCGTTACGGAGTTTTAACGTGCTATGCGGACGGGAAGGTAAGTCTATGGCATGAAGAGGTTCTTTAATCTCATGTTCACTATATTTCAACCACTGCTCTACTTTCTGAGACGCACTCATAGACGATTCACCACAACTTTCACGGGATTTTCGTGAGCACGTTTCTTCGAGCGCGGCAATATCAGCCGCTAGCTTTTCTCTATAATTTCTGTATTTATCTTCGCGATAGCTTCTGCTGCTTCCAACTCTGTTTCTTGCGCGCCTCCAGAGATTTCGTTATCGAAACCATGGACACTTTCTTGGACGAAGCAGTAGATTGGTTGCCAACGTTTTTAACATTACCGCCCATTGCAGCACCCTGCTTGTTACAATCATCAGATTTTGCACCAGTTTGACCATACATTTCTCCCTTGCTGGATTGTTCTTGTTTCTCCTTTTCCTTAGCGCCACGAGTTTGTACCATTTTGTGCGGCGGTGGAGTGTTGAACATTACAAATTGATGGTTCCGAAGATCCGGCTCGAAGGACCAGCTTGTGTAGACGACAGGGAGATAGGTGTAAAAATAATAACAAGAGTTCCTGGTTCGCCCAAGACCAGCGGGCGTGTGTCCTTCAATTCTTTTATTTTTCCAAAGTCAACTATGACAAGATCTTTTTATAAAAACACAATTGTAAAAAAAATATAAAAAGGTTGTTTGCATTTTATAAAACAATGTAATAAAAAGGTTGTTTGCATCGGCAACACCTCCTTTACGATTGGGGCAACTCGAGTTTTTGCAGTCAGTAAATGTACATGCGCTGTATTTGAACTATCAATTACTCGTATATAGACTGCTGCTGCAAAAGCTGATTTTGAAGAATCTGAAAATACGTGTAACTGTCTCTTGCAATCTCGCATAAAATTTATCCATCTAGGTATTTTCACATTTCGTAGATCTATTAACTCTTGTCTGTAATTTAGCCACTCACAAAGCAATTCAGCCGTCAAACACTCATCCCACTCAAGACCTGATTTCCGCAATGTCTGAATTAAAATCTTAGCATTTACTATCACGGGAGCAATCCAACCTAAGGGATTATATAATTTCGCAACTTCAGATAATACTTGTCTTTTAGTAACTAAACCTTTAGGTTCAGGTAAGTTTAACACGTATTCAAAATTATCATTCTTTCTGTTCCAACTCAACCCTGGCACCTTTATTAAATCATTAAATTTTACCGGTTGTTTTTCATTCAACTCAGTCTTTCCAATCTGCTCTAAAAACTCCTCATTGTTACTATTCCATTTTTGTAACTCAAAACCACCACTTCTCATTAACTCATTCATTTCCTCATAAATTTGTATTGCGTCAGGTACCGTGTCAACTCCCGTCATTAAATCATCCATATAATAGCATGGTGTTGTTACCCTCGCAGCTAATGGATACTTCTTCTTTTCTAACTCATCTAGTCTATGCAATACTTTCACAGCTAGATATGGCGCGCATGCTGTACCGAACGTTAAACGCAACAATTTGTAACATTATATGGGCTCCGATGGATTAAACCTCCAGACTAGCCTCTGGAATTCGGTGTCCTCCTCTGCCACTCTCACCATCCGATACATTTTGACTATATCAGCTATCAGCTACGATACAGATTTTAGGATGACGCCATCTCATCAATATGTGTCTCAAATCTTGTTGTAACCTTGGCTCAACAAGAAGCTTATCATTTAGTGACACACTGTTGTCACCTTTGCTCGAAGCGTCAAAAACGACTCTCACTTTTGAAGTGTCTTTATCTTCTCTCACTACAGCATGGTGAGGAAGATAGACCGCTTTAGGATTCTGTGATTCACTCTCAGAAACCATTCTCATATGATTCATACTCAAGTACTCACTCATAACTTTATTATATTCTTCTCTCAACTTTGAATCTTTCGATAGCTTTCTTTCCAAATATTCTAACCTCTTTATGGCTCTCTCTTCTGTATTACCATACTGACATTTAGGATCTTCCGTTGCAAAGGTAACCTCACTATGAATCTACCTTCATTATCTCTCACTGTTGTTAAATCAAACAAATCCTCCCATACTTTCTCATCTTCCATCTCCCAAAACTTCTTAAGTAACTCATCCTTTTTCATTTGTAAATGCATGCTAATGAAATTATCATTTTCTAAAGCTCGAGATCCTTTTGACAGTCTCCTCAAACAAAATATATCCAAACAACATATTTTGGGCTATCACATTACAATCAGGATGCTTAATAACACCATCAAGTAGTATTTCACTATAAACCTCTGCACCTAGTAATATATCAATCTTATCTGGCACAGCGTATGTAGGATCCGCTAAAGGAAGATTGTCCATTTCCACCCATTTGGGAGTACTCCAATTGGTTGAAGGTAGTAGTGACGTTAAAGAATGCAATACATAAGCGTTAATTACGATATAACTAGCAGGATTATGGCGTGATTCCAAGCGAAGTGAAACCGTGTGTTTAATTCGCATACGACCATCTCCTAGCCAGACACCCAGCCACTCACTGGTTTGCGTACAAGACCTAATAATTGCACAGTAGATTCAGATACAAAAGATGCCTGAGACCCTTGTTCAATTAAAGCACGAATAATATAGTTAAAACCGTTAGAACGGAATACCTTGACCTTAGCCGTCGCAAGTAGCACGCTATTGGGTTGTAGCTCACCCCTAGAAAATGTAACAGTTATGTTTGTATCACCTCGTGATGTACTCGCTCTCTCATTTTTTGGTTCACTCGATGGCACTACAGTTGCCTGCTCTCTGATACTACTTGGCTCCTGGTTCTCTCTCTCAAAATGTAGCATCGTGTGATGTCTCCTTCCACATTTTCTACAACTGAATGCTTGACGACACTTAACGACCGCATGATTCGGTGCCAGACAATTAAAACATAGTTTAGCTGTTTGTATGAAATCCTGTCTTTCTTTAGGTGTCATAAGACTAAAACGCTTACACTGATTCAGATAATGACTTTCGTGGCACATCGGGCACTTTTTTTTACCCTTAGACTTGTTCTCTTTCTCTTTATCCTTCTCTAATGACGCATGAAATGATTTTGTTTTAGCTGCAGGCTTAACTTGTTGCATGTCACGTTTTCCATTCGTATCTATCATCTCTAAGGTGCGGAATCTGTATTCTAAATAATCTCTCAATTGTATCCAAGTGGGCAAGTCATCACAGCTCATATTTAAATGCTGCTCCCATTGTTTGATAGATTCCGTGTCCAATTTCGAAACAACTAAGTAAACGACAATTGCGTCCCAGGTCTCAGTCTTAATATCCAAATTCTCCAAAGATTTAAGACAGGTAGACGTCGTATCTAATAATATCCTAATTGCATTGGCTGACTCTTGTTGAATTTTCTTCGTGGCGAAAAAAGACCTCATAACAGAGTTGCAGTTGTAACGCTTGTTATTATAACGCCTAACTAAGTGTTTCCATGCTTCTTCATAATTGGCATCAGTCGTAGAAAAATTGCTTAGCAGATTTAATGCTTCTCCACTCAAATTGCACTTAAGGTAATGTAGTTTTTGTACTGATGAAATACTGTTATTATTATGTTTTAAGGAGGAAAACATGTCAAAAAGGTTTGCCACTCTTCGTACTTACCCCCAAAAGTAGGTAATGGTATGCGGGGTAGTTTTATATCACTGAAATTTTCTTTTGTAACTGCTGGGTTAGGCAACTCGGTAACTAGCGGCGAAAACTGTTGCAAAACTTCTCGTAAACTCGATCTATATTGCATATATAACTCCTCAAAAATCTCATATTTTCCTTCTGTAAAAAATGCTTCCTTTTTACTTTTCGCTTTTACAACAATCTCCTTATGTCCGTCTCTAAAATCTTTAAATAGTTGTTCTAACACCTCCAATCTCGTTTCTAAATACTGACGCTTAATTCTTTCTTTCGGAGTTTTCTTAAAATTTCTCTCAGCTTTCATCACATTGTCGAACAACTCATCTTGTAACGCATAAAGAGCCTCCATTGCAGTAACAAATAAACTCACGTAATAATCTCAACAACTAATATTTCGATCGGTCACTTGTTTTAGGTAATACTCGTAAGTTCCACAAGAACAGTTTATTAACTTTTATTTTAAACACTCACTCAATGTACTGTTATTATGATTTGCACCGAAAATCACATATATGTCGTATACAAGTATCCGTTTATAAAAATACTTCTTTCACAGTTTTTAATTTCACAGTAATAAGTAACTCGTTCGTTAGAAGTGTTCTTATAACTTGCACGTCGCATATAACACATTAGATAAACAAGTTACCGGGTGACACCTTACACTCGGTTGAATAAAATCTTTGTTCTCGGGGTTCGGCCGGGCTCGATACTCAATTACACTATTCGGCTCGATTATGGACCAAATTTAAACTCAAACTCAACACATCTCACACACGGCCGTCTGATCCCAAACTAGGCAGAGCCTGTACTATGGTAACCAGACTGCTGATAAACATACTTGTATATTTCTAAATATATACATATTATAGATAAATTACACCCAGACACAGAACAAATGATCGTGCTCATCACACAATTATTTGTCCTGGGTGGGAATCGAACCCACGACCTCTGGCTTAGCGGTCAGGGTCACTAACCACTAGACCAACAGGCCAGTCTAATCAATTATTTTATTTTATTTTATTAATTATAATATTAAATAATAAATAACAACAACACTATAATATGGCAGTCGTAAAATTTTCACCTCTTATCCAATATTTTTATTTTTCTGTATTTACAAATCCAATTATATATATTTTCAATAGTATTTATAAAAATTAATACCATAAATAAATATTCATATGAAAAGGAAGTTTTAAATATGTAAAAAACCAAAAATATATGAGTACGACATGACGTTTATAACGTCATGTCTAATATAATTGAAATCATCGATAAACGATGGAGCCATTGAATTAAAAGAAGAAGAATATGACTGCTGATGTTAACAAGATCCAGAGCAAGGACTGCACCCTTAACATCCCCGGACTCGTCGCGCAGCTCCGCCGCCCGGGCCCCGGAAACGGCATCAAGCATACCGGCCGCTGTGGATGCGTCGAGCACAACATCGAGTGACGAGTTTTTCTCTCCGCCGACGTCGCCAACACCTGTACGTCGGTAGGGGAGAGGCCGGCCACCGACCTGCTTGGGACCCCGAGGCCCACCGGCTTCGAATAGGGCCCCCGCTACCGGTGGTAATGTGCATCGCATGAAATGGACATCCTCGATAAACGAGAACGTCATGCGAGCATATTTTGTGGTTACAGAGGGAGGAACTAACCTCACTGCGTATCGTAATCGTATGTTGTCTCTGTTTCGGGAACTTGAACCAGCTGTTAACGTTACGGCACAAAGGCTATCGGATCAAGTACGGGCTATTCAACGATGTCATTTGTTGGATAACTCCGTGCTTGATAGGCTACGCTTGGACTTGCAGAATAGCAATGTTACTTCTCCCCAGTGTCACAAACAAACAGTGTCACAATCAATTTCTGGGTTGCTACGACCTTACCCAGCTGAGGGTGGAGAGGACACTGGTACTTCATCTGTAAGTCCTCAGTACAATGAACAAATAAGGAACATTTTGGAAGGTGCTATTCGAGAATATCGGACCATGAGTTATGACAACAGACCTCGTTTGCCGCGTTTGCCAATGCATAAACGAAATAAAGCGCTAGTGTGTGCCCTTGATTCTATATTAGTTATTTATTTAGAAGAAAGCACAGATCTCAGTGATACACACTCAATTCTGTACTGTGCGGCTGTTGCAGCATGTCGAGTAGCTGGTGTTAAATTTCCAGAAAATGATACCGCTACTCGGTCAAAGCTTGCTGCTCCGGCGTGGCAGTGCAGGATTGAACGTCATATAGCTGAGGCGAGGGCACTCATTGGCAAGCTTATCTGTTTCAGATCGGGTAACACGCGCCCGAGAGTAATGCGTTTTGTGAACCGGGCTTTTTCGGGAACTGATATCAGTTCCTGTAATTATGCAGCGCGGGTCACAGAGCGCATTGACTTTCTGAAACAGAAAGTTTATGCATGGGCAAACCGTATACGAAGGTACAAAAAACGAGTGGACCGATATACTCAGAATCGTTCATTCCAAAGGGATGAGAGGTGGGTTTATAGAAGGTGGGAGCAGCCTGATTTAGTGAGTGACACACATTTCCCAGATGCTGAAATTACGAATACCTTTTGGCGTGACATCTGGGCGATGCCTGTCACTCACACAGAGGGTGATTGGATGCGAGATGTCGAACGTTCGTGTGAGTCGATTGATACCATGGAGCCAATAACAATATCGAATACTGATATAGCTTATGCAGTTCGTTCGCTGCCGAACTGGAAACCAGCGGGACCGGACGGACTGCATAACTTTTGGTTAAAGTGGCTCCGTAGCTCACATGTACGATTGGCATCTCAATTGCAATCATGCTTAGAATCAGGTTCGCTTCCGACTTTTATGACCACAGGCGTAACTCACCTGCTCTTTAAGTCTGGTAGTGCCACAGATCCCAAAAATTATAGACCTATAACGTGTTTACCCACACTTTATAAATTACTTACGTCTATTCTGAGAGTGAAGATAACATCTCATATAACTAACAATACTATTATGGCTTACTCTCAGAATGGATGTAAAAGTGGGGCCCGTGGCACTAAAGAGCTCCTTATTATTGACACGACCATTAACCAACAAGTTCGTCGTAATCGAAAGGATTTGGCGACATGTTGGATAGATTACAAAAAAGCCTATGACTCTGTGCTGCCTACGTGGCTCTTGAGAGTGATGGAGTTGTACAAGGTAGATACAACTCTATGCACTTTCTTGAAGGCATGTATGCGGCAATGGAGAACGGTACTCTACTATCCAGGATGTCGGTGGTCTCAGAGTTACGGCGAGTATATTAAGATCAGGCGGGGTATATTTCAGGGTGACAGTTTGAGTCCCTTGTGGTTTTGCTTAGCTTTGAATCCTCTCAGCACTTTACTGGAGAGTTCAGGGCTAGGCTATCGTTTACGGAAAGAAGGTCAGGTTATATCCCATCTCCTTTTCATGGATGATTTGAAACTGTTTGCCTGCAACAATTTCCAATTGATAAAATTACTTGAGGTAACTGAAACCTTTAGTAAATGTATCAGGATGGAATTTGGTGTGGATAAATGTGCAGTCATGCATGTAAAAAGAGGCAGGATTGTGGAATCTGAGGGGATGGAACTCTCAGATTCCACACACCTTAGATGTCTTTCCGCCAACGAAACTTACAAGTATCTAGGTATGACACAGGCGTTAGGTGTAAATGAATTGACTATGAAGCAATCGTTACAGGAACGTTTCTTTGGCCGCCTGAAAAAAGTATTGAAAAGTCTTTTGTCAAGTGGTAATAAGGTGCGGGCCTATAATGATTGGGTCATACCAGTCCTAACCTACTCCTTTGGCATACTTAGATGGACTCAGACTGAACTAGATGTCCTGGATAGAAGAGTTCGTACACTGCTTACCGCGTACCGAATGCACCATCCACGTTCATCGGTCATGAGATTGTATATCCCGCGGAAATGTGGGGGTCGTGGTTTTTTAAATGCCAAGACCCTCCATAACCGCGAGGTATGCAACCTTAGAGATTACTTCCTCTCCGTTGACCTGGATGTGTATCGGGATGTGGTGGCAGTTGACAACGGACTCACTCCGCTTGCTCTAGGAAAAGAGAACTGGCGCAAACCAGCAGTACTTACTATTACAGACCGCAGGGAGATATGGAAGAGCAAGGCGTTGCATGGACGTTTTTATCGGGCCTTAAATGGGCCCGATATAGATTTATTAGCATCAGTATCCTGGCTTCGGTTCGGTGACCTCTTCGGAGAAACTGAAGGTTTTGTCTGTGCAATTACAGATGAAGTTGTTATGACGAATAACTATCGGAGATATATCCTGAAGGACGGCACAATTGACATTTGTCGGGCGTGTCATCGTCCCGGAGAAACCCTCAGGCATATAATTTCTGGTTGTTCTCGTCTTGCCAACGGCGAGTACTTGCATAGACATAACCAAGTGGCCAGGATAGTCCATCAGCAACTTGCTGTTAAATATAATCTTGTGGCTGTCGAGTTACCGTACTACAGGTATGTGCCCGACCCAGTTCTCGAAAATGGTCGTGCAACATTGTACTGGGATCGATCTATCATCACTGACAGGACTATTGTTGCCAATAAGCCTGATATAGTGGTGATAGACCGATTAGAGCGCCGAGCAATGATTATTGACATCACCATTTCCCATGACGACAATCTCTTAAAAGCCGAAAAAGATAAAGAAATAAAATATTTGGACCTAGCTCACGAGATTGTCGACATGTGGGATGTGGATTCAGCAATCATTGTGCCGATAGTCATTTCGGCCCATGGGTTAATTGCTAAGAGCCTCGACCAACACCTTCAGAGGCTCACGTTAGGCAGCTGGATTAAGAGCCTGATGCAGAAGGCAGTCCTCCTTGATACGGCACGCATTGTGAGGAGGTTTCTATCTCTGGAACCCTAACCACCGGTAGCTTGGTCCCTGTACCCGATACCGGTGGGACACTATTTTTTATATTTTTAAATATATTTGTTTTTATTGTTTTATAGTGAATGTATTTAAAAATGTAATTTATCTGTATATTAAGTAAATAATATTAATATTTTATTAAATAATCAAATGTTTAAGATATAAGTATTACTTTGATTTGACTGGTGATTTTTTAAGTAAAACGACGTGTAGTTATTACCAAGGTATAATTGCAACTAACTCAAATCATTCGACACAGTCGACTGTAAACACGTAAAAGTATATATGTATGTACATGGCTCATGCCACACAAAACTATAATCTATTTGGACACAGCCAAACAATAAAATGATTGGTTACCTACGTAAAGCCATGTCCATTTCTACGTAGGTACATATAAAATTTTGATAATTAATCAGTTTGTTGTTTGGCGCCGACTCAAAATAAGTTTATATAAAATTTGATAGTTTATGTAAATAAGCTCAATACTTAAGACTTAAGGTTTGTTTATTTTTTGCTTTTTAGTTCTTTTCGTCGGTTTTAGTTTTTGTAAAAAAGTTTTTTATGTAGTAAGAATGTGTATGTTTGTGTAATTGATTTCTTTTAACCAAATCATGCTATTCAGATGTTTCTGGTGGTAGGTTAAGCAAGCCCCTCTTCCGTATCAAAGGATGTGTGACTTTCCACCCAAACTACCATTTTCTTTTTGTCAAGCGTCATTATTTCAAAACATTGTAATGAAAACCCCAGATCACCCGCGTCTTTCTTCAAACACAGATAATAAAATAGCTGAATTATTTTGTTTTAATTAAATTTTTTTGATAAAGTATTTGTAACTATAAAACCTGGTTTGTCTATTTGTTAATCGTCGTTTTAATGTGTAATTGCAATATCAATGTGTATTTATATATACAGTTTAGTCTCTCAGAATATAATTATTTGATAGCAGGATGTCCGTACCTATATCACTTGGTCTTGGCAGAATACCAGTGCTTTACTAACTTTTAAACTTTCGCGTTCCATGATATAATATTATCTTCGTATTTACGGGAATTAACGCGATCACGAAAAGGTGTTACAAGTGCGTCAACTAGAATATTTATGTAAAAAACGAGTTGAAACATCGTTGATATTTCTAGTGGAGTGTCGCGATTGGCACTTGTTACCTTCGTGTGTTCGAATAAAACCACGTAGTGATATAGATTTAGAACCATAGTTTCACGTAAAATTCTAACAAACGCGAGTGTACGCCTCCTGAGACAATTAATTCGCAATAAACACATGATTTGGGAGTCTATTCAGAGAGAGTTATATCCGTTACATTTGAAGTGTAGTGTTAATCTATCTCAAACGGACTATGATTTGTGTGATCGGGTTACGTTTCTACAAGCGAGTCGTACCTTCGAGTTATGTAGTGCGAACTTTGAGCGTAAGTTCTCGAAGGAATATAATCAACGGTATGCAAAAAATAAGACGTCACCCGTGGTACCCGATCGATCGAAAGACACCGTTATAAACTTATCACGCGTGAGTTTAGATGATACTACCATAAACATCTTGGCTAAAGGTATAAATTTCGCTCCAACACCTAAACAAACACCGTTCGAGAAAGTAACCAGAAGCGTTGAGGAATCTATTGCACGTAACAAGGTACCGCCCGGCGATGCCGATATCCTTAGACAGGACGTCGCGGTAATATTACGAAAATCAAAGCTTCCATCTAGTAATATCACTTTGGGAGAGCGTCAAGCATTGAAAAACATTAGGGATAACCGGGATATTTTAGTTTAAGGCCGACAAGGGAAACGCCACTGTAGTGACTCATCACTACAGTGGCGTTTCCCTTGTCGACCTTAAGCATTTAGAAGCATTTAGAAGTTCAAGTATTTTACGTTGGTAATAGTTGGTAAAGTTGTACTCATACAACTGATTACCAACGTAAAATATTTTAACTTTTTGATGACGATAAGGTTTATAAACCGCTAGCATATAACCCCACGGCCAGAGAACGCGTAGAATACGATCTCTTATCCAGGATAACGAGGACCTATTTTCAGAAGACGAGTACAACAGACTTTATGCACCAAAGTCACATCAGCCAGCGAAATTATATGGTCTGCCCAAAATACACAAGCCCAACGTGCCGCTGCGGCCTATTGTAAGTCCAATTGCGTCTCCTACTTACGATCTCGCGAAGCATGTTGCGTCAGTATTGCAACAACTTGTAGGCAAAACACCGTCTTTTGTGAAAGACTCGCGGCACTTCATACAAATTATAAAAGATCTCAAGTTGGAACCTGAAGACGTCATGGTGAGCTGACGTGGAATCACTTTACACCAATGTTCCAATAAAATAATGTTTGGACGTCGTAAAAGACCTGCTGTAAGACCATGAGTTGCCGTTCAATTATATTGATCTACTTGAACACTGTCTAGAGGGCAACTATTTCCTTTTCTAAGGTCAACTTTATCTTCAGATTGATGGTGTCGCAATGGGTAGTCCTGTAGTCCATGTACTTGCCAACATCTGGATGTTGCATTTTGAAGAGACGGCGCTGAGTCTCGGCCCGAAGACCGTTAGGCTTTAGAAGCGATTCGTGGATGACATCTTTAGTATCGTCAAAGGAAATAAACAGGAAGTAGATCAATATTTACAACATCTCAACTCATATCATATTTATTCACCCCAAGATAAGGTTCACATATGAAGTGGAGTTGGATAGGTCGTTGTCATTTTTAGATGTCAAAGTAACCGCGAGATCAGATGGGTCCTTGTCGCACTGTGTGTACCGCAAGCCTACTCATACGGATAGCTCCCTACACGCCACGTCTCATCATCATCCCCGACACCTGCAATCTGTTATGACTTCACTCAAGAACAGAGCGTACGATCTTTGTGACCCTGAACATTTGTGTACGGTAAGGGACAAAGGAAACAGTTTGGATGTAATTCCATTTAATTACAGGATAAATGTTTCGTCGTCTCCATCTTGGTGTAAGTAAAAAATACAACTCATTATGCTTCACTAGTGTCGGCACGTTCCGATCATAGACTATTATAAACATCGACAATTTAGTCGAGTCGCGTAGACGGCCCGAACAATTTGTATCATGGATCATGTTCAGGAGGTACTTAAAAGTAACAGATATCAGGTGAATGGAACACGGAAGCAACCGGCAATGAGACGCAAGCATCCGGAGGTGGACAGATAACCAGCCTATATGCCATATGTCAAAGGAGTAACGGATAAGATCGCGTCCGTATTAAAGAAATACTCCATTCCGACAGCGTACACCAAGCATAAAGGATCAAAACATCGTCGGTACACCGAAGGATGTCTTGCCGTTACAAACTCCAGGTACAAATAAACTGCAGCTCCGGTGGTTCCTACATAGGCCAAACAAAGCGGACTATTGCTGAGAGGGTCAAAGAACACATCACTGCTGTGAAGAACCGACAGATTAGCAAATCAGCGATTGCAGAACATGCACTCGAAGCGGGCACCAATCACTGGATTTAATTTCACCGTACGCAAGTCCTCTCCACGGAATGTCACTTTTACTCAAGAGTTGTACGTGAAGCGATTGAAATAAAAAAACACAAAACTTTCAATCGGGAAGATGGTTTCAAATTATCTACAGCGTGGAATCCAGTGATAAAAACACATGCCACCTTGCTTTTATGCGCAGTCGGGTGGACACCAGAATAGAACCACATCGGTTTGCTTACAGAATAGGGACACTGTTAGTATAGTCAGGGCTACATCACTCGCTCGAGGTCGCGTTTTATATACCTACCAATTTAGCTTCCCGTCCACGGTAAAAGTGTCAGTAGGAGCGACAACGTGTAGCTGAGAGCACGCATGCACGGCAGAAGGGCAAATGCAAAGGCAAATGTCTAATCGAACTTCTTATGTTTTGTTATTGCTAAATGTATTTATTATGTTAAATTGCGTTATTGTTAGACGTTAGTGATCTGTGAAATCCTTTAAAAATAAGCTGCAAAAATGATTTTTGCTATTACTTGTTTGTCAATATAATATAAAAACATCTCCACTTCAGGTGTTTATTCTTTACTCGCCATTGCCGCGTGGCTGTACTAATAATAAATAGTTATCTTCTCAAAAAAAAAAAATGTTGCTTATATAAATTCTAAAGAATGTTGATAAATGATGATGATGTAATAAATGTATTCTATTAAACCGTCAATAATAATAAACCCATAATTTCTACGAAAGGTGACGAGCTTAGTGGGTATGAACTGCCAGCGTAGTCGTTTGTTGTAAATTGTAGGCAAGGCGAACTGACGGCTGCTTCTTTCACACAATATGTAATATAGTTAGAAATATAGTCAAAATAATAATAAGAGCTACTGAAATGTAAAACATATTGAGATCGGCACGGATTGAGGTTTTTATTTGAGTAGGTAGTTATTTGTTATTTAATACTTTTGTGTTACATAATATGTTATACAAAGTTTAAATTATCAAAGTAACTTTCTCTAGTCTACGCAACAGCTATTAGTAGAAACCCGCCCCAGCTTCGCACGGGTAGCAGAGACATCTTCAACAATCGTGATCATATTTCAACCAATTACACAAAACCTTAACAAATTACATGCCTAAACCTTCCTCATAAATCGCTCTATCTATTGATGAAAACCGCATGAAAATCTGTTAAGTAGTTTTTGAGTTTATCGTAAACAGATAGACAAACGCGGCGGAGGACTTTGTTTTATAATATGTAGTGATGTAGTGATAGTGATGTATATGTCTACAGCATCAACATTTTATGTTACTACCGAAGGTTTAAGAGATACTTTAATTACCTATAAAAATTAAAGATACAAATTTCATAGGGGAAATAATTTTATTTATCATTATATAAAACCCAAAACCCACAAATTTGATTATCAAGTGTGTGTACCGATATGCACTGCGAGCACTATAATGAGTGACGTCAATTTAATTTACTGCGAAGCTGTTACTTCATAATTAGCTATACTGGTTACTGTTTAATACGGAACGCAGTCCAGTATACTGTCATCTATGTTTTTTGGCGCTGTTTTGGCGTAAAAATAATTATCATATAAATGTACAAGTTATCTGTTCAACATAAAAAAATATTGTTTGAATGTAGTTATATTTAAAAATTTAATATTCAAGTCAATTTTCAATTGAATTACTCGCATAATAAAAGTAAGTTTACTTTTTATTAAAAGAAAATATTGTTTTTCAAGTAACCGAATGCATAATAACTTTCTAACCGAATTATTTAAATTGGTATGTATCGCTATGTACGTTAAAAGTGATGAACATATTTCGACAAATAATTGTTTACTATTTAACTAGAAAAAAATTGAAGTTGATCACGTAATCAAAGCACTGAGAGCACCTTTCCTCGAAAACGCCAGTGCTCATAGTGCAAAAATGGCGACAATTTATGACGTCATATATTTCCCTAGGATACCTCGGCAGTATACTGTCAGTCCATAACGAAACGAATTTCTGCGCGATGAGAGCACTGAACAGTGCTCGTAGTGTATATCGAAACATACCCCAAATAAATAATTTATTTCATTATTTCTGTACTTTGTACAACCCTAGAGTGTCCGGCAGTTCGGCTACACACACAGACGAAGGTTCAAGATGCGCAAGGCGTTCTCAACTTTCGAAAAGCGTAAATAAGATATATTTCTGGTCGCAGCTAACGCCAGGTATTATTATTTAAATTTTGTAGGCTATTATAACGTAGGTATTTTCAGTTTTGTATGGGAGTGATGTATCTGTTACGAAGTAACTATTATCTTATCTGTGGTATAGTATGTGAGGGTACATGTCGAAACGAAAATATCATAAATATCGAAAAAGTGGAGGTGGATGAAGAACCTTCTACCTCTCGATGTCGACGACGGAGGGCGTGCACCGCTGAGCCAGTCAGCCTGTGACCACGCCAGTGCAACCTGGTCAAAACGTCAGGCAATTAAGAGGTATGTAACACCTTTTTGTGATCGCGTTAATTCCCGTAAATACGTAGATAATATTATACCAGTGCTTCTGCGCTAATCGTGCGAAGTAGCATACTGCTGAGCTAAGGACCATTTTTGTCTCATGCAAGGGTGTTTTTTTCCCTTACTAACCAATTCAATCTATATTGTTAAAAATTATGTACCTACTATATACTAATGTACCTACTGGTAGGAAAAAAGGTTGGTAGTTTGTACATTTTTACTTTTGGTAAGTGCCAAGTAGCTAATGCGAATGTAGTATTAAATTTGTATGACTGGCATCAAAAGTTTGCACATCAAAATTTTGACTATGTCAGAATGTGCTTAAAAAATAATAATTTTAAATTTATTGACTCAAAACAATCTTGTGTTCCTTGTTTAAAAGGCAAAATAAGTAGGCAATCGTTTCCAAATAGCAAATCTATGACTAGTAATGCAGGTGAGCTAACTCATGCAGACGTTTGCGGGCCAATGGAAATCTATGACTAGTAATGCAGGTGAGCTAACTCATGCAGACGTTTGCGGGCCAATGGAAATCTATGACTAGTAATGCAGGTGAGCTAACTCATTCAGACGTTTGCGGGCCAATGGAAATACTTTTACTCGTAGGCTCGAGATATATTTTAGTGTTAAAAGATGATTTTTATTTTTATTTTTAAATCACTCGGCACTTTGCTACTGACCAATAAACGTGTCATTGAGAGTTAACACAGTTTTTTAATTTTCAATTTGACTAACCGGGATTCAAGTAATCCACATCCTTAACATTGGGTATGAAGAAAACACTTAAGGCCTAAGAATTTATTATCAACATGAAAAAAATTAAATTAAGAGAGATACAGTTTTTTATAAAAGAGAGTGAAATAGATAAATCAGAAGGTAAAACAGAGATAGGAGATATTATGTTCGAAGATTTTTCTGAAAATGAAAATATACATACACACGCAGAAGAAAAATAATGTAGTGGTGATGAAAGTTTTATATCTACTGGTACAAATGAAGAAAAAGAAAATGAGCAAAACATTGAAGAACTTCAACATGAAGAAACTGTTGAAAATTATGATGATAATAATAACAGAGATGGAAATATACGTGTAGAGGTAGAAGAAGAAGTAGGAAATAGAAATTTGAGACCAAGAGTAAGTATTAAACCACCAATAACGATTATGAAACCCGTTTTGACTGTACGTCTGAGACTGAATCAACAAACAAATGGGAGAAACCAATCGATGAAAAGTTGGAAAGCTTGATCAAAAATGGCGAAACGTGGAAGATTGTCAACAAGCCAGTTAACTGTATACTGTAAATAAACTGTAAAGTAGATGAGAGTAAATTTTGAGGTAAAGGTTTTGAGGAAACACACAACAAAAAAAAAGTCAAAGAAAAAATTTAAATAATAAAAAGTTTTATTTAATTTTAAAAACTTACTTGTTTTTGTGTAGGCTAAGAACAACAAGAATTTGGCTGTAGCCGAAGCTTGTTGGCTCCAGCAATCAATGTTAGATTTTAATTATAGTGTTGATTCTGTTTTATTGTATGAAGACAATGAAAGTGCCCCCGAAGCAAGTAAAAGTTCTGCATTACATAAGAGAATGAGACATATAGACATTGAGCATCATTTTGTGCGAGAAAGAGTCTTGGATGGTTCAATTAAATTAGATTATCTCGAAACCCCAAATCAAATTGCAGATTTATTAAGCAAGCCTCTTCCTCAATACTTTTAATAAAACATAGAGATAATTTTAATTTAAAATAATAATGTAATGTGTTTCTATTTGTCTTGAGCAAGTTAGTTTGTGTTTATTTATGACTAAGTTGAAATAACAATTTTTATATTGAGAGCGGGTATTATAGACAATAAAAAATATATATTATTTCCATGATATAAAAACAAAAGAATAAATAAAACAGTTCAGTCAAAATGGTCAACACGAGTTTTATATTATAACTAGCTGACCCGGCACACGTTGTTTTGCCATATTAATTATTTCTAATGAATATTTTGGTAGTCAAATAAAAAATTAACTCATTGTGGGGATGGGGTCTATGACTGAAAGAAGAATGGAGCGCTGTGGTCTATTGACGGCCTATAAAAATAACAAAACACCAACCATTCATTTCCTTAATTCAAAGTACTTTAATAACTTAACTGACATATTTAAAGTTTAACAGTGGGAGAGCCATGCTTCGGCACGTATAGGCCGGCCTCGGAAGGAGTGATATCATGGCCTCACAGAAAATCGGCAGTGAAGCAATGCTTCGTTGTACTTCGCCAAGCGAGTGAGGTTACCGGTGGCCCTAACCCTTCCCTCTCTATCTTCCCCCCTATCTCTCCATCTCCCCTCCTCTCCTACTCTCACTTTAAAGGCCGGCAAGGAACTTGTGACTCTCGAGTTGCAGGTGCCCATGGGCGGCGGTAGTCATTTACCATCAGGTTACCCGTCTGCTCGTTAACCCTCTATTCCATAAAAAAAAATTTTTACATAGACTAGACGGCAATCGATTATTGCAATCGATTATAACAATCGCACTATCTATTTTCATTGGTTTGAATACTTTAAAAAAATTGTACCAATGAAAGTTAAAATACTAATATCGCTATTAAAAAACAGGTGTTGATCGTAGAGGGTTGAAAATTCAGGGTTGTATGTATTTTCTAATGCTGTATCATAAAAAAAAAGAAAAATATATCTAAAAATTAAAAAAAAAAATTAGGGGTGGACTACCCTTAACATTTAGGGGTATGAAAAATTGATGTTGTCCTATTCTCATACTTACATAAGATGCACACAAAATTTCATGAGAATCGGTCAAGCCGTTTCGGAGGAGTTTAATTACAAACACCGCGACACGAGAATTTTATATATTTGATTAAACTCCCATATAAAATTGGTGCCTGTAAATGCCTAAGTGCTAATACGAAAAACAGTGACGAGCATAGTGGTTTTGGAAGAGTTGTATTATTATCGAGGTTTTAAGTTTTAAATCACACGAATGATGAAATGGCAAGTAATAATGACACTTGTTATGTTCTGTACATTCAGTTTTTAAACATTGATGTGATGTTTTCATATGGCAAGTTAGATAATGTCAAAAGCGACACCACACCGAGGCAAACCCTTTTTCGAAAACAGGTCCGAAGGGAAGGTCACTCATGTAAATTAAAAGTTAATTAAATTAATATTTTTATTTTATTTCGTTTTACCATATTCTTTACAGATAGTAAACTTGTTTTCAGACAAAACATATAATATCTTCCATTTTTTTTAAAATATTAAAAACATATATTTTATTGGGTGAAAATTTATAACGCCTAAAGTGCTCAATAGCGAAAACCTTTATTAAAAATGTCCTCCGTACGTATGTCAGTTTAATGGATGTCACTAGTAGATGGCATCACTTTCTTCAAAAATGAACACTTCTGATCTGCAACTTACAATTACTTATTAACAATTTTTTAACACAATTATTATAATTATCATAAACAAGGCATTTTTGAAGTGAAAACTTCTTTAGGCACGTGGGGCACTTTTAGTATGGGGAATAAGCACAGAACTCGCGTGACAGTCACACTCAGATACATATATACCTGTGTGTCTGAATAATAATTATATGTATACTAAATGTGTTAGTTATGTTTTCACTTCTGACGTGCAGTCCTATTTTTTGACGTGATAACGTCTTATAAATCGATGAACGCAGGCTGCACGAAAAATTGTCACGTTCCGCCTGAGCCGAGCGTGCATGCGAGAGGTTTAGCTTTGTGGACCTTTACGTAATAAACGACAAGTTATATCAAGGTCACCTAAATCTTTCATTTGCGAGTAACTCCCAATACAACTGGACCCTGTAGGGCGCAGAAACCCTAAAACGTTATCGCGTAAAATTATCGTCCGTAAACCGACTTTACAGACAACCAATTTTTTTTTAAAGAATACTAGTAACATTATATTATTATAGTATGGCTGTAAGCAGAGACAAGTTTTTCAAGTATATTTTCGAAAGAAGCAAAGTACTTAACTCTTAAAGAAGGACAGTAATATTTAATTAATAGTAGTAGTAGGCTTTTATTATTGGCGCTAACCTTTACGTACATACCTACTTAACTCTTAAATTTGCAAAATTGGAAAGGACAATGACCATGTATGTGTGGAATTCCGTCTTAAGTTGTTGCACAATGAATCTTTATTTATTACAGGCTACACTTTTATATATTATCAAATATAAGTGTTAATTTTCCCAAAAATACCCGAGTTGTTAAGTAATTAGACAAAAACGGTACCTATCCTACAAACAAGGACCTCCAAATTATGTTTTATTTATTTTTTATGTTTTTATTTCAAAACTTTATGCACAATGTGTACATAGGCGGACTTAATGCCAAAGGCATTGTCTGCCAGTCTACCTTAGGGTGATATAGAAATGAATGAAGTAGGTGCATTATAAGATGAGATAAGAATGAGTGAAAAAGGAAAAAAAAGAGGCAGATAAATTAATATATACTTAGATACATACATACAAGAATATTTAAATATAAGTATAAATATTATAATTACAAAATTACCTTTATATTTCTACTGTTCTGATGACTCCTCCAATTTACGGAAGAGGAGAGCACGAACCTTTGCTTTAAATGATAGGCGACTAGGTGCCATCCTGATTTCTTGCGGCAAGGCGTTCCAGAGAAGGATAGACTGAATTATGAAAGAAGAACTGACACATGTTGAAGAATGACTGGGACATAATAGGAGAAGATTATTTGAAGAGCAGGCTATGATTTGAGCAGAGATACTGGAGAATGGAAGTAAGATATATAGGAGAAGTAGGTGAATTGAGAATTGAATACAGAGTAGTGAGGGCGCGCAGATGACGGCGCTGACGAATTGAAAGCCAGTTTAATTCAGAGCGAAAAGAGGAAACGTGATCATACTTGCGAAGATTAAAAATGAATCGAATGCAGTTATTGAGAAGACGGTCGTATTTTTGAGAAGGTCTGCATTCAGGTCGTAGTAGCATACATCACAATAATCCATTATGGGGATAATCAAAGTCTGAACCAACATAGATTTTAATATTATCTACGTATTAACGGGAATTAACGCGATCACGAAAAGGTATTACATACCTCTGAATTTGCCTGACGTTCCGACCAGGTTGCACTGGCCGTGGTCACAGGCTGACTGGCTCAGCGGTGCACGCTGCGGTGCAAATTCAGAGGTATGTAATACCTTTTCTTGATCGCGTTGATTCCCGGTAATACGTAGATAATATTATATCATGGAACGTGAAAGTTTAAAAGTTAGTATAACATAGATTTTGTTTTAGATGGAAGAAAGTTTTTAAGGCGGTATAACACCCGCAGTGTTCCTGTAATTCTTTGGCTGACACTAGTAATCTGCGTTTGCCAGTTAAGGTTGGTATCAATAAGCAGGCCTAGATCTTTGACAGATGGACTAAAAGGTATAATAGATCCGTTGAAAGTTACAGATGGCAGTCTCTCAAGGTCTAACTTCCTTATCAGGCGTTGACTGCCTACAATGATGGCCTGGCATTTGGTTGGGTTTAGCTTTCAGGTCTCTATTAACCATTAAAATAGCCTCGGATATTTTGTCAACAGTGGGTTGATAGTATAGTTGCAAGTCATCGGCATAAAGATGATACGAACACTGAAGATTCGGAGTGATGAAATTGATAAATATAGAGAATAATAGAGGAGAGAGGATGCCGCCTTGAGGGACACCAGAGCCAAGATCACGCCAACTTGATAAGGATTCGTTGACGTGGACAGACTGCTGGCGCCCTCGAAGATATGACGAGAACCATTCCAGTGCATCAGGTGCTATCATAAGATGGGAAAGGATGGCTAGAAGGATTTCGTGATTGACGGTGTTAAAGGCGTTCGAGAAATCAACCAAAGCTAGCACTGTAACTTTGAACTCCTCTATTCCTGACCTGATGTCGCCAGTCACTTTTAGGAGAGCGGATGTGAACCCTGACTGAAAAGGACTCAAGAGGTTGTTACGGAATATAAAATGTGATAGCTGCTGGTAGGCACAGGCCTCAAGAACTTTGGAGAGGAAGGGAAGAATGGAAATTGGTCGTAAGTGATTCAGGAGGGTAGGATTAGGAACTTTCGGGAGAGGGATGACAAAAGCGCCATAGGGAAGTGAAGATACCCGAATCAAGTGAAAAGTTCACTATATGTGTCAGCACGGGAAGAAGATGATCGAGGATGGGAATGACCATACGACTCCCCATAGCGTTGGACTTAATAGAGAGGATTATCTTTTTGACATCGTCTGGTGCAACTGGAGAAAATTCAAAGAGATCAATTTTGGGACGAGGTAAGTCAGCCAGTTCCTTTAAAGTACGACTCTTGATTTTATGATCGAACAACGGAAGTGAGGTGAAATGACGATTAATGTCATCTAAATCAAAAGTCGCAGCAGGGTTACATTTTTCAGACTCTCCAATACCCAGGGTACCTAGAAACTTCCAAATGTTTGGAGCAGAAGAACAATTAATATTACTGAGAATATGGCAGCGTTTAGCATTACGCACCATCTGATTACACCGATTTCTTGCAACCTTGTACAGAGCCCAATTTTCCTCACACCGGTTTTTCTGAAAAGTACGATAAGCCTTGTCTCTGCGCCTCATAGCTACTCGGACGCCTGTTGACAACCAACGCGCTGGTGGACGCTTTATTCTTGCTTTCCTTATAGGAGCATGTTCGTCATAGAGCTTGATCACTGTGTTGTTTAATATGTTGACTTTTTCGTCCACTGTAGAAGCCTCCAACAAAGTTTCCCAAACAGCGAAGGTGGCGAATTTGATGTTGTTTACTAGGTTTTAGGGCATAGGAGAGGTAAATGAGGTCGTGATGGGAAAAGCCTGGAGCATGGTATTGACCATAACTGCGGACAAGGTAGGTAGAGGAGGTAAGGGTTTTACCTACTCGCAACTTATAAAATAACCACAGATCACTTATGTACAAAAAAAACAATTCTCGTTAAAAACGAAACAAGTCACCTGCTGCTATTTAAAAAACAAAACATAATATTCATACCTATTACCTTTTCATGCCGTTTATGTGACGACATCGAAATAAAACAACAACTTCAGTCAGATAGAGATTGCTTTCTGGCGTAATAAAACACTTAACTAAATATAAAATCGTCCTGTCGTAAGTTTCATGAAACACGCTAAGTTGTTTAAAACAAACACTCAAACGAAATTCCGAGATTATCACAGTGATTATTGTCAATCGACACATAAACAGTAATGGCTGCCGACTCGTCTGTCATCCGGCTTGACAGTTGCGTGAGACGGAACACAAAAATAATAATTATTATAACATAACCATAAAACATTAATTAAATATATTGTAAAACGTAATGATATTACTAATTGTTTAGCTATTTTATGATACATACGAGGGCTGCACTAAAAGTATCGGGAATGGAATATTTCCACTGTTTCTGTCATATTAAAATCTTTTTAATTGAAAACTCCTTGGTTTTAAAAATCGAATACCGTATCGAATATGTTTAGTCGTTGAGAAAATGGAATTGACTCGAGAAAATTCAAGAGCGATGATTTATTATGACTTTCGACGTGGTTTAACACAAAAACAGTGTATTGACCGGATGATTGCTGCATTTGGTGATGAAGCCCCATCCAAAACCGCAATTTATCGCTGGTTTGCTGAATTTCAACGTGGACGTGTCAAGCTCAGTGATGATCCCCGTCAAGGTCGTCCAAATACTGCAGTCACCCAAGAAAACGTTGATGCTGTGCGTAAGCTGATTGAGGAAGATCGACATGTGACATACCGCGAAATTCAGGCAACTTTAGACATTGGCATGAGTCAAATACAAATAATCTTGCATGAACAATTAGGTGTAAAAAAGTTGTTTTCCCGATGGATACCGCATTCGCTCTGTGAAGAGCAAAAAGCGGCTCGCGTTACTTGGTGCGTCAGAACTCTCGAAAGATTCCACGCAGGATCCTGAAATGCTTTATACAACATCGTATCAGGGGACGAATTCTGGATATACGCGTACGAACCCGAAACAAAAAACCAGTCACGAGTTTGGGTGTTCGAAAATGAGTTTAAGCCAACAAAAATTGTTCGTTCACGGAGTGTTGCAAAAAAAATGGTGGCCACGTTTGTCTCCAAAACCGGCCATGTTGCGACTATTTCTCTTGAGGGACGAAGAACGAATAATGCAGAATGGTATGCCAGCATTTGTTTGCCACAGGTCGTTTCTGAACTCCGTAAAGAAAACTGCAACCGCCGCATCATCCTCCATCACGACAATGCGAGTTCTCACACCGCGCACAGAACAAAAGAATTTTTAAAGCAAGAAAACATAGAATTATTATACCATCCGCCGTACAGCCCCGACCTAAGCCCTAGTGATTTCTATACTTTCCCTAAAATAAAGAATAAATTGCGTGGTCAGAGATTTTTATCACCTGAAGAAGCTGTGGACGCCTACAAAACGGCCATTTTGGAGACCCCAACCTCCGAATGGAATGGTTGCTTCAATGATTGGTTCCATCGTATGGAAAAATGTGTCAAATTTCGCGGAGAATACTTCGAAAAGCAATAAATACATTTTTAAATAGTAATGTTGTGTCACTTCCTTGATTCCCGAAATTTTCAGTGCCGCCTTCGTATCGTATTATGAATTTCATATAATTTTTATGATGCTTTTATTTAAAGGCTCATACTTACGTAGCTCGTACAAATGAAGAGAACGAAACGTCAATATCATGACTTTTTACGGAAATAATGCGTAGCATGTTTGTTGTTAATTTACTGTTTTTATTTAAATCATAATTCCGGATACGAAAATAAAATTCCTGAAGTGAAAAGGTTGTGAAAAATACGAAAATATTTTTTATATTATTTTGATTTTGCAACATGAAACATTGCTAGTCCACTTTTGGTCAAGATCCTATATAATATGTAAATTTAATGAATACTATATTGGTGCCGTGGGTACTTTTCTTTGCTACAAAAGTTTACTACAGTACTTGAAACTTTGCAGCCACCATTCCAAATTATGTCACGTGTATTCGCACGTAAATATTTATTTGTGCGTAAAGTACTAGAAGTCCTACGTCAGTACGTCGTGCGATCGAGGAATAATATCAGGGTTTCTAGTACACCTTCATGCGTGTTGGAGACGCATCGGAGTAGCATTAAGTTTGTCTCAGCCCGCGGGGATGTAGTGAAACATCCCCGCGGGCTGTAGGATTTCCATATAAGCAGAGTGTAAGCGATAATTGACAGGTTTAAGCACCGTAAATTGAATGTGGAAGCGTGTCGGTTAGTATGAGCAGAACTGACATACACGCTATGTACCATGGCCGACATGGTTTGATATCTATAAGAAGACAAATTGGTAAATGCGATTGTTGTTGCCACATTAAAAACTCTTATTTATTTTATAAAAAATAGGGACAAACTATAATAGATGATAACACAGTTCACTATTTAATAAAAATAAGTTATTAGATATTAATTTGACTGGTTATACCGGTAACGCAATACTATTGGTCGATGGATAAATATAAACAAATTGTGGGATTATAAAAGGGTAGGAATATGTTTAGAACGATGGACTAGAGTGCAAACAGAGGTACGAACAACTAGGCAGTTGCTGTTAGTTAGTGATTTTCATAGTTTATATCGGTGGTTTTGAGACTGTTTCTAACACGATGTAGAAAATCGTGTCCAAAATCTTCATTTTATTCATACCTTTGAGATCAACTGGAACACGGTCTTCTTCCAGGAACTTTCTTTTGTGATATTCTACTATACGATTGGACTCCTCACTAGCAGCACTCGTCGCGGCCAACAACGCCACCAACAGCACTGCTTTCTGACAAAAAGAAATTCACTTGAATTTTTTATTTAACATATTTATACACGAAGACACCAGATTGCAAATAATAAATAATTATTGGATGTGTTGCTGCGTGAAGTAAAGTTTTCATAGCTCTTAAATGCAACTGCAAATTTATAGTTTTGCATTTTGAAGACCGAGAGAATTTCCGACGTGATAACGTCTTGTGAATAGATGAGCACCGGCTGCATGCACGAAAATTGTCACGTTCCGCCTGAGCCGAGCGTGCAAGCGAGTGTGCGAAACAAGCGATAGAGAGGCACGATCGGCCTAAGCGTTCGTTTATTGACATTGATCTGATTTCAGTTTATTTCTATAACTAATTGTTCGTGATGATATTTAAACAAATTATTTAAATTAAATTCGCAAAACTGTAAATATTTGAATATAAAAAATTAATGTTTTATTAAATTAATTTTATTTAAATTTATTTTAGTTTTAAAAATATTGTGTTTTCTTATGACGTTATCACGTAAAATTATCGTCCGTAAACCGACTTTACAGACAACCAATTTTTTTTTTAATATTTGCTTAATTATTTTATTTAGTTTTAAACATTTTTATATTTGAACAGATTTATAATAGCCAGAATGGCGCGATTGCGCAAGTGATACCACCAGTGATGTTAAAAACTTTCAGAAGCTTCTAGAACAGCTAGATGAACCGCCTGATTGTCAATGTACCGCGAAACTCTTACTAGCACAAATACAACGCTATCAAAGTAGTGCTCACCGAAGTAATACATTAAAAAAAGCGATTTCAATGAAACAAACAAAAGACATAACGTAAAGTAAAACTAATAAAATAAATAATTAGCTAACCTAACAACATCTCTATAGTGACCATATCAATATTAAAAATCTTTTACGTTTTAAATAAAATATATTGAAAATATATTGAGTACGGAGTTTAGATGAAGAAATGTACAATTTGGAAAATTCTTATAAATTAGTTTTATAGTATTATTTAACATTGCCGAAAGTTCTATCACAGTTAAGTTAACCTTTTGTTTTTTTTAAGCTATTGCATAGCTTCTATCGCGGGCCTTGAGCGCGGGGACCGAATCCAGAAATTCCGTAACGAAGCAAACCTCACGCTCCCCACTCCGACCGGCACAACGGTGATACTTGTTAGTTTTGCCATCTATCCATGAATAGCAGAACTTTTAATGACTTTTGAAATATCACGCTTGTCTCTTTAGTTTAGCAACTCGCCTCGAGGTGGCATTGGTTGTATCGGCGTGACTGCGCATTCGTAATCCCCCTCTTCGCCCCGCAATCTGGTGACTCATGCCCACGGAGCAGATACAAAGAGGAGAGGGCCTAAGCAACTGTGCACTGTGATTATAACTAGGTCCTGAAGTCATCACAGTGAGCGTGGCTTATAGTTTTTTATTTTATTTATTAAAATAGTTCTAGAAAAATCTCGGGAGTGTTTTTTGAAATATAATTAAATCTATTCGTCACTAGATGGCAAAACTTTGTGTAATGGGAACTAAAAAACAAAGGTACGTAGAGCCTAAATATTAGTAAAATAAATCATACGAAGATACTAAAATGTGTTCTACATCCAGTCCTAAAGAATTTTTAGCCGTCAAAGTATTATTTTTATATTTTTTGTAATCATTTTTTGAATAGACTGTCATCTATCTTCAACTAGAAGAACATTTATAAACAGAACAAAAAGACAGGGCCGTAATTAGAACCCAATTATTTTACCTAGCAACCTACGACTATACGAGTATTTATCTTGAATTGAAAGTCCTTTAAATATTAAAATGAAATAAATTGTACTTAGGCTGATGATTCAAAAGGTATTTTAAGCTCATTAAGTTAGATTTACAAAATAAACTGCAGCTGCGGTACAGATACGAATAAAGAAAGATAAGATAAGAATAAATAAGTGAACAAATTTGAATCATCATTCGTGATTTACCACAAACTTTTTTACACTAGCAATGCCCAATGCCCAAATCTTAAGCCAGGTCGCAATCTATCTGTATACCAAATTTTATCCAAATCCGTCCAGCTGTGGAATAAGGTCAAGGCTAGGTAAAAGAAAGAACTCACAAACTTTCGCTTTTGTATCAAGATGGTTTAAAAATTAATCTTGAAAAAGCTACTACCTGGTAAGTAAATTCTGAGTACGGTCCCTTACATCCTATAACTAGCGTGAGATAGCTAAACTACATAGCAACATCGACATAGAACGATGCGAGTAGTTTTAGTATTGTATGGTAGAAAGAAAAAAGTTAAATGGGCGGAGCTTTGCGGGGTGCCCTCACCCCGCAAATTATCACGCGTTGTTTCATAGGGAAATCTAATTACAACACCTCCTCTTTGTATCTGCTCCGTGCTCATACCTGTCATCAATAGTGTAACTAACACGACTTTCTTATATATATATAGATAATAAAAATATTTTGAACAATATTAACTTCTCATTTATTTATTAAAAGAAAAAAAAATGTTTTCTTATCGGTCACCACGCTCAAAAAGTGTAACTTGAATTAATATCAAAGAAAAAAAACAAAGGAAAATAAATACTGCATAAATAAAATAAATAAATAATTATAATTGCATAAGTTGATAAAAAATGCTATTTAATAGCTTTACCGCGGCAATCTCCGAGTGCCACACGTCTTTTTTTTTTTTTGTGCGTGTGGAAACCCCCTCGGGCCGTCACCGTCGGGGTTTACGATGGGGCGGTGTGTCGGAATTAAACCGACTAAAACCACACGGTGTGCCGTACTGCGCCTTAAATAGGAGGGATCCGGGAACAGCTTTTATTAAGACATCCGGAACCCTCCTAGCGCCTGCCCGCAAAAGCGCGGGCACCACCTTCGGGTAAAAAACCACTATAGCGGGTGAAGGGGAAAACCCGTCTCGTCCACCCGCGGCCACACTCAGGGCGGCATGGTTCACCGGCGACGAATTAGGTCCGAGTGGATGTCGTCCTCCCGGACCCTTTCCGCCGCCTCCTTCTGCGAGATGACTTCCTCACAGAAGGTTGCGACCGTGGTAAAATTCCTGTCGCTACCGACCATAGAGCTTATGACAGCCGGCAGCGACAGATCCACTCCGATGACTGCAGTGAGGGCCCGACGCTGCGCCGCCCAACTTGGAGAAACCGCCAGCGTGTGCTGAGCCGAGTCCTCACTACAGTCGCAGTGGTGACAGGCGAGACTCAATTCCCTCCTAGCGACCGAGTTCAGGTACTTCCCGAAGCAGCCGTGCCCGGAAAGAACCTGCGTCAGTCGGAAAGAAAGGGTCCCGTGCTGACGCTCTGCCCACTCGACGATGACCGCCTGGAGCGCCTCCACCGCGGCAAAGCCAGCACGTGGGGCCTCCAGCCGGGACGACCAACAAGCCATGGTGGCTCGTCGAGCGGCCTCACGCCATTCGCGTACCTCTTCGGGCGGGGGCCGACTGCCGCTTCCCGCCCGGAACTCAGCCGTTCGCCGATATACTTCGGCGAGCACTTCCGCCTCCAAATCCCACGGGGGAGTCCCGGCCAACGCGCACGCCGCCTCCGTTGACACGGCGTATGGCTCTAACCGCCATAACCCTCTGAGGGCGCCAGAGGCGCGCCCTATTCTGACACCTCGGAGGCGGTCGGACATGTAGTCAAGGGCCAGGGCCAACACTCGGGCAGGGATCCCGTCTGGCCCGGGGGCGGTGTTCTTGGAACGGATCCGTAGAACAGCCGCCCCTACCTCCACCTCCGTGACGGGCGGAACACTATGATCCTCGTCCTCCCCGTCGTCTCCGGCCAAGGGGGCCATCGACATGGGTACGTGCTCCACCCGTTACGGGAAAAGGCCCTCAACCACTTCCAGCAGGAAGCTGAGCTGGAGAGTCTCCGTAAGGGGGGGTGTTCGACGCGCGAAGCTTTTGTTGCGCCGGGAGATATGGGCAACCCCAGGGGACACGATTGAGACCCTCCAGCACAGTTAAGTTAACCTAACTTAACTGTGATAGATACAGTCATTTTCACCAACGCATGCAATTAAACTATTGTTTCGTCCTCAAACATATAACTTGGTTGTAGTATTTGATCACTGAAAGCGCCTGGTTTTGTGACAGAAGATATACGGTTGAAATTTTGAATCTCGCCTGGACTGTATGAGTTGTGTAGCCAATCCAACGCATTGCTGTCCTCCCAAAATTAGTAGTTCACTTTGCTTGACTAAATTTTCCCTCCTGCGTAGCACACTTATCTTATTATTTATCTCGGGTTTGTTTTCGCTTTCTTCTTTTGTGAGACGTCCCAATTCTATAATGCTTAAGTTGTGATTTCGTGTCTTATCCGGAAATAAAAATTGCGATCTGCCTTTGCTTTTTGTTGTTATTTGTTTATCTGAGGGGCTTATTGGCGAACTACATATAGTTTTTAATTTTTAATCATTTTCTCCGGGTTATCGTTCTTTGCTTTTAGGTTATCAATTTCCAACGTTAAATTATCGATCTCGTTATTTGCCGATAAATAATTTTAATTTCAATGAATTAATTTCCACTTTCAATCTATAGTTTTCGGGATCCTCTGTGTGCCGAGATAATTTGAAGTCGTTTATATAAACGATGCATTGACAGACTCTTCTATGATGGTTCTATTTTTCCTGAAAGTAACGTTTTGGTCGTCCATGTAATTCATATTGGGTTTACAAGTTATAATTAATTATATTGTGAGTATTTTTTTAAATTACAAAAACTTGTTCTTGAAAGGTAAGGGTTTGAACCGTCAACCTCAGTACCCCGGAGGCCGATCACCCTATCCACGTAGCTGTAGTAACTGTTAACTAAACTAAGGTGTTTAATTTATTGATTGCTTCTAATACTAGCGATGTAGACAGCAAGAAGTTGTAGTAATATATGAGATAGATGGTGCTGTTCTGACACTGTCAATTAAGTTGAGTTTTAAGTCTGTTAACACCGTATTTGTTATGGCAACATTTTATAAGTCTTCGTTACGTCTGCTACTAAGAACAATAATACTATAGAAGGAATGTATTAAGCAAAAACAAAAACCTACAGTTATCTCTCTTTACCTATACAAAACGCCATAAGAGTGACAGAGATGATGTATTGCATCGGTTACCTCTTAGCGTAGCTATGACCCCATTTTTACTATAGAAACCATGTATACAAATAGTTGTCAATAGTGATGGGTGTTATAAATATCGATAAATCAATTAATAAGATAAATCTATACTTGCTAGTTTTATTTTGTTAATAAATCAGATCAAATAAAAAAAATCTCAGAGAAGAAGACAGAATAAATAAAAACCTAAAACGTGCGTTTAATTAACGATCCACCGCCATTCTATTACGAATGCAGCGCAAACTAATAGTAAATAGAATTCATTAAAAAATCCGTATGTGAGTGAAATCTGTTCAGGGGTTATTGAGATCTTCATTCATTCATTTATTTATAAATACAAGCTGAAGGCTGAAGCCTAGGGCGGCAGATTTTAGGGGCGGTGAATTTGGGAAAAACATTTTGTTGTCTTACAAAAATTAAAAAAAGATTCATATTTACATATAGGTATACCTACCTAACTACCTAAATGTCAATAGGTACAAAACAATTCAACATGTAAAATGTTTCACCATCTGTATAAATGTTTCTACAATTTTCGTAGTCGCGTTTGGTTGCGAGCGGGAACGAGTGACACGACCGTTCGCTAGTGTATCTGGCCAACACAGTTCGGATGAAAGAAGATTTTCTAACTAAAAAGGTATCTAAGATCTACCTTAAGCAAGAACTTTCGTAATATAAATAAATTTAATTTCATTGTCCTCATCAGGCGGATTATTACCAGATAGTTAAATAATCAATTAATCAATTAAAGAGACTTAAACGCAATAAAAATATTTTATTACGTTTAAGTCTCCAAAGCTGTTCCCCGGGAAACACAAACAGCAACAGTCCAAATTCTCTCCCAAGACTCTCGAACTTCTGTGTAAAATGCGCGAGCTGTCAGCCACTCAGCCGTCTTCGTCAGATAGGAGAGCCTAAAAAACTATTATGACGCGACCTTTGAAGCTTTAACATTCACACAATAGAGAATGCAATTAAGTGGACCAGGGGGTCAAGTGTTCGTTTAGCACTTGGCCTCCCCAACTGACGAAACTCAAAACTAAGAATGGCAGTCAGCGCCAGATTCTCGATCAGATCGAGATGTTTTATGGATAGCTGTTTGCATCACGGATGACAGAACCAACGAGACTCAGTGATGATGACCACACAGCCCCATTAATGCGCCATTACAGGGAGGACATACCACCTTTATCTCGCTGTGGACAATTCCACAGCGAGATAAAGGTGGCTCTCGAGCAGCTAAAAAAACGGATCTCCTGGGGATGACGGAATTGCTAATACACCAACAGCACGGGTCGAAACTATTCTGCGGTGAGCTTAATCAATCATAAACGCCCAATAGATATCAATGGCAATCAAGAGATGGAAGACCACGACTGGTCTTAGATACTCGAAAGCGTTAATAAAGGGCTATGATAACAAAGTATCAAAAGAACTTCTAGAGCTCAAAAGATACAAAACCTGAACTAGTTTTCAATCGTAAAGGCATAAGTCTGATCAGTGAACTATAAAGCAAAAGTGCGTTATAAAAGACCAAAAATGGTCGAGGTAGTACTAGATACTAAAAACAATAATAATAATAGGTAGTAGTTTAGTTCCGTCCTCTAACAAGGTTTAATACCTAGGTGTTTAACCTGGGGTACTTTTCTTCAAAAGACCCATCTCACTCTTCAACCATATCTACAAGTTCTTTTCGAGAGTCTGAAAAAATCATCTCGCGAGATCACTCGATGAATACTAGCCACTGTAGCAAGTCGGGTTCCAACAAAATGGCTACGGCAGCGTGAAAAGTATCCATACTGTGACAGATTATACAAAAGACCGAGAAGTATTTTCAGTCGCTGTGTACGGCTTTTGTGGACTACGAATTGGAACAGGCAACTATCTTCACGACTGACTTAGTCTGACTGACTACTACTCCTGACAATTCAAAAATACCCATAATGGTTTAATTGAAAAAAATGATTTTGATTTCATTTGATTTCATTTAATTTGATTACGAGAAAGTCTAAGATTTCATCGAGACCTGGGCTGTTCTGGATACTCTGCAATGACGACGTGTCGACTGGCGATATATCAAGGTGCTGAAAATGAAATTAACGTGGAAAGATTTTAGGGCGATGATTTTTTATGATTTTAAAAGTTGCAACTGACTCTGCAAGACTGCACTGTTCGTCTTCAAAATGCCTTTGGGAGAAAAGCACCTCATTTGAGAGCCGTAAGGAGTTGCTACGCAGAATTATGCCGTGTATGACATTGTGATACGAGATAAAACATGGATATATTGTTATATGCCGGAAAGAAAGCAACAGTCTTCTGTTTGGGTGTTCTAAGGTCAAAAGACAGTTAGTGCTGAGTGGTACCACCATTTGTTTGCCCAGTGTCTTTGAAAAAGTTAAGAAAAAACGATTAAAAAGTCTCATCCTATTGCACCGTGACAATGCTTCGGCACACACAGCAAACAAGACAAACTCATTTTTTTAAAAATGGTTTGACAGAATAAAAAATTGTTTAAAATGTAATGGAGAATACTTCGAAAAGCAGGAAATATATTACTTTACATGTAAATTATTTTAATAATGAGTTACGCAAAATTTTCAGTGTACCCCACGTACATTGAGCACGTTATCCAGCTCGGTAGAAACAACTTCGGGAAGAAATCACCAGAAGGATTCAGCAGGTTGTGAAGCGAGCTATGCTTAGAGTTTTTTGAAGGATTAAATTCGCAATGAGGTCATCCGACAAAGAACCAATGTTACCAACATGGTTTGCAGAATAAGCATGCTGATGTGGCCCGGCATCGTCATTTTGCAAACTTGTCCTAGAGTTGAGATCGCGAACTGGTAAACGAAAGGTAGGACGTCAAACAGCCAGATGGACTGACGAACTGAGAAAGGTAGCTGGGATAGATTGTATGCGAATTATCTTTTGTGTAATAAATTCGACTGTTCAAATTTGTGAAGTTGTTTTTAAATAGCAAACATTGTTGTAGCAGTAAAAAAACAATTCTGTGATAAGACTAAGTATCTCACCCGCACAACTTGTTCGGCTATTACGCCAGTATACAAAGTATATGTTGTAAAAAATCCATAAATACGGCCAAAAACTGATAGATATAAATCAATTAAATAACATTTATTCAATCAGCTGTTTCGTCTGCGTTCAAGGTCATTCGCCATACCGCACATACATTTTTTGCATTGTGGTAAGTATCTACAGAGAAATGTTTTTGTAAGTTTTCGCGACGCCAATATTTACAAGTTGTATAATCCCGTTAATTTCTGAATTCATAACTTCTTAAAAAAAGAGATAATGCAGAAAATAAAAATACTCACAGTGTCAAACATTTTGATGTACTAGACCGTCATGTGGTGGTGGTTTGTGTGCTACTACTGGGTGGATTATAAATTGCGTTAGCAACAGCTACCTACTGCTATTTCGTAATTAAGGAAACATTAATGTGGTAGTTTAGTGAGCTATTTTATTATGATTGCGATTATATAACACATTTCTATGAACGTACCCAACACGTGTAAAACATTAATTTACAGTGTTTTAAATTAAAATAAAAAAGTATATTCTTAGGAAATTATTATTTGTTTCTTGACTCAGATCAATTACATAATTTGTTAATATAAAACCTTGATAAATATAACTTAGGTACTTAGTTTAAACCTTCTAAAACAACAGATCTACCATCAAATGAGTTGTTCTTATGGATTCGTACGTTCAATATCACAAATTGAATACGGCAGGTATTAGGTATTCAACGTATTGTGCCCGTAAATAGAAAGCAAAGTTACATTCATTCTAAGTATTAAAAAATATATAAAATCAAAATCATTTTTTGTTGATGCCTATAGTTGTATATACGGTCAAATTGAGAACCTGCTTTTTTTCGTTGGTTAAAAATCACAGATTAATTACGAGTATCATTTGGCATGTTAAATTACAATCATATAGATTAGCTAATAAAAAAATACTTGAATTATCTAAAAAAAATTTATGCCATTATGCTACTTCGAGTCGGTATTACTGTAAGGAATAAAATAACAGATCAATTATCAAATGATGTGGCAAAAGACAGTCTTACTGATTACCTTATATATATAAAAAAACTAGAAGCCAAGCTATAGGTACAAACAGTATGTTTCTTAACTGTCTATACGGTCGGCTGACTATGGCACTGGGCATCTCTAGGAACAATCCGATAGAGTTATGGCTCTATCGGATTTTTAGGTAGATTTCGAAGAAAAGTCTACCTATTGGTTTTGTACCAGTTGTCGAGTTTTCCAAATAATTCTTCACAGGAGGTCTAGTTATGATCCCAAAGCCCCAAAACAACCGCCGGTTAAAAAAATCTACCTAACAGTTTATATATATATGTATGTAAAGGAATAACTAGATGTACCTAGGATTTATTCTAATGTGGTTTATGTGTTGTCTCAGTTGGCTTGATAGATGGCCAGCTACTGAAGATTGGTAAAGCGGCGTTAATGTCTATGACTTTTAGGTTATTGTTTTTACTCTATGTAGCTGTCATTTGAGTGATTGAAATATTGGAAAAATGTTTTAATTTGTTATTAGAAACAGATCGACAAATAAACTTTAAACGTCGTTTCTTTGGTTTCCAGGCAATGTTTGTAACATTACGATAATGTAATTAGTGTGAAGGTGAAAATAAAAGAACTTTGATTTACAGAGCAACACATGGTTTAATTTGTATAGCCGCTCTGACGTTCAGGCGTATTTATACGCCCAATTTCTAGAAACGTCAAGCGTCCAGACGTATTTATACGCCCACAAAAAAGAGGCCCGAAAAATTTTGGCGCGAAACGACTCGCACGCTTTAATCGATTTTTAGTCGACATATCCATTGCGACTCTTTTATCAATGTTATACTAATCTCTTCTCTATGAAATAACGCATCATTTGGTTCCTTTTAATCTATGGTAAGAGACGCCATTAAATTCTTAGAAATTTTTCAAAAGTCAGTGAGTTGTCGTGAAAGTGGGTGCGTTTTGTGAGGTTTTTTGTGTGTTTTTTGTGTGTGAGCTCTGCTTTTAAAATGTAAGTAATAATGTATTTATTGTTCTTCTGTATTAGTATTATATATCAAAATTATCCCTATGAATCATTCTTTACTAATAAACTAAAAGAATAAAAAATTGACTAAGTGTCTTATAAAACGACATTTTTAGTGAGGAAAAATGGAAAAGTTACGATTCATTTTTACAGTGTTAGCAGCAGATGGTAAAAGTAATGTGATCTGCATAAACTCAATCGAGACACCTGAGGAGACACCATATTTGATATTCCTGATGATTTGAAACATGCAAGCAAACACACCGCCATAACGACTGCGGATGTTTATACCAAAGTTAAGAATTCTCTCAAGAAAAGACATCAAACACGAAAACTATGGATTCACATAACCCAAGATTTGAGGAAAAATTACTTAGATGAAGGTGAGAACTTACAATTTCTAATGTTTCCTTAATAAATTCAAAATTATTAAGACTAATGGAAGAAAGAAAAAATACACACAAGAATACGAACTTACTAACAATTAGTGGTGAGAAAAAGACAAAAGGTTTAACAACAATAAAAATGAAGATCTTTAATATAGAGAAGAAAATTGATATTTATATTGTCGACGGAAAAGATTTCAAATACGATTTTCTGATTGGACTTGATGCCATAAAAGCGTTTAATCTAATTCAGAATGAAAATTACTCAAGATACACCAACAGACAGGAAGTAGTTATGAATATGTAGTCTATATTCATAACTACTTCCTGTCATCACATTGAACTTTTATTTTTTAGTGTTCCGTACCTCAAAAGAAAAAAGGAACCCTTTTAGGATCACTTTGTCTGTCTGTCAAGACACTTTTTGTCACGTGGACGCGAGTTTACAATAATACCAAATACGCAATCATTTATATACGATATGGCCACATAAACCTTAGATTTTACCAAATTTAAATATTTCGCAGGTAAATCAAAACCTATAGGGTAGGTACTTCCCATTGAGCTAAAATTATATTTGGTAAGAAGCAAACTCTCACGGGTTTGGAAAGTCATTCATTTATTTTTGTGATGAAAAAATGTTTTTGTGATTACAAACTTATATGTTGCGGTTGGGAAGTTGACTTTGTCGTAAATCAATGCGCGGGAGAGTAGTTCTAGAACTGCAAAGCGAGGTTTGTCTTCGAGAATTGATTTCCAAGATGGACGTACCATCTGTATACAAGTTTCCTTATTAGTTAATGAGTGTGAAGGAAGTAGCCAAACCAAATTAAAGAACACCAGTTATGTTGACGTGTTTATTGTATGATGGAAGTAAGATCTTGTTTAGATCCGTTCTTGTATCCAAGACAAGAAGGAAGTGACCCTGGAGAAGCCGGCCGGAAATCCCAATTGGCAGCCGCTCGCAGCGCCGAAAGATGTCACCCCCACCTATTAAAGTCATTGAGTACCAGTCATTAAAACAATCATTATTAAACAACCAAAATTTTGATATTTAAAAAAATCACACACCAAACAACGTAACTTGAAGCAGGAATAAAATGCAACACTCTGATTATTATTTAGGATTGTTCTTTCAAACCCATCCCCTCAGATCTTGGATAAATTAACTAATTTATTGATACACACTATCATATCATATCACAGCAAAATATTAAACAAAATTTGTTGGATGTGGAGGACTAGGCGTTAGGCCCTTAGCTCCAGGATCTCCCTATAGCCAACATAGGCTCTACGTGGGGATACTTTTATTGTAACTTTGCTCCGTTTAGGCTTCTTGTGCTTCTCCGCGTCGGTGCGAGGAAGCCTCGTCCTCGTCATAGTCTCGGACATTCGGTATATCTCACAGAAACGTCGACACGTCACGATATCGGCGTGCTGTTCACAGTGATAAGTCAGTCGCCTGTCAGTGTCAATATTATACAGTTGATTCACACGTACCAAGACGCGCTGGTTGCCACTGGAGAACACAAGCGGGCCGCCGGAGTCGCCTCCGCATGTTCCCACACCACCGGCCCCGCTGGTGCAAAGCGTCGAGCCCACGACGATGTTGCCGTAAATCTGTTGACATACTGCGTTCGAGATCACCTGCAGCGACACGTGGCTCTGAATTTGATTCGTCGATATGCCGGCATCTACACCAAACCGACAATTAACATTTAGCTTTACCTGTAGGTATAACATACTTTGTCTAGAGATTTCAATATTTTATTGTTACTTCATACAATTGAACCTAAATTAAAATATTTATTGATAAGTTAACACAACAGATCTATGTAGGAGGTGGTACCATGCAAAATAAATGTAATTGTAAAAGTAAATGCACCATGCATTTGCACTACAAATATTGACTATTACCTGAATGGTGTGAAACAAAATTTGAGAGATAATAGCGGTCTTGCACAAGATGTCAAAAAAAATATGAATGATCTATGTACATTTAAATGTTATCCTAATACTGGTGATAGTGAAAAGTGACGCAAGAGTTATGTGCAGTACAGATGAGTACCTGGAATTGTGTAAAAGAATTAATGACAATAAAAGAGTTCTCACTGTCACTAGTCCTGCCGTAACCGGCGGCGTTAACCCACGATCCTGTAAAGCTGTTACTGAGTAGAGAGCCGCTGGGCAACGCTACTGCTTGGATCACGTCTGTAACAGAAGTGTGTCTGATGATGCTCACTGTGCGGTATAGGTGCAGGGCATCAGAGTGCAGCGGCCTTCGTCACTCACCTGTGTAGGCGACGTGGTCAAAAGAGATAATGGCGACGTCATTACTGAGTGTGGTTGGTCTGTAGCTAGAGTGTACCTCTACGCGTCTGGTGCCGACGCGGGTGCCGCCGGAGAAGAGGCGCGCGGAGCCGAAAACGAGTGTGAATTGGCGCGCCTGGTTACGTCCGTCGAACCAGCAGTGCGCTGCTGTCACGGCGCGCGTATTGCTCAGCATCGACGAGCCGCATACCGATATGCCGCCAGAAGTCAAACTTATTACAAGACCTACCTGTGGACGATTAAACAAGATTACTTTAAGAATAACAGTGAATTACGACAACTGGTACTAGTACATACATTTTAATTTAAAAAAGGGGCCTAGTGCTTTATCGGTTAGGACATTTATTAAAGAATGCTCGTCTCTAATCCTCGCTTACCTTAACCTTGAGTAGCGCGTCCGCGGTTAGGGAACATACTTCAGTAGGTCGGTGTTTGTTAGTGGGAAAGTTAATTCGACTGCGGACCAGCCCCAGCCTTGTAATATGAATATTTATTCTAAAGTAACCCAAGTGAGAGCAGCAATTGTGTTCAGAGCTGTACAAAGATAGAAGGTACACCTTGTAACAGATCTCCTTTAAGCAAACATCATAGTTACTAAAACCATCACACAACACACAGCCAAGTGTACAATACAGACACATTTTACAGTTTTTATTGTTACAACAATAACACGTAAATGAATATAGGCCAGTGAGTCCCTTTAACTTAAAAAAACTTAACAGTGAATAACTAAATCGGATGTTCCATGTCATTTGACCTTTATAGGTTCAACATTTGTTGGTGTTTATTTTTTGTGTGTTACGTTTACCAGGAAGGGGTAGGTGCCGACAGCAGTGGCGGCGCCGCCGACGATTCTGTTGCCTTCAGCGTTGAGTGCGTGCTCCATCTCCTTAATGCGCACCGCCTCCGGGATGCCGACATGCTCGTGGTAATGCAGCAGAACCGGCTCTTGGGCCAACGCCTGCGCCAGCACGGTCAGCGTGACTGCCATCACCTTGTAGTTCATTGTTGTCAGGTGTTTGTACTTCGTGTGCAGCTCGAACCTCTCCGAGGTAATTTATATGGTTGGGGAATTGATGGTCACCCTATCTTATCGCCGCAGAGCAAAGCAACGGTTTCATAATCCCGTAACGACCATGACCGCACTACGATTAAGGTCCGTGTTACACCGCACACTTTGTGTAGTAGTCTATAACTCCAGTTTCTTAAAAGAGATCGTAGTAGGCGTTGCAACAAGGTCAACTGTTAAAGTGGTTCAGGCAATAAAGTCACTGATCTACTGGCTCGAATCTCCTAACTGTTTAAAAAACCTCTCCCAACGAAGGCTGCGGCTAGACAGCACTACGAGCTTAGCGCTACATTATCGTTGAAGGCCGGACTACGGGAGCAGGAAGATATGGTTGGCATCGCACAAGTGTCAACGTTAGTAATGAAAGACTTTATAAGTTTGTGTTGAAAATCATGCATTAAATCATTATGTGATGATAATTGTGAAAAAGAATTTCGCAGAATGCTAAACAATTGCCATCTTCAGTAGAGGTTTCAAGTTGTTTATTTAAATACAACTACCTTACTAAGAATAATTCCTGTGTCGCGGTGGACGTTATAAACATTCAAGCAACGGATCCTCACCCAGACTCACTACAACTATTTGTGAATCACACAATTGTTTGTTCCGAGTGACAATTGAACCGTCAAAACTGGGCGCGGTACAGTGTCGAGGCGACCACTTTTAGTACGTAGTAGTTGTAATACAGCCCCGCTTGTAATACACAACTACAGAGGGTGTCACGTGGCGCTGGAAGTTTGCGACTGCCAGTAACTTGTACGGGTACGGAGCGGCATCTTTAAACCACCATACGAGTACCGCAGTAGTGAGTTTCACTAAGAGGTAACAAAAAAGAGTGGTTTTTTGGCAGTGGCAGTGACATTTTCGTAATAGGAATCAATGAAATAAAGAAAGATATTTATTCGCCAAGAATATGGTACATTAAAAGTCAATAGTGAATCATCGAAATCCATGAGTGAAGGTTATAGCTTATAGCACAGTCTAAGGGCCATCGGCAGTCAGCAGCGCAGCGCGATGATAACATATCAAGCGGCCCGTACCCCGTTATTGATTCTTTATCGTTTCTAATCTGTTAAAATAATCACGATTCACGTACAATTACGAAATCATTAGTAAAATAGATTAAGATATCCTCCATTAAATGTCCGTTGATAAATGACGAAGGTCACCTAATTAACTTGGCCGTGAAATTAACGAATTTGTTGCTCCTTTTTATTATTTTATATGAAAAAGTGTGTTATTTGATTATTTATTTAGTACTTTTTGGAGGTAGCTCATCGTTAAGGCTCACCTCACACTGGCGCAGAGTCGAAGCGTCGCGTCGTGTTGTTGAGCCTTAGTGTAGACTAAATATTGAAAGAGATTAATTTAGCAAAACTGATTCAGTATTTTTCATATGTAATACTAGCAATTGACGCTCGGTTTCGCTCTAATTCTTTTTCCAAAATAAAAGAAGCCTAACTTACTCCTTTTAACACCATCTATCTGCCAGTGAAAGTCCCGTTTAAATCGGTCTACCCGTTCCTAAAATTAGCCGGAACAAACAAACAGACAAAAATAAAAAACAGATTTTTAGGCATAGGTATCGTGCAATAAATGTAGGAGCTTAAAATAAAACTATTATTTTGATATTGCAAACAGACACTTCAATTTTATTGGTTTGTATTGATAAAAAGCTACGTAGATATGAATAACAATAAGAGATTGAATGCACAACAAATACAAGATCATATTTATTTATTTATTCATTTACTTATTTGTTCTATGGAAGACTTATCAACAGCTAAATCAACAGATTAACAGTACAATAGTGTTAGAAAGCCCATTACAGATCTTCACTCTCATAAACTAGGTATATAACACTTACATAAGTGTGACTGGCTCAGGTTAATACTACAGTACAGTCAGTGACACAAATACAATGTTTAATCATTTTAACTTCAAGATAACATATTTGCAAAAATAATTAGATTAGTATATCTAGAATAGTATACATAATGTAATTCAATTAGAGAAAATATTAAGACTCAAGCATCTCCTTGCTCCATACTACATATATTATATGCAATTGATAAACCTTAAGTAGTACTCAAGTGTAAGTACGCACAAAAGTTGTAAAAGGAAAACGTCAAATATGACGTTCAGTTTTGGAAACAGAGTGTCGTGCAATAAAGTCGACTTGTGATCACTACAGCCGTGTATTGCCTACGTACGTACGCAGCGGATAAGAGATGACTAGAGGCCGCACACGGCAGCCTCGGGCGCCGGATGCCTGAGGAAAGAACAGTCGGTGAGAACAAGAAGCTTGCAGCGCAACCGCCTCGCGCACCTCACACAATCAGATTATTTAGTCTATACACGGTGTTGCTATATCAGATGTTCAAATCATCATTAATTACACGCACACAAGTGCATGCGTGCAACTGCGTCACAATACTCACCACTTCCACCACATGCTCTTGAAATTGAAAAAGTGCTATTCCATTCTTAGGAAAATAGCATTTTTATTCACATATATATTGTTCTCACGCTGGCAGCATCTCCACAACTCTTACGAATGCTTCCGCGTTCCTTCTACTCCTTGTCCTACAAGCTCGTCTCCAAGATACATGCGAAAACATGTTCATGGTATCTGAAACTTGGGTATTTCTTAAATCAGCGGTCTTCGAGTCTTTTACTTGGTGGTTCGTAATGTCGTGATTGCGGTTCACGTGGGTGCGTCCACTCACTTCACTTTATATATGGCTACTTTTATCTTATCAGTATCTACTGATTTATTTGCAATTTTTCCTTAAACATACAATTTGTTGTTATTCAAGATTAACGAAGTAGCAAACATTTTTGTGGAATGGATCGCCGCACCCCGCTGTTATGACTTTTGTACGCTATCAAAGGGATCAACGACACGCAGCGAGTGCCAAGGGATATTAAACTATCTTAAAATACACAGAAATCAGATTGTTTATTTGGCCGTTTGTTAGAATGAAGCCGACCAAACGCGACGTATCCCGACGATCTCCCCACTCAGCGCTACCAGTACAATTTTGATTGGATCTAAGTTTATAAAATTATGAGAAGATGGAAAGAGATTTTTCACTTACTTTGAAATGTCAACGACTACACTACATTACTTTTACATTTGATCATCATTGATTTTCAAAAATCCGCCGGTGCCCGCTCAACGCAGCGGCCTGGATTCGTCCTACCTATTGGTACACTCACTGTAGTCAGTCAGTCAGTGCCGCTGCCAAGAATCTATGGGTGCTCTAGGGCTGTCACCAACATGTCATCGGTTCTATACATAACAGATTACTCTCAGCCAATACTAAGGTTCACCCCCGCAACAAATAAATGTTTAACTCTGAGCTTTGTTTATAGTCATGGTGTAATATATTGTAAGATTTCACTATAAAATAACCGAACGAGAAATGAATAGCCTGGAAATGTAAAAGACCTTCACCAGCTATCTTTCAATATTTTCAGCTTAGATGTAATTTTGTTGGAGATGGTGTGTGGGATCTAATTGTTTATTTATTTAATATTTTATGCACAATATGTACAGAAGCGGACTTAATGCAAAAGGCATTCTCTGCCAGTCTACCTTAGGGCACAAAATATATAATAGTACTAGTACAGAAGGACCTCTTCGCAATACCATTTAAATAACTAGCGACTCTTGCTCCGACACAATAAGGTGCAATTCAGATCGCACACCGCTAATTCAAAATGGGCTATATTAACCTAAAACTTGCCTCTCTTTCTATCGCATAACTCTTATCTGTTCTGATGCCGTTAAGGTTGTCTTCTGTAAGAAGAATTAATCTAAATATTTAATAACCAGTTATGTGCCTATTACTTTACTTCTGTAAACAAATGCAGTTTTAAATAAACCTAGGCTAGGTATTTCCTTAAAACTATTTTATTTCACAACCTCTGCATAGATACTTTAATCTCTAAGAAGATAGGCATTTGCCATACGTTAGTGTGTACCATGGAATGAAACTATCTCCTTTAGGTGTTTAGCTAGGAAGGTATATGCAAATCAAATCGCGGAACCCTACTCCTTATAACACCAGCTATTTGCTAGTGAAAGTCCCATGGAAGTCGGTCCACCCGTTACGGAGATTAGCCGAACAAACAGACAGACAGACAAAATTGTTGTAGTCCTAAACTTATCAAAGCTAAACTTGACTAAGTTACTCCTTATAACACCAGCTATCTGTCAGTGAAAGTCCCGTGGAAATCGGTCCACCCGTTCCGTTGATTAGCCGGAACAAACAGACGGACAGATAAAACGTGAAAATACGTGAAAAAAATTTTTTTTTGGTATAAATACCGTGTAAACATTCAGATGCATTTAGTAAAAAAACTGTCATTATGACATTACAAACGGACACTTCAAATTTATTTATTTACTAGCAGTTCCCTGCCTCGCTCGCGTGTACATATTTATATATTTTGCGTGGAACCCTCATTCATTTTGCCAGACACTTTAAGGTTGTACAAAATACACAAATAATGAAATAGATTATTTATTTGATAATCAAATTTATGGGTGTTGAGTTTTATATAGGTAATGATAAATAAAATTATTCCTCTAACCTAAGTTTAATTTTTATAAGTAATTAAAATATTCTTCACTTTTAATATTGGGTTCGATTCCTACCCAGGATAAATAATTGTGTGATGAGCATGATTATTTTTTCTGTGTCTGGGTGTAATTTATCTATAATATGTGTGTATTTAGAAATATATTAGTATGTTTATCAGCGGTCTGGTCACCATAGTACAGGCTCTGCCTAGTTTGGGATCAGACGGCCGTGTCTGAGATGTGTCAAGTTATTATATTATATTATTATATTATTATATACCTTTCGATAGTAATATAAAATGTGGATTCTGTACACATGTACATATCCTACTAATGGTTGCTGAGTAGACGGGAGAAAGATACTCTGATTACGATTCAATGCTTGCTTTTCTGTAATGTATGCCAAGTGGCGGTCACTTAAAGTACAAGGGCTTCTATCCATTTGATAAAAAAAATTGCTCATATATTTTAATTAAGATTTAATATGTGGAGATGTAAAAAATGTCAGTAAGATATTGATTTGTGCGAGAAGCTCCAAAAATATGTTTAAAAAAAAACAATACTGTTTATTTTTCTAAAATACTGTTTTTTTTACTCTCCAACTTTAATATACTTTATATCTCATACAAAAAGTTAGCAATCCTTGTTGCAGTTCACATTTTAGAGCGAGTATGCTTTATAATAAACCAACGATGTTCAGAATCTTCAGAAATATATCATAGATATTATCATTATGAACATTTTTACTATTATAACGAAAGTCTACAATTACCGGAGCATTAAAGACAATAGGTATCTGCCTGCTACCTTTAATTGTTTGTATCTTATGAGAGTCCTTAAATCGGCAACCCGTTTTATGATATGTGCTTCAATTGAATACTTTTGTAAAACATATTATGTTATAAAAAAGTATAAATTAACAAATAACTACCTACTCGAATAAATACCTCTATCCGTGCCGCTCTCAATATGTTCAACATTTCAGTCACCTAGTCCTAATTTAATTCGTATTTTAAGAAAATCCTATAGGTAGGTACCATGGTACATGTTGTGTGAGAGAAGCAGTCGACAGTTCGCCTTGCCTAAAACAAATGAATACGCGGGCAGTCCACACCTACCACAGATAATATAATACTATACTCACCTACAAAGTTCGTCGCCTTTCCTAGATGTTATGGGTTTATTATTTACAGTTTAATAGACTACATTTACTACAACAACATTCACCCTGGCCAAACACTCTAAACCTGATTTAGTACAGTTTGTATAATACATTATATAGAATATATATAAGCAACATTTATTATTTTTGTTAAGAAGATAACTATTATTTATTATTAGCACAGCCATGCGGCAATGGCGAGTACCACCTAAAGTATTTGTTAAAATATATTGACAAAATAAGTAATAACTAAAATAATTATTCCGACTTATTTTTAAAGCATTTAACAGGTCAATAACATCTAGCAATAACGCAATTTGCCATAATAAATACATTTACCAATAACATTACACGTCCACTGCACAATAAGTTCGATTTAGCATTTTGTTTTTATTTACGTTCATCGTTCGTGCGTGCGTGCTCTCAGCTACGCGTTGTCGCCCCTACTGACACTATTGCCGTCCACGGCATGCTAAATTGGTAGGTATATAAAACGCGACCTCGACTGAGTGATGTAGTCCTGCCTGCAGCTTCATACCTACTGACCGGAGTGGGCCTAGCCTGCTTAGGGTGGTGTCGAAATTAATTAATTAGGTACATTAAGAAGTATACGAATGAGTGTAATATCAGAAAAAATAAATATATTTATATATATGTTGTCGCCACATTAAAAACTCTTAATAGGGACAAACTATAATACATGATAACACAGTTCACTATTTAATAAAAATAAGTTAATAGATATTATTTTGACTGGTTATACCGGTAACGCGGTACTATTGGTCGATTGATAAATATTAACAAATTGTGGGATTAAAAAAGGGTAGGAATATGTTTAAAACGATTGACTTCAGTGCAAACAGAGGTACGAACAACTTGGCAGTTGCTGTTAGTTAGTGATTTTCATAGTTTATATCAGTGGTTTTGAGACTGTTTCCAACATATATATACATGGGAAAATAATTAAATATATACATAGATACATACATGCATGAATATTAATATAGTTATATAAATAATATATACATAAACCCATTTTTCTACGGTTTTGATGATTCTGCAGGTTTACGAAAGAGGAGAGCACGAACCTTTGTTTGTTTGAAGAGTGGAGATATCTGTGATGATTAGAGGAACGATACTGGAGAATGAAGGTAAGATATGTAGGAGAAGTGGGTGAATTGAGAATTGAATACAGAGTGGTGAGGGCGCGCAGATGAAGGCGCTGACGAATAGGAAGCCACTTCAATTCAGAACGAAAAGAGGAAACGTGATCATACTTAGGAAGATTAAAAATTAATGAATGCAGTTATTCAGAAGACGGTCGTATTTGTTGAGAAGATCTACATTCAAGTCATAGTAGCATACATCACCATAATCAATAAGGGGGCTAATCAGAGTCTGAACTAACATAGCTTTAGTCTTAGATGGGAGAAAGTTTTTAAGACTGTATAACGCCCGCACAGCCAAAGAGTTACAGGTACCCCCTGTAACTCTTTGGCTGACACTAGTAACCTGGGTTTGTCAGTTTAGGTTGGTATCAATAAAGATTAACGGAGGGACTTGGGCTGACGGCCCGAGGGGGATTCCACACGACCAACAAAAAAGAGGGACTAAAAGGTATATAAGATCCGTTGAAGGTTACAGTTAGCAGTCTATCTACGTCTAGCCTCCAGATCAGACGTCGGACCAGCCACTAATAGCCTCCAGGTACGTTTATAAATACGGTTGTTGTATAACCGCATTAATAAATTTATATACATGTTTAGACTAACTGATTAAAAATTTTATTGCACTATTTATAATGCCTCTTACCCAATTTAATGATTCTAGGACAGGTTTTGATTTACCTACAAATTGAAATTTGTTTATTTATTTATTTATCTCTTTATTGTACACCTTTAATGTAAGATACAATAAAAAAAAACAATACAAAATTTTATGAAATCTAAGGCTTAAATGGCTGTATCTTTAGATTGCGTTCATTCGAAGCTTGATTTTTTTACAGCTTCAAGAAACTGCAGACTTATGTATTTGGTATTAACTTCAACTTGATGATTCTTGAGAAAAAGGTCTTGACAGACAGACAGACGGACAACAAAGTGATCCTATAAGGGTTTCGCGCACCGAGGGTACCGCCAAGCAAACAAACTTGTATTTAGATAGTACGTCCATCTCTAGAATAAATTCTCGAGGACTTTTGCCAGTCTTTTTCGAAAGACAAACTTAACTTTGCGGTTGCGATGTATGACAAAGTCAACAATCCAACCGCAAAATATAAGTTTGCAATCACAAAACTACTTTTTTTATGTGATATAACAACAAATTAACGACTTTCGGATTTTTTTCCTTAATTAGTGGTGGAAGACCTGGAAAGTGCTTCTTACCAAATTTCATGATTCTAGGTCAATGGGAAGTACCCTGTAGGTTTTGATTTACCTTGATGGCGAAATGTTCAAATTTATTAAAATCTAAGGCTTAATGTCCGTAACTTTTGATTACGTTGACTTATGAGTACCGCTGACATAAGTACCTATTTGATGTTAATTTCAACTTGATGCCTTTTCTGGTTCCTGAGGAAAAGGGTCTTGACACAGACAGACAGATAAAACAACAAATTAACGACTTTCTGATTTTTTCCTTTGCTTGTACTATAAGACCTTGCTTTTTACCAAATTTCATGATTCTAAGTCAGTGAGAAGTACCCTATAGGTTTTGATTTAATTGCGAGATGGTCAAATATAAGGCTTAAGTATCTTTTGATTGCGTTGACTTAGAAGGTTGATTTTTACAGCTTCAAGGGGCCGCAGACTTATGTGTTTGGTATTCATTTCAACTGGATGCGTTCACGGGTTCCTGAGAAAAATGTCTTGACAGACAGACGGACAACAAAGTGATCCTTTAAGGGTTCCTTTTTTCCTTTTGAGGAACGGACCCCTAAAAACGAATGCTATTTTTTTATGATTTTTAAGTAAATAGTATTCGTTCTTACATAAGTTATTGATTTTATAATAATAAGGTATTGTATCATTAAAGCAATAGAGAATATGCATGTATTTTTTCATCGTCATCCTCCGCGCCTTTTCCCAACTAAATTGTGGTCGGCTTTGTCTAACTACGATACGGCCGAGCTTTGATATTTTACGTGAAGCGACTGCCATCAGACCCCCACAACCCAAGTACTAGGCGACATCGAAGTTCTGTAGTTAGACCAGGTTGTCGGACTTTTAAGGGTTCCAACTACCCGTAACGAATGCCACAGATGTTCGTATGGCATCCTTGACCGAGGGCTTAACGTGCTCTCCCAGGCACGGATGCATGTATTTTTTTATTATCTTAATTTTATTTTTCAAGGATAATTTTAAGTTTCTATAATTCATTATTTTACCTAAAAAAATATAATATAATATGTGTACAACGTGTGAAAGAACACTTGAACATTTGATGATTATCATTATTTGTAGGTACACTTTAAACACTAAACATTTTGTTTTGTGTACTTAATTACCTTGTGGAAACATTAAGTGTTTTGTGGTGAAAAGTTATTCCTTTATAGGTTCTTTGTTTTAAACGCATTCTTGTAGTTTTATTATTAAAACATTTTTTGTTTAATAACCTTGTGGAAACATAGTCATCTTGTTAAAATAATGAGTGCAATTTAAAAATGTCACCTATTAATTTTGTTGTTTCAAATGTACTTTTATAATTAGTGTATCACACCTACCCAGCCTAGCGTAATGATAAATTTAAGTTTCTGTAAGTCGGGCTACCACTTAAACCACTAGCTGACATGCACGCCCCACAGGCTAGGCGGAAATGCTTTACAGGGTCTGAAAATAATAAAAACAGGCGTGAGTTAGGCCTAATGTGTGTCATCGTTGACTATGCGTCGGGTGCTCCTTTACGTCATAGCGGAACAATTAAATTTTGGCAATAACTTTCCTTTATAAAATACTAGCAACCCGCCCCGGCTTCGCACGGATACAAATTATACACCTAAACCTTCCTCGTGAATCACTCTGTCTATTAGTGAAAACCGCATGAAAATCCGTTTAGTACTTTTCCAGTTTATCGCGAACAGACAGACAGACAAATGCGGCGGGGGACTTTGTTTTATATTATGAAGTGATATTAATTTTAAATTAGTCTTGTAGAATATTTTGATCAATAAACATTGTTTTAATTAAATATTTTTTTTTTTAAATAATCTCGTTCGTCGTAACTTTACTCGTGACGTGACAACTTTTTATGAAAAATTCCAGAAAACCACCAGCTTTAAAATTTCCACTCACCATGTCCTTTCCTTTACAACAAACTACTTCACTCTTGCTTCTGGGTCATTGCCACCATCCGAAGACTATCTGTTTGACCCAACTAACTTTAGACCAATTTCTGTACTACCAGTATTCAGTAAAATTTTTGAAAAAATTGTTTATGATCAAATGCGAAGTTTCTTTAATTGCCATAATTTGTTACATAATAAGCAATTCGGTTTTACAAGGGGTCGCTCTACAACTGATGCCGGTGTAGAGCTTGTAAAACATATATTTGATGCCTGGGAGGATGCCCACGATTCTCTAGGCATTTTTTGCGATTTATCCAAAGCGTTTGATTGTGTTGTTCATGAAACTCTGATCAGGAAATTATATCACTACGGTTTCAAAGATACGGCGCTGGATCTTCTTACTTCTTATCTAAGTAATAGGATTCAGAAAGTCGATATTAATGGCAAGCTATCTCCAGGGTCTGTGGTAAAAATGGGCGTTCCGCAGGGATCTATACTCGGGCCATTTTTGTTCTTAATCTACATTAATGACTTACCTTATATTGTTAAGAACAACCACGAAATAGTATTGTTTGCGGATGATACTTCACTCTTATTTAGGCTAAAACGTATGTGTACAAATTTTGACGACGTAAACGATGAAATTTCGAAAGTGGTTCGCTGGTTTAACGTTAACAATTTACTTCTTAGTGGAGAAAAAACTAAATGTATCCGGTTCACTACTCCAAACGTTAAACAGGTGAAAACGACTATACTACTTAATGAAGAAGAGTTAGAACTAGTTGATACCACAAAATTCTTAGGCATTACTCTTGATTCTAAGCTTCAATGGGGCCTTCATATTGATAAATTATCGAATAGACTCAGCTCAGCAGCATACGCAGTTAGAAAAATTCGTGAACTGACTGATGTTGAAACAGCCAGATTAGTTTATTTTAGTTATTTTCATAGTATAATGTCGTATGGTATTCTACTGTGGGGGAATGCCGCCAATATTCAATCTATCTTCGTGCTGCAGAAGAGGGCTATTCGAGCAATTTATAACTTAGGAAGTCGTGATTTACTGAGGCAGAAATTTAAAGAAATTAACATAATGACGGTAGCGTGCCAATATATTGTTACGAATAACCCGCCATCTATTAGCGACTTTGGAAGTCGTATAGAGCTACAAAATAAAGATACACGCCATCTGTTGAGGCAACACGGAACTAAGTAGTTAGTAACCCATTAATAGAAAATACTAGTTTGTTTTAGGGGCTTCTACTTGTTGTGTAGAATTTACAAGAGGTGTCGCGATTTTTCTAGAAATACCTTTTTGCTATATAAAGCGTGGCATTGCGGAGTTGTGAGTTAGTTTTCAAGTGAGTGTCAAGTGAGTTTAGTTTCAAGTGAGTGTCAAGTGAATTAACAGCGACTTAAGTGTAAGTGAATTAAGAAGTTAGTGATAATAAATTATTGTAATTGTATTGTTGCTAGTTTCCTTGTGTATTTTGTGATCTATTAAAATAAAGTGTGTCTATTTCGGTAACAATCTGGTATAATTCTCTAATCCCGAACCTCAGCTCGTAACAAATTGGTGTCAGAAGTGTGATTAGATGATGCCGGTTTTACCGAAGGAGGACACGGAAGGCGTTCGTATTAGGGGACAGCGACAGCAGGAAATGGACCAGAGACGGTTTGGGGATGCTCCGCATCAACCAGTGGACGGTCGGCAGCCGACGGCAGAACCTATTGACGGTTCATTCGCGGCTCCCTCGACCTCGGCGGCTCCGGACCTCGCCGCATTAATGATGATGCTGCAGGAGCAGACTCGTCAGCTCCAGGACCAGTTGCGGCGGGACAAGGAAGAGCAGACCCGTCGTCAGGAGAAGCAGACCCGTCGTCAGGAGAAGCAGACCCGTCGTCAGGAGGAGCAGGCTCGGCAGCTGCAGGACCAGTTGCGGCGAGACAAGGAGGAGCAGATGTTCCTTATGAAAGATCTCCAGGTTGCGCTAGGTAAGGACCTCAAGGTGATGAAGAAGACGGTCTACCAGCACGAGGCCCGCATCACGGACACTGAGCACAAGATTGTGAATATGCAGAAGGCCCTAGGAGACCTGAAGCTCGGAACTGCTCCTGTGGGGAGTACTCCTGCTGCGCGTGGGTTTAAGGTGCCTCCATTATGAGAACGTCCTCATGGGCTGCTTATAAGATCCAGTTCGAGGCCGTTATGAAAGCGAACGGGTGGACTGAGGCGCAGGCCATGACAGCGCTCACCCTAGGTCTCCGCGATCAGGCGTTGACTGTGCTGGAGGCTCTCGGCAAGAACCTCACCTACGACCAGCTCGTTGAGGCGTTGGAGTCAAGGTACGGTGACGCTCACCTGGAGCACATATTCCGTGCCCAGTTAAAGGAGCGCGTGCAGCGTGGAGGGGAGAATTTGCAGCAGTGGGCCTTGGAAATTGAGAAGCTCGTCCGGAAGGCATATCGGTCAGTGCCTACATTGATCGAGGGCAATCTGGTGCAAGCCTTCATCGACGGCATCCGTGACCTGGAGGTCAGGGCTGCTGTTAGGCTGGGGCACCACGACACGCTTAAGGCTGCCCTTGCCCACGCATTGGAGGTGGAAGCGGTGAGGCAAGACCACCGAGCCCACCGCGTTAGGGAAGTAACTACACCTACCACCCGTGACCGTCCCCAATACAGCTCCCGATGCTACACCTGCGGAGAGAGGGGCCACCTTCGTGCGAATTGCCCAAGGCAAAGAGATGGACGACCACAGGAGAGAAGGGTGGTTGATGCTGCCACCCAACAGCAGGGAAACGAATAGAAGCCAGGACTGCGGGGCAGGTGCTGGCTGGTGGTCAAAGAGCCCCAAGAATTTCGATCTCGCAAGCTCATGACGGGAATAGCCTGATCATCAGAGGCGAGGTCAACGGGATGCCGTGCAGTATAACTCTAGATACGGGAGCCTCTCGGACGGTAGTTAGTTCCCAGCTCGCGAATCGGTTTCTTGGGGACAACATCAGTGACCGCGAGCAAATACAGCTGGTAACAGCTACCGGTCAGCGGATAGTCGTCCGAGGAGAGAAAACGGTGGAGTTGAAGCTGGGTAACGAACTTTACAAGCACAACATCATCGTGGCAGATATTCTTGATGATTGCATTCTGGGCTTGGACTTTTTGCGTAAACATCGTTGTGAGATAGATGTGAATCAGGGATTATTGAGGTGTGGTTTAGAGGAGCTCTTCGTGGAAGGAGCATCACCTGGAAAAGTGTACTGCCTGGAGAAGACTGTGCTTCCTCCTAGATCAGAAGCAGTCGTACCGGTTGCTCTGCCGCGGTCGTCACCCAGAAAGAATCGGTGTGTACTAATAGAAAGCACGAATGATGACTTTCCGTGGAGGGTGGCAAGGACTCTAGTGAGGACGACTGGTGATCCAGTGGTACGTGTGATGAATCCTTGTGACAAGGAGCAGGTGATCGGGAAGGGCACTCTGTTAGGCACGTGTGAGGAAGTAACTTGGTTGCGTAGATGCCAGGACGGTTCTACTAGCGTAACGAGCTTTGATGTCTCAACGCTATTAAAGGGATGTCTTAGTGAACTCACGAAGGAAGAGTTCGACATGGCTAAGAAGGTGCTCCTTCGATACGGCGATGTTTTCTCTTCAAGTGATACGGACATAGGAAAGACCGGACTAGTTAAACACCAGATTAACACGGGCAACGAACTTCCGATCCGTCAGCGGCCAAGAAGATTACCGGTGGCACGAGAAGGAAAGGTAGATGCCATGATTGAAGGAATGGTAAAGGATGGAATTATAGAGCCTTCATCCAGTCCGTGGTGTTCTCCTGTGGTCCTTGTGAAGAAGAAGGATGGTAGTATGCGGTTTTGTGTTGACTACCGTCGGTTAAATGACATCACTAAGAAGGACAGCTATCCTCTACCACGTATCGACGATACACTGGACACGCTAACGGGAATGAAGTGGTTCACGACGTTAGACCTGAAAAGTGGTTACTGGCAAGTAGAAATCGATTCAAGGGATAAGGAGAAAACCGCTTTCTCTACAGGAAAGGGTCTGTGGCAATTTACAGTTATGCCGTTTGGTCTGTGCAATGCCCCAGCGACTTTTGAGAGATTGATTGAATTAGTGCTCGCCGGCCTAATCGGGGACGCCTGCCTGGTATATTTAGATGACATCATTATAGTAGGACGTACCCTTAAGGAACACCTGCAGAACCTCGAGCGTGTGCTTTCAAAAATCCGGGGGGCTAACCTTAAGCTGAGTCCTAAGAAGTGCTCGTTCTGTAGACGGCAAGTACACTTTTTAGGACATGTTGTGTCGGAAGAAGGTGTGCGGACGGACCCGAAAAAGGTAGCTGCTGTCAAGGACTGGCCTGTTCCAAGGGACAAGACGCAGGTAAGAGCATTCCTGGGTTTATTCTCATACTACCGGCGGTTTGTCAAAAGCTTTGCGGACATTGCAAAACCGTTACACCGGCTCACTAAAGAAAAACTAACTTTCTGTTGGGATGAGAGCTGTGACACTGCATTCCGGGAGCTAAAGACGCGTCTGTGTTGTACGCCTATATTGGGTTATCCTGACACGAAAAATGAATTTATAGTCGACACAGACGCGAGTAACACGGGTATTGGCGGTGTGTTATCGCAACGGAAATGCGAACAAGAAATTGTGATAGCGTACTTCAGAAAGTCTCTATCTAGACCGGAAAGGAATTACTGTGTCACGAGAAGGGAGCTGCTCGCCGTGGTTAAAACATTGCAGCACTTCAATAAGTATTTGCTAGGTCGAAGCTTCCACCTGCGTACTGACCATGCTGCATTGAAGTGGTTGTTACAATTCAAGAACCCGGAAGGACAAGTAGCGAGGTGGATAGAACTGCTGCAAGAATACGATTTCGAGATCCAGCATCGTAGCGGCAAATCCCATGACGCATTGTCAAGGCGGCCTTGCACAGAGGACTGTAAACACTGCGTTAGGCAAGAGACCAGGGAAGCTGTGCCCGTCCGCATGTTAAGAACGGACCTGAGTGACGAGTGGAAGGAAACCTTACGGAAGGCTCAAGAAGAGGACACAGATGTCAAGTTAATCCTCGAGTGGGTCAAAGCCAATGCTCCGAGGCCAAAGTGGAGCGACGTTGCAGCTATGAGCACAATAACGAAGGGGTATTGGGCGCAGTGGAATAGCTTGATCGTCCAGGACGGAGTATTGTGCCATAAATGGGAGAATGCTCGAGGGGACACCTGTCACCTCCAAATGGTTGTTTCGAAGGCCAAGGTACCGGAGATTTTACAGCTTTACCACGATGGATGTTCAGGAGGCCATTTGCGTGTGAAAAGGACTTTATTGAAGATTCGAGAGCGGTTTTATTGGATCCACTGCCGCGACGATGTGGAAGACTGGTGTCGAAAATGCATCAGTTGTGCAGCAGTGAAGGGACCTCACACACGCAGCAGGGGTGCATTGCAGCTGTATAATGTGGGAGCTCCGTGGGAACGTATTGCCGTGGATGTAGCAGGTCCATTTCCGGAGAGTGAAGATGGCAACAAGTATTTCATGGTTGTCATGGATTATTTTACGAAGTGGCCGGAAGTATTTGCGATACCGAACCAAGAGGCGACCACGGTAGCTGATAAGCTGGTCAATGAAGTCTTCTGTCGGTTTGGGGTACCTTTGGAGATTCACAGTGATCAGGGGAGGAATTTTGAGTCCCAGTTGTTCCAGGAAACGTGCCGCGTGATGGGTGCTTTTAAAACCCGAACCACCTCTTACCACCCTCAGTCTGATGGAATGGTGGAACGATTTAATCAGACATTAGAAAGGTACTTGGCAAAAGTCGTGGAAGGCAGACAAAGAGACTGGGATAAACACATCCAGCCGTTCCTCCTCTCATACTGAAGTGCGGTCCACGCATTCAGAAAGGACCGCGGGGCACTCCCAAGATCGTCCATGTGGATCGGTTGGCGCGTTTTCATGGGGATAATCATGCTCGGGACGAGCATGTCTAAGAAGGGGGCAGTGTTACGAATAACCCGCCTTCTATTGGCGACTGGGGAAGTCGTATAGAGCTACAAAATAAAGATACACGCCATCTGTTGAGGCAACACGGAACTAAGTAGTTACTAACCCATTCATAGAAAATACTAGTTTGTTTTAGGGGCTTCTACTTGTTGTGTAGAATTTACAAGAAGTGTCGCGATTTTTCTATAAATACCGTTTTGCTATATAAAGCGTGGCATTGCGGAGTTGTGAGTTAGTTTTCAAGTGAGTGTCAAGTGAGTTTAGTTTCAAGTGAGTGTCAAGTGAATTAACAGCGACTTAAGTGTAAGTGAATTAAGAAGTTAGTGATAATAAATTATTGTAATTGTATTGTTGCTAGTTTCCCTGTGTATTTTGTGATCTATTCAAATAAAGTGTGTCTATTTCGGTAACAATCTGGTATAATTCTCTAATCCCGAACCTCAGCTCGTAACAATATTTATGAAAATCTAATTTACCTTCATAAAAATAAAGATCACTTCTGTAAAAAAAGTGATATACACTCTTTTAGCATGCGTAATAAACATAAACTTGTTGTACCTGCCTCTAGGCTCCAAAAAATTAACAAGTCGTTTCAAGGTCAATGTGTGCGATATTATAATAAAATCCCAGATAATATTCAAATGTTAAGTATAAACAAGTTTAAGTCTACAGTAAAACGACAGCTATGCCTTAAGGGCTATTACTCAGTAGGCGATTATATACAGGATAAAAACGCTTGGGATGGAATTGTAATAGAAATCTAATGTGAGCTAATATGTTTCTTATTTTCCATCTCTCATGTTTTTCTTTTCTTCTTTTTAATTTTGTCCTTAATTTTCAGTTTCCCTAGTGTCATATTCTTTTTCTAGTTTATTCACTTTTAATTTTAAAAACATAATAGCACACAACAAAATGATGTGATATTTACTGAATATTGTTGAAACTGTCTGGTTTTTCTTTTTTAAAAGAGTGGCCGTGAGTTTGTTTGCCCGATTTCTTCTCACAAGGCTCAACCATTTTGAAACGGGCGGTTATAGATCGAAACAGGCAGATGTGATGTTATGTTATCCATTTTGTTTTCTTTAATCATTTTACATTTGACGTAGCAAACTATTGTTGCGGTGACTCTGTGTGTTGATCTATAATTTTTAATTATAATAGTTATTTATTAAATCGACCAAACCGAATAATTGATGGTCAATTTTATGAAATAAAGATTTTTTTGAATTTTTTTTTTATTTGAATTTGTGTTTCCACGTTTTTGTGGAGTTCCAGTCCGGAATCAAATTTAGAAAAACTTCGCAACATTTTGGAAACCGGATTTTATAAAGTCTCAACTCCTGCTTTGGAACTCGTGCTTTTCAACGACCCTACTCATTACGATAAGTAAATCGTAGATGCAGATGTTTTGTCGCGGTTCTACTCTTTTGTCTTACTTAGTAGGACCACGAGGGTATGGTATTTCTCGTGGTCCTACTAGTAGGACAAAAGAATAGGACCACGAGGAAACACCCGTCAGGAGTGAGAAGACAAATTAAATGTATTCATTTACTAAATTCTCTCAGTTTTTCTCTACAACTGCGCTACAAATTCGAAGACTCGTATATCTAAATGATCTTTAGGTGAAAATGTAAATTTAATTAAAATTATTATGTAAAAATTAAGGAACCAATATAAAGTATTTTTAAGTACATATTTATTGTTCGCAGTCATCAGGTAGAGGATCGCGCCGGTAGCCTCTCTACAGCTGTGGTATACTGCGATTTCAAGTTAATATAGGTTTTTATTAGACTCGTGCACTGACTCGTGGACTGACTGACTAATTCTAAATAATAAAAACGTTTCTTATATACTAAATTACAATCAAAGAACAATGTTTGCACGTATTTCATAATAATTACAATTTAATTAAATAATCATTTCATCACGTACATGCGTACAGATGATAGCCATATTAGCCCTTGAATATCATCAGTCCCTACTTTTCCTCAACTCCTATTCCCATATTCTATTACGATTGAGTTCGAATAGTTCACTTTTATATTGATATAACTTTTGATATATTTTACAACAAATTTCAAAATGTTGCCTACTAAATTACCTGTGTAATGGCTCCTTAATTCATTTGAACACGGAAGTCTATCACTCATGTACGTTACAAAGTAATAGATTGGAAAACAAAATTGTGCACCATTCAATGGTTTATTACCCGTGGTCTACCTACGTGGTTATGAACCAAGTATGTAAGTAAATAAGTCCTACACTTAGTACACATTTAACTTATTTAGATCTGTAAACTTATCTATTTTCCGTCATCGCCATCTTACACACAAGTTCTCGTAATATTTGATGTTTACGAACAGAAAAATATGAAGTGTAGGTATAGAAAATATTACTTCAGCGCTGGAAAATAGAGACGGCTGGTTTGTGCTAACGAGTGAAGTCCACCCAATCAGTATAAGTAGCGGTAGGCAGGTAGTAAGTGTGTGTAAATACTTTTGTTATGGCAAGAGCAGTGATGGTGCGGACTAAATAAAACGCATGTTACATGAACAGATTTATTCGTTGAATCTTCGGCAAACTTAATTGGTCCACCTTTATTGCTTCTAACTAGACGCGCGCATTTGCGCCATGTGCGTACCGCATATGGCTCGGCGGCGGCGGAGACGGGACGGGAGCGGGCCCGGCGGTACCGTGCCGCAAAGTGGCGGGCGCGCCGCACCGGGGCGTGCCGGGCCAGGCCACGGGGAGCGCCGGGCCGGACCGTGTGGCGCCGGGCCTTGCCGCGGGGCGGTGGACCAGCCAAGTGGCGCCGCTCCTACTCTCACACTTAACCTAGCTATGTACAAAATTAGTACCCGTTTAAATGAATGTATATCGAGACTATTTACACGTGGGGGGGCGGCGGCGACGTCACGGGGGCGCGGGGGCGACGGGGGCGGCGGGCGCGGCCGCTCCCTCCGCGCCCGCCGCCGCCCCCATTCCACTCTCGGCGCTGGACAAGCGCGCCAGCGCCTTGAACAGCGGCGAGTTGACAAAACGCGGATACGAGTCGCGGTGCATCAGTGTGTAGATCTGCAGCTGCGCGTCGTCAAATGTGTGCGGCGTCGGCTCCACCATGTTGCGGTTGACGACCTCACGCACGCGTGAGTCCAGTGACACCTGCAACAGCCCACAGGCTTCCGTAAGTCAGCAGGATGGCAGTGCGGAGCGACACTGGCCGCGTCTCGGGCGCTCACCTCCTTGGGAGAGAGTATCGAGATGTAGTCCTCGTAGATGAAGCGCGCTTTTTCCTCCACCGCGTCGGGGTCGGTCTCGCGCTTGAGTTCCTCACACGCGAGCCAGAACATGATGTTCTCCTCCGAGTACTCTCCGCGCAGGAAGTCGCGGAACACCTTACGCCCGGCTGGAACAAAGTGCACCAAGCGCTAAGTACCTTCTCATGCATTTTGTTATTGACAACCTTACAAACGTTAAGGCCTTTCGATATATTTACACAACCTATTAGCTGAGGGATAATGAAATAAGCTTTTTTTTAGCAATGTATTAAATATTAATACTAAATAAAAAAGAGTCGTCCAAGCAACGGTTTCGATGTTAACGAAGTTCGTGTCAATCACCTTTCCTCAAACCCTGACCTCATATGCTTCGACTTATGACTTCGGCCAAAACGGATACTCTAGCCTAGTAAACTGTCATCGTTTTTTTTTTTGTTATTTCTATATGATACGATTTTCATGGTACCAAATGGTGATAGCGTGTAAGCATAACACCTGATCTTCTCACTGAACAGTCTCCACTTATTTTAACTGTTTCCTGCGCCATTTTGTCGTACTTTGTGTACTTAATTGTCTCACTCTCCTGGATTCTGACATAAGGATTGAATTGTTTGTGGATGGATTATCTATGATTTTATGTGTATGTTTGAAATTCAGTGGCAAAGATTAATGATGGGTTTATTGTTACAAGAGATAGAAAGAGAAAATTTTACAATAATTCATATATTTTTTCCTATTAATTTCTAGCGAATAAACCTAATGCTAGTGGAAATAATAATAAAGCAAAAAATAAATTTGCAGCACGAATTATTGTTGGTTATTTCGTAGGTTTCCCAGCAGAAGCTACGGGTTATAAAATATGGATACCAAATTTTTGAGGGAAAGTTCTCAAAAAATGAACGTAAAATCTCACAATCACTTCTTGAGTCACAGTGTGACAAGGATACTGTAAGAAAAATAGTTGAGATATATATATTGATTGTCTAGGGTGTTCTTTGTGGAGACTCTATGTTGGAATCGTGCGATCCATGGCCCTTTATGGGTCCCCAATCTGGGCGGCGACCCTGACGACCCGCAATGTAGCAATTTTGAGATGGCCGTCAGGGTCATAAGAGGATACCGCACGATTTCCTTTGAAGCGGCGAGTCTCCTAGCCGGAACGCCGCCATGGGACCTGGAGGCAAAAATTCTTGCGTCTCTGTATCAGTGGCGCAGGGAGACGCAAGAGCAGGAGCTGAGACCCGTTAATTATGGCATCGGGGCACGACAGTCCCAGCTTCGCCAGGTGCTCATGGCTGAGTGGAAAGAACGACATGAGCGACCGAGCGCAGGGCACGCCACGATCGTGGCGGTAAGACCCGTCATGGAGGATTGGCTAGAGAGGCGGCATGGCAGCCTCTCCTACCGGATGACGCAGGTACTTACTGGACATGGCTGTTTCGGGAAGTATCTGTGTCGGATAGGCCGGGAGCCAACGCCTGTGTGCCACCACTGCGGGGGCTGCCGTGAGGATACCGAACTCCACACTCTAGTGGAGTGCCCTGCATGGACGCAGCAGCGTGCTGACCTCGCGACGGCCGTAGGTATGGGTAGCCTCTCGCTGGAGACCATGATTATGTCCATGGTCCAGAGCGAGAGCGCGTGGGATTCCGCCGCCTCGTTTTGCGAGGAGGTAATGTATGCCAAGGAGGTGGCGGAAAGGGAAAGGGAGAGAACTAGCACTCTCCCATCCCGTAGAAGACGCACCAGGCGCCGGAGAGAGCAAGTAGATCTCCGGCCTCCATGAGCGCTTGCCTGGGAGCGACGGACAGGATTATCCGGCGCCCTAGCAGAAGTAGGCCCGAGACGGTGGCGCCGTGTTCCGCGCGTGCCTCTCTTACCGACAGGGGATAAAATCCCCCACAACACAGTGGGGGTATTTAGGTACTACATTTATCAAACGCACTGGGAGTGGAATAAGTAAAATTGATTTGAATTGGTGCCACTTTGAGATGACGTGTACCTACTCCGGCTGTAACTAAAATATAGTGTATATATAGATTAATCGATGAATGTAAGAAAAATTTATGTAATTTATTTATGGGCATACCTTGAGCCAATCCCTAAGATATTTGAAGATTTTATTGAAATCGAAATGTGACATACCGACGTTTAAAAAAAATAAAAACTAAGACAAGTGCGAGTGTGACTCGCGCACCGAGGGTTCCGTGACCAAACAAACTTGTATGTCGATAGTACGTCCATCTCAATAATCGATTCTCAAAGACTTTTGCCAGTCTTTTTCGAAAGACAAACTTAACTTTGCAGTTGCGATGTGCGACAAAGTCAACAATACAACCGCAAAATATAAGACAACAACTATTTTTTTATGTGATATAACAACAAATTAACGACTTTCGGATTTTTTGTGTTTACTTGTGTTGTGAGACCTTGCTTCTTACCAAATTTCATGATTCTAGGTCAATGGGAAGTACCTAGGTTTTGATTTACCTGCAAAATGTTAAAATTTGGTCAGCTTATTTTTTTTAAAGCTTCAAGGGACCGCAGGCTTATGTTTTTGATATTAATTTCAATTTGATGCATCCACGATTTCCTGAGAAAAAGGTTCTTGATAGACAGACAGACAGACAGACGGACAACAAAGTGATCCTATAAGGATTCCTTTTTTTTAAGGAACGGAACCCTACAAATATATTTTTGAGTATAAAATATTTATATAAAATTTTAATAAAATGTGATGTAATCTGGACACTATCATGTCAATCATGATCAAGTCCCGTGGGAAAGATTTTTCTATTTATATTTTATACTTTAAAACAATATTTTACATTGTCCTCACATTTCATTTACGCTTATAAGCAATGTAACCAAAAAATTGTAAAAAACATTTTGAAAAAGAGAGTGTCACTGGAGTTTCTTGCCTGTTCTTCTTCATAGATCTACTTATTGGAACAGGCAACTAGTTTCATGACTGACTTATACTGACTGATTCCTACTCCTGACAATTCAATAATACCTATTATTGGTTTAATTGAAATAAATGGTTTTGATTTGATTTGATTTGAAAAGCTGCCAGCACTTACAGCACATAAAATCTAGAAACGCTTTTACGTTGATTTGTAAGTAGAAAGCCGTTTTACTGTACAACTTAAAGTACTGGCTTCTGATGGAGCTCACAAAAAAACTACGGTGCCTGCTTGATCACGGGTCACAGATTAATCTGATTACCGAAGATGCAGCTCAGCGGTTGGGACTATAGCGGCACAGGCAGAGTGCAACAGTATCTACCATCAACGTCTCTGCAAGCCAGAGTTACAGAATCGTTAATTTAATATGTGAATCTATCTATGGGGATTACACATTTTCAAAGGGAGATTATACCTTCGAAAAAGACAATTGGCCTCATTTCCAAAATAATAATTTAGCGGATCCAGACTACAATAGGTATATCAAGTGGTGGTCAGCTGGATATTCTTTTGGATGCAGGAACTTACGCCGAAATAATCTTGGATGGTATTTTGGGTGGATCTGTACAAGCTCCTATTGCGCAACAAACAAGATAAGGTGGGTGTTGCGAGGTAATTTCAAAACATTTAACGGTCTTGCCGTTCTTAACGACAGTCAATAGAAAGATCAGTTTTGTAAGAGATGGAGGACGTAACAAATAATACACCACTTCATTTATCGTCTGAGGAAGAATGCTGTGAAAATGTATACAAAAATACTACAACATGTCATATCAAAAAGTATAAAGGAGTACAACATCCGTATACTGTCAGACAGTATGGCCGTCCGTTAAGAATGCCACCAGACGCGTCTCTTTCTTTTAAATAAAAAAATATCAGATCAAATTTTTCATGTATTCTGGTATAAATTGATTATTTTCAAAATATCTGTTTTGCTCATTTTACCTAATTGACTCGAAATGACAACTGTTGACATCACAATATGGCGCAAAGTTATTTCTATTTTAATTTGAATCCCGTAGTACTAGTATAGATGTTTGATCGGAACTCGAAGAATGGCACCAACAAAACTGTACTAAAATATGCATTTTGCTATTAGACGCTTTGCGGCCGCGAGAGCGATAGGCGTTTCAAGTGTATAAACAAATGCTAAGAACTTTTAAACAAATAATTAAACTGACCAAAAAAACGAAGGATCCAAAAAGCGAAAAATAATATTGAAAAATTAACTTGTCAGCCTGGCTAAACTACCTAAATGATTTTTCCGTGATTTTTTATAATCATAATCATAATCATTTATTTCGTGAAAACATGCCCTATGTTTTTACGAAAAAATACAATAAACAAAAATCTACATGCTCGAATGGAGTATAAGATTCTATTAAATAATACATCTGTCAAATTACACTAACAATAAATACAATCAAAAAAAAATAAAGAAAACAAAATATAAATATCTATATCGAATCGAGATATCAATGAATATTGAATGTCAGCGCTTGAAGTTATTTAGTCATTAAAGAAATCATTATTCGTATAATAAGTTTTGTCAATTAGGAAATCATAAAGGCTGCGTTTATATTCATTGATGTCCGAACAGCATCTAATTTCTTTTGGTAATGTATTAAACAATTTCGGTGCCTTTGCATAAAGGCGTTTATGTAAAAATGTAGTTTTAGTTTTTAGGAGGTGAATTTTATCAGACCGACGTTGGCTTTCCGCGATATCAAATAAGTGTAAATTGGTTTTTACGAACACACTAACTTCATAAATGTACAGTGATGGAAAGGTCAAAAGTCTTAATTTTTTGAAATGTGGTACGTATTTTTAGGGAACTTATGTTTATGTGTATATTCGAATAAATTCGAAGAATATCCAAGCGATTACTGCGGCGACATACCCGTCGCGGAAAGTACCCTTGAAACCCCTATGTTACAACTTTACGGCGCGGCGCGGGCGGAGCAACATTACACAGCAGCGGTTTTCAGGGTGCAACGAAACACTGGTAGTGCGCGGGGTTAGCCTTTGTTGTTTCCTTATTGTAACTGTGAAAATGAAGTGGGGCTACATACTGAGTAGCACTACATGTAAACTTATATTTGTAATTTGTTCTAATGTTGGTGGCATACGAACATAACTAGCCATATAAGGTATTAGTATTCTAAACACTGACAAAATGAACACTAATATTCAATACGACATATCATACTGTTACTTACTATAAAAATAGAGGCTCTAAATATGTGACGAGAAGTATAACAATATCACGAGTAGTCAATGCAAAGAATTTGGTTTATTACACTAATTGTGAGTTTATTTATTCGAGAAATATACTCACGGAAATAAACCGGTGCCGTGGCGGAAAATTAATTAGTTCGATTTCGATTCATTTCAGTCTGTGTTTCAGTCCGTGTATATGACCAATCCCACAATATATCACAGTAAGTATAGGTGTTATACTATGGACTAATGGATGTTTAATGTTCTCTCTCTGGTAAATGTCGTTGCATACATACCGGCACTGCGCATGAGTCGGTCGAATGACTGCCCCCAGCTCTGGATCTCCTCCAGTGTCGGCCTGAAACACAACCGTTGTATATGATTGTTACAAGATCTATGCAAAGGTGTATACCGTATCGTCGTAGTTCTAAGGGCTCAATAACAAAGTTTTTTGTTTTTTTTCACATTCACAAAGTATACACCTAAACCTTCCTCATGAATCACTTTGTCTATTAGTGAAAACCGCATGAAAATCGGTTCGTCAAACAGACAGACAGACGCTGCGGCGGACTTTGTTTTATAATATGTAATGATATAGGGGAAAAACGACTAGACGCGTCACCTGATGGTAAATGACTACCGCCGCCCATGGGCAACTGCAACTCAAGAGTTGCAAGTGCGTTGCCGGCCTTTAAGGTGAGAGTAGGGGAAGGGTGAAGAGGGGGGAAAGGTAGTATAGTATATAATGATACATGGTCTTGGTATAGGGCTCTGTTTCCGCATCTAGACTCATAGGAGGTCCATTATGTGTTTAGATAGGCTGACAGAAGCCTCCTGGGGCATTCACAGGCTTCTCGGAGTGACCTCGCTCCCGCAAGGATACTTGCCCGTTGTGTGGCCACTCCTTCGCACTCCAGGACAACGTGGGCGGCCGTTTCCTCCGCGTTGAGACAGCCTCTACATAGAGGACTGCTTGTCGCATTGATAGCGTATAGGTGCCGGTTTACAAAAATTCAAAAAGTATTTTAGGGCCGCTGAAAATAATATGTTACATTCATTGGACATATTTGAAAATACACTTTAATAAGTCAGAAATAAATATTTTTAATAAGCGCCCGACGCAGAGACATACGAAAATTCTTTATAAGTGCAAGTGAAAAACGTTATTGTAGTTTTTTTATCTCCAATTCCCAAAGTGCCCAGTTGAAGCCAATAGACTTGCCCCTATTACATGATTGGAACCAAATTATAGTTGATAACATGTGGGTGTTTAAATTACTTCTGCCTACACCTTGTGAATATAGGCGTGAGTATATGTATGTATTTGAAATAATATAACTGGAGCCGCCTGATACCTAAATAGGCAGAACCTGTACTATGGTAACCAGATTGCAACAATACTTATGTAGTTATACTTTTTAAATTTACTTAATACATGTTATTGATAAATTATACAGTAGTCATTTAATAATAAAACCGATTTAAAAAAGCAAATAGACCGGGCTGTGTGAATAATGTGTGCCACCTACTGGCCAGTGTAATAAAATAGGTGTTTTATTGAATAGGGAATATGCACGTAAGCGAGCAAAGTAAAAATGGAAAACTCTATTTATGGCTAAATAATCGAAAGACAAGCGAAAGACAAAGAAAGATTATTATAATTTGCTAACAGTTGCTAAATAATACTGTCTAATGATTCGTTATTACGTGTACATAATTATTTCTTTGAAATAAAATGATCTTTATGTGGATTTATAAGCTAATGTCGCTAAGCTATAGGTAAATATGGCTATCGATATCGATATCCACAGGTCGTTAATATTTTCTTTTATAACATTCTTTTTGCAAGCACTGGGTGAAAGCTATATTAGAAAAGAAGATTTAGTGACGTATAAATTGATAGAGAAGTTCCACATGTTAAAATAATATGGATGCAAATATGCAATAACATGTTAACCCACAAAAATAAAAATATTGAGTTTTTCTACAAACCCATTCTCATTATGATTTAAGAACGATTTGCAATAACGTTTTAAAACAAATAACCCATATTTCTTGTAAAAATATTACTTTTTAAAAATGTTAAACCACTATGTTCTTTTAATAATTTTTCAAAGATAATTCAAGTACCTTGATTTACATTTGCAAACACAAAGCGCCTTCTCATATTTCGGTATTAAACTTTATGGAACTTAACATGTTTTTGCGAAAATCTAGTCGGTTAAAGCTGTCGTTTGAAGTGTGATTGCGAGATTGTGACGTTTATTTAATTTTAATATTAAAAAAAAATTACTTGAGCAGCTCTTTGCTTCAGTGACATTAAAAAACTATCATACATCATTATAGAACAGTGATTTCAATACAAGGTGAGTGTTTTATTATTAATTTAAGTGATTTTCGTTTTACGTTTAAGTTTTTATAACAGTCTGGTGACTATAAAACAGAAATAACCAATTGATTTGCTATAAATGTTATGTATTTTGATAGAATTAGTTGGTTTTTATATATTTTTAATATTAATTACATATTTTGTATATTATTTTCGGGCGTTTTTGGTCAAAAGTTAGTTAACTGGTTATTGCAAAATGTTGAATCGGTTTTTAAGGCCTGAGACGCATGGTGCTAATCTAAATAACATATTTTTGCAAATTTATGATCAAGAAATATAAGTGTATAATATGAGGATTTAAGGAACATAACATACCAATAAAAATGTGTGTTGCTTAAATTTTATTTTAAAGAAGACCTCAAACTTTTGTTCACCTTTTTTTTAAACTATTTTTTGATTTTTGTTTACATTTTGTTTGTTCTTATTTCTTTGAATTCACAAAGTAATTAATTATATTTTATTTTAGATGTCTGCCACTCAAACTAAGCGTGCTAAACATTTAATTACCAGTGTCAAAAAAAAACTTGATTTAGCTATTCAGTTAAATTCTAGTGAGAACACTGAAGACCAAAGTTTCGATTTACTGTTACTGTACTGTTGATAAAATTCCGTTACAATTTTGTCAACAACAGAGTATGATCGATAGTCTGTGAAATAGAAGGGGATGCAGAATCAGATGAGGTAGGCGTAACAAATGCGAACTAAAACTTAGAAGATCCTGATTATATCTCAGTAGAAGACAATTATGATGCGAAAACCACAGCTACAACCAGCAAAAGACCAAGCAGGGGATGTAAAAGGAAAATTGCAGATCAAAACAGGGATGTCAGAAAAAACGAATTAACACAAATCAAGATTACGTAAGTGCTAATGGAAAATTAGTAAACCATTTTCGGAAGATTATTTGTGTGGATGTCCTAAAAAATGTACCCGAAGTTTTATCTGTAGTGAAAAGAAAAGCTGAATTTAAAGTTAAATTTTGGAGCACCGGAAATTACGAAGCTCGCCTTGCACTGATTCAAGAGATTCGCTTTAAATTACTTCAAGGAAATGGAGGTTAATTTTGACTAGAACTACATGTTTCAAGTAGGAGAGCCATGCTTCGGCATGTATGGGCCGGCTCGACCGCAGTGATACCACAAAAAACCGGCAGTGAAGCAATGCTTGCATTTCGCCGAGTGAGTGAGGTTACCGGAGGCCCTAACCCTTCCCTCTTCCTTCCTCGCCCCTTTTTCCCCCTTCCCTAACTCCCACCTTATAGGCCGACAACGCACTTGTGCCTTTTGAGTTGCAGGTACTCATGCAGATGCGGACATATTTATATATTTTGCGCGGAACTCTAATTCTTTGTCCAAAATAAAAGTAGCCTAAGCTACTCCTTATAACACCAGCTATCTGCCTGTAAAACCGGAACAAACAGACAGACAGACAGACAAAAAGACAAACAAAAAAAAAGATTTTTAGTCATAGTATCGTGCAATAGTAAAGTTATAATAAAAGTAAAAAAGTGACTCATACATTAGATCTAAATTGAAATGATCTTTTATGTTGTTCATAAAAACTTAAAGAAATATAGTATTGTAACTGTAAAATCACGTCTGTAAAACCACGTAAATCAGCGAAATTGGCAAAACTTCGTATACGGCCTCTTAATAGATGTTCTATAATAATTATGAATAGGTACCAATAGGGACCTATAGTTTTGAGATTTCTCTTTTTGATATTTTTTTGTATTTACAAAGTTTATTGAAGTTAATCTCTAAGACTGATTTCATGTTGTGACTGACCGTCTCTTAGAATTAGAAGGTACCTATGTTAAGTTTTTCAATAATATATTAAGCTAAATAATACCAAATTCTTAAAGAACACCAAAGTATTCAGATTTTTTCAATAGTGTGTCAAAACATTTGAATTATTTTAATATAACAAACAAAAAACTCTATTGATATTTGCAATAAAGATTTATGTGACTTAAAATGTTTTATTATTTAAAATCAGCTATAGAGAATTTCGCAAAATAATTATTTTCATTTTTCTATAATATTACAAGTTGTTCTATTGTATTTTACATACAAAAAGATAAATAAACGTATACAAATCTAAAATAACTTTTTAGATCAATAAAATTCGTTTAATTTCTATCCAATTCAATATATTGAGGTATAAAAACTTTATACTCAAATTTCTCAAAATGACAATTGTGTGGCTTGACACAGTATTGCATATTTGCATCCATATATTTGTGGCAGGTAGACATTTTTTCTATTGGTTTAGGAGCATAAAAACCCGCGCGTGGTCCGCGATACGTATGGATCATCCACCAGCTTTACCTAAGTCTTCCAACTCTTCGATATATATTTTTTTTGTATTTTGTATAATTTTTCCTTATTTCCAGTTTCCGTACTTTTATAGCCTGAATTTATTTTACTTATAACCTTAATAACATACTTAATACACTAGCAATTTATGACATAAAAATATTGCATTTTGATTTTGAATTATTTTCATTTACCTTTTTTTTTATCGTGTGGAAACCTCTACGGGTCATCACCCCAGCAGGGCCACCGGTAAAGTGGAGTCGAACCGACTAAAACCACACGGTGTTCCGTCACAAATGAGTCTATTTTAAGGGACTCCGGTATACCCTAGGGAGGAAGTCCCCGAGAACCCCGTCAAACCTTGGCCGCCTCTTAAATAAAATGCAGCAACGCCTTTACGTGTGGAGGGGCTTGCCCCCCTTCCGGTTTAGGGAGGCGCGTGCGGAACCCGCTGCGCCACCGTCTCAGGCCTACTTCTGCTAGAGGAATGGGCAGCCTCACCCGTTACCCCCAGGCCAGCGCTCATGGAAGCCAGAGATCATTCTGCACTCTCCGGCGCCTGGTGCCTTTTGCTTCGGGACGGGAGAGTACTAGCGCTCTCCCGTTCCCTTTCCACCGCCTCTTTAGCGGACATCACTATCTCACAAAAATAGGCGGCGGATTCCCACGCACTCTCACTTTGGACCATGGACAGAACCATGATCTCAAGCGCTCTCGCTTCCCACTCCAATATCCAGCGCGAGGTCGCGGCGTTTTAGCGTCCACGCCGAGCACTCCACTAAAGCGTGGAGTGCAGTATTCTCGCGACCGCCTCCGCAGTGATGGCACGCAGACGTTGGCTCCCGGCCTATGCGACATAAGTACTTTTCGAAACAGCCGGTCAGTTCCTGCGTCAGCCGGTAGGAGAGGCTGCCGTGCTGCCTCTCCAGCTAATTCTCCATGATGGGTATATTTTAACACTACTATTATTAGGCTTCGTATTGCGATACGGGAAAGAGTTCAAACAATCAAGCTCTAAGATTGTTATTTAACGCTTTAGTAAGGCCTACTTTGGAATACAACACCGCTATTTGGAATCCTCACTAGGAAGGGTACCACAAGCGTCTAAAGAGTATTCAAAACCGTTTTCTCTCTCTCGTACAATGATCAGCTACCAAGACAACTTCTAAATTGCACAGATTATACAGACGCAGAAAGTATCTTAGTTCAAGTATATTATACGTAGCTAATTAATTAAAATTAATTAATTATATTACGTATTTGTAGACTATATATAGATGCAAACGCAGTGACAGAAAATCGTAAATTATAAGTAGGAAATAGAGGTAAAATTACAATATTTCTGCATTTAATTATGACAAACCTAGATATGATAACATTTGGTTTGTTTACAAAGATTCCATATGCAATTTGGCTCAAGTATAGACGATGATTCTACAGAAATGATATATTGGAGTGTAGATTGTAATGCACTTTCGAGTAGGTAGTGTACTTATAACAATACCATCGCGTCGAAACGTGGTCGGCTACGGAAGAGCGCTTAGAATATATTTCCAATACCAGCTTCTAGAACAAATCTCGCACATTTTTCCGCTATACCGAGACTCTGCAGACAATGTATCATACTCTCCAGGACCAAAGAACTAGATGTCGGTCTTCCTCTACTCAATTAGTTCCTAAGTATCAATTGGGTGCTAGATATTTGTCTATAAAAGTTTTCTTTACTATTCAATAATTATTAAGATTCTTTACTGTGTAATCTCGTGTTGATATATTTAATGTTTATAACTTAGAAAGTTTATGTTTATATTTAAAAATATTTAATTTTATGACAATGTGTATAATTTTATGTTGTCATTTGTTTTATTTAATTTGCATGTAAATCTCATGTAAGTCAAGACATGAAAGTCTCCATTAAACAGAAAGTACACGTAATTATGTACGTTTTTACTTAATTGAAAGTACACGTAAGGTGTTGCCCATTAATCACGTGAGGCTCGAAAGGGGGAGGGGGGTTCGGACAAAATCGGTATAGTGAGATATCACGTGTATTTATTTTTCGTTGATTATATCTGTATTTAAAGATAATATTCTGGAGATTTTAAGTATATTTTAAACAAAAAACACGTATTTTTGTCTAAGGAGGAAGGGTGTTAGTCTAAAACCTCATCATGTATCACCAGCAGGGAGGGGGGGTCAAAAAGTTGCTAAAAAAACGTCGCGTGATTAATGGACGACCCCTAATGTGACACTGCTTGTAATGTCCTTTGATGAATATCAAAAATAAATTAATATTTATTGAACTATTTTTGTTCGTTTTAAAAGGTCAAAATTAAATGTAGAGTAGAGTATAGAGTATTAATATGCCATTATAACTGTAGAAAGTAATATGATACTGTAACAGTCATAAAAAAACGTTCTGTATCTAGATTCTGGACATCAGTAACTTTCTGGACATCAGTAACTTTCTGGACACCAGTAACTTTCTGGACATCAGTAACTTTCTGGACATCAGTAACTTTCTGGACATCAGTAACTTTCTGGACATCAGTAACTTCCTGGACATCCGTAACTTTCTGGACATCAGTAACTTTCTTACAAGTTCGCGAAGATAACCTTTACTTTATAAGTTAACGGATGCTTTGTCCTGAGTGCCAACTGTATAGGGTGCACCACAGTCTTCCATGTGTCGTGCCATATGGCAATAATTGCCCACAAAAGAACGGGCTTCGTTAAGATGAAATTGGCAATTTTTTAGCAAAGATTTATATTTGTTATCTTCGAAAGAATTACTAGTTAAAGCTCAAGATTTGACTTAGCTATTTTTTAGCAAAGATTTATATTTGTTATCTTCGAAAATAAATAAATTAAAAAATAGCTAAGTCAAATCTTGAGCTTTAACTAGTAATTCTTTCGAAGATAACAAATATAAATCTTTGCTAAAAAATAGCTAAGTCAAATCTTGAGCTTTAACTAGTAATTCTTTCGAAGATAACAAATATAAATCTTTGCTAAAAAATAGCTAAGTCAAATCTTGAGCTTTAACTAGTAATTCTTTCGAAGATAACAAATATAAATCTTTGCTAAAAAATAGCTAAGTCAAATCTTGAGCTTTAACTAGTAATTCTTTCGAAGATAACAAATATAAATCTTTGCTAAAAAATAGCTAAGTCAAATCTTAAAGCAAGATTTGACTTAGCTATTTTTTAGCAAAGATTTATATTTGTTATCTTCGAAAGAATTACTAGTTAAAGCTCAAGATTTGACTTAGCTATTTTTTAGCAAAGATTTATATTTGTTATCTTCGAAAGAATTACTAGTTAAAGCTCAAGATTTGACTTAGCTATTTTTTAGCAAAGATTTATATTTGTTATCTTCGAAAGAATTACTAGTTAAAGCTCAAGATTTGACTTAGCTATTTTTTAGCAAAGATTTATATTTGTTATCTTCGAAAGAATTACTAGTTAAAGCTCAAGATTTGACTTAGCTATTTTTTAGCAAAGATTTATATTTGTTATCTTCGAAAGAATTACTAGTTAAAGCTATTTTTTGCATACAAGTTATTTAATATTTGGCTCATCAACTTATCTTCTTTACTTTATACGCGAGTTACTGTTCTATATGATGAGGTCAGCAAATGTTACTCTTCTAAAAGTTTGGTATTTCGAAAACTGGCCAAGTCAAATCTTTAACTTCAATTTATCGTAATTTGTGTAAAAATTTTGACTATTCAAATTTAAGAAGTTATATTTTTGACTATTCAAATTAAAGAAGTTATATTTTTAAATAACATTGTTGTACTAACTTTTAAACTTTCGCGTTCCATGATATAATACTATCTACGCATCAACGGGAATTAACGCGATCACGAAAAGGTATTTCATACCTCTGAATTGCCTGACGTTTCGACCAGGTTGCACTGGCCGTGGTCACAGGCTGACTGGCTCAGCGGTGCACGCCCTCCGTCGTCGACATCGTGAGGTAGAAGGTTCTTCATCCACCTCCACTTTTTTGATATTTTTGATATTTTCGTTTCGCCATGTACCGTCACATACTATACTAACAGTGTCCCTATTCTGTAAGCAAACCGATGTGGCCCTATTCTGGTGTTCACCCGACTGCGCATAAAAGCGAGGTGGCATGTTTTTTATCACTGGATTCCACGCTGTAGATAATTTGAAACCATCTTCCCGATTGAAAGTTTTGTGTTTTTTAATTTCAATCGCTTCACGTACAACTCTTGAGTAAAAGTGACGTTCCGTGGAGAGGACTTGCGTACGGTGAAATTCAATCCAGTGATTGGTGCCCGCTTCGAGGGCATGTTCTGCAATCGCTGATTTGCTAATCTGTCGGTTGGTCACAGCAGCGATGTGTTCTTTGACCCTCTCAGCAATAGTCCGCTTTGTTTGGCCTATGTAGGAACTACCACAGCTGCAGTTTATTTTGTAGACACCTGGAGTTTGTAACAGCAAGATATCCTTCGGTGTACCCACGATGTTTTGAACCTTTATGCCTGGTGTGTATACTGTCGGAATGGAGTATTTCTTTAATACGGAGCCGATCTTATCCGTTACTCCTTTGACATATGGCATGTAGGCTGGTTGTCTGTTCACCTCCGGATGCTTGCGTCTTATTGTCGGTTGCTTCCGTGTTCCATTCACCTGATATCCGTTACTTTTAGGTACCTCCTGAACATGATCCAGCTCTCGCTCCAAATGTTCAGGGGTCACAAAGATAGTATGCTCTGTTCTTCAGTGAAGTCATAACAGATTGCAGGTGTCGGGGATGATGATGAGACGTGGCGTGTAGGTACCTATCTGTATGAGTAGGCTTGCGGTACACACAGTGCAACAAGGACCCATCTGATCTCGCGGTTACTTTGACATCTAAAAATGACAATGACCTATCCGCCTCCACCTCATATGTGAACCTTATCTTGGGGTGAATAGAGTTGAGGTGTTGTAAATATTGATCTGGCAATCAGAAACGTCAGGCAATTCAGAGGTATGTATTTAGTATTTTAGAATGTTGTATGTTCCCATAAATTAATTTCAAGACTATCTACAGAACTTGGCAACCATTCAGATCTCAATTCTGTTGTTGGTGAAAACGAGAACCACATATTCATTGTATTGAACTTGGCTCCCATTTTCACATTTATGTTTTTGATGGGATATAATACTTTTTGTAAAGAAATTATTTATCATTCAAAAGTGAACTGTAAACTTAACATTGTTCCTACGTTTACGCTGTATAGTTTTCTTATTTGTCCTACATTATACATTTTCTTAATTATTAGAAATTTATTGATGAATTCTTCCTTACGTAACCTACATTTTTGTTAGTGCTTGTGTACACTTTTAATGTGTCTATTAAAAAAGTTCATAGACAACAGGAATCGAGTTTGAGCTCTTGTAAATCATAGACTTTTACTATTTTCTAATATAAGTAGCAAGATTGTGTAATAATGTATTTGTTTCGTAACACAGTTGTTACAACTGTTCGAAATGATGCCAGGTTGCTGAGCCAGCGCTGCCAATAGCAGTTTGTGTTAAGGGTTGTCTAAGTTTTAAAAATAATCTGGTATGCAATACGAAAATAGCGACCTTTCATCGTGGAAGCTATTCTCTTGTGAAAGAAGAAAAAATATGTTTTAGCTATTATAATTTCGAAAGGCGCTAGGTATTATTAATAAATCGATTGCTTTGAAAAATTTTTTTTTGTTAAAACTTACTGTTTTCTGCTTTCTTCCTATGTATACACACAATTACCCAGCTGGATGCCAAAGTTCAACTTTCTAGGTCATCTGGAAATGAGTTAGGTTTTTAATATATATGTCAGTCAGTCAGTGATAAAAATGGTGATTTTTAGTTGTTAATATGACCGTTAGAGCTGTCTTCATGAAATTTGGGATTTTAGTTATTCTAAGGGGTTTTAATAAATGAACCAAATTTTATGTGTTTACGTGGAATAGATTTTGAGTTATTAAAGCGTCAAAAGTGGTTCGTGTAATATAAAAGACGGCTCTTTGGATTATCATTGGATGAACCGTTTATATGCTTAATACCTGTTCTGCTGCTGCGCCGCCAGTTTTATTTTTTGCTTGAACTTGGCTTAACACGCTGCCGCGTGTCTAGATTTACACAGACTTGTTCCTCCCAGCCTTAGAGCGTTCCCTAGCGTTTATGGACCTTATCCACGATTTTCAAAGAATTAAAAGATTCTAAACCCCGTGACTGTTGTCAACTGTGCACTCGGCTAATAAGCGAAACAGAGATGCCCAAAATCTGAACTACTGCCGCCGCGGCAGAACATTAACCAGGAACAGAAACGCCAAATAAAAAGAAAGGGCTAGAATGTTACAAGTTCATTGGTACAAGGTTCTTCCTTGAGTAATAAACTAAACTGAGAAAAATTGCTGGAAGTACCTTTGCAATTGTTGAATTTTAATGCAACTTGGAGTTTCTTACATAATTTAAAGCAATCGGTCAATAATACATAACTCACATTGCAATATTTCTGAAGCAAGTCTAGCTCTAGAAATTAATACTAAGCTACTAAGTTTTGCTAGACACAGACTACGGCCAACCGAAAGATGTTCTGCCTTGAAAATTGATTAGTGCGATTTGTTTCCAAATACTTGGCTCCCTTTCGTATACTACATACAATTCCAGTAAGTATCGCCAAAGGTGAGCGTAGTCTTAGTAAACTGAAATGAACTGACCTAAGATCAACCCTAGCTCAGGAATTTTATCAATGGAAAATGATATTGCTGAATCTGTATTCAAAAAAATTATAGTTATATTTAGGGTAAACTTTTAATAGATTAATTTAAATCCAGATCGATGTAACGTATGTCGTGTCTTGGTTCCCTTTCCTGTGTGAATTGAAAGAGTCGACTAAAGGGGCGCTTAACGCATTCTCGCTCTACCCTGGTTAGGGGCAAGGGCTGCTGTTTCATCAACATAATATATGACCGATGATTGACCAACAAGGTTACTTGCACTTCAGTACGGTATCTCAACATAACATATCTATTTAAAATATTTTTACTGTAAATATACTTATTGCTACAATAGAACGTGCTCAGAACTTCGAGAGTCTCTAACGGAGGTAAGTTACTTAAAGCGCATGACAGGCCCCCTACACACAGCACTGAGCACAATGTTCATTGTACCCAAACATATAATGTGGTGTTGTGACTCACGGGGCGTCTCCGTCGTTGAGCAGCGGCTCCTGCGGGCCGGGCTCACGGACCTTCTTCCCGGGACCGCCGTCCGAGCCGCGCACCGCCAGGCTGCAAACAAACACGCACATACACAAATTATTTGACCAATTACATGTTTAAGCTGCTGCTCTTAGTAGGTAAATAATATCTACTGTACGCTATACAACGAGTAGGTCAAAATCCAGTTAAGAGGGACGTTTGTCGTCACTGTAAGATAGTTTTCTTCTTACATATAAATAATGTAACGAAATCCCTAATCAAAGCGAAGTGTCCAAATGCCATAATTTTACAGTAAACTTTTGTGATCTATCTGTAGTATTCCACTGTTGGTATTACAGCCTTCAGGTGTTCAGGTGTACGATTACACATTAGACTTGTGTTAGATAAATGTACTTATAAGAATTTCAATTAGGCGTCTTCTTAAGTAAAAATGTAAGTTGAACATGTGACTATTGGTGAAATGATGTATAAAAGTTTTCCATGTTAGGACTATTCAATCAACCACAAGCGAAAAAAATAAACCTTTGGGGTCCTATTATAAATGCAAAACATTCAAAGCATGCTGTTTTTTTTATGTATATACTTATGTTATGTACTTTATTATCTACAGAATGAATTTAAATTAATGAAAAATTATAATCTGAATAAACATTGACCATCTGGTTAATGGGAATATCATAATTAAACTCAACTTGCATGTCAAGGAAGAAAAGAAGAGAAAGTAGTAACTGGTTGAATGTTGGACTGAGCCACTTGCGCTACACTCTACAACATAAGTAAGCCTACTTATGTATATATTATATCAATGAATGGTCTATATCTACAACACAGCATCAGCCCATCACCATACTACTCCTCCCTGAATAAGAGACATAGATATCCACCATTCTGTGGACATTACAGCTTAGCAGAAATTGATGTTGATCCTTTTTATTTAACAAAGGAATCTCCATACGTTCATACAATATTAGATACCAATGTCTTACAGTTAAGATTTAAAGCAAGTTGTTACAAAGCGAGTGCGCAAATAGTTCGCAAGTCATGATACACTCGGCAGTTGATGTCAACTACATATCGCTGTGCCGTAGTGACAGCCGGGGCCTGGCGGCGGGCGCACGCGGGTGTGGGCGCGGGTGGCGCGGGGTACACTCACCATTTAGCCCTGCAATAGAACAAAACAACATGTCAGTGGACGCTCCTGACGTCACCAACAGCTCAGAGCCTCCGCCGCCGCGCCGGTAGGAGGCTTGGGATTATCCCACAGCTACACTAACAAAGCGTCGCTGATGGGTTAAATTGCAGTGCCCCTACTCTGATAGCCGCATTGACGCTATGTTGCCCCCAGCGTTTACACACTGCTATACTTAAGCTCGATATACTGCGACATTTATCAAAACAAGCTTAACGTGGGACGTCAGGAACGGTCACAGAGACTGCCTCGCAAAGACGGTACTTAGGCATTACTCAAAAGATTCGTAATATTGCAAATATCAATGCAATGAATAGCAGTGTGTGCTTGTCTACCCCTATATAGAACAGTGTTTGCTTGAGGGGTTTCTTCTTCCAACTTATACAGAGTGTTACAGATAGGTGCGGTTATATTTTAGGTTTGTTATGTGGAGTCGAAAACATAAGATTTAGTTTGAAAAAATATGGATTTTGAAAAAAAAAAAATTCACTCAAATCAAATGCAATCTAAGCAACGGATTATGAATTTTCAAGTTAAGTTCAACATTTTGTTTGTTTTATATTTTATGTGGGCATTCAAACACAAAGAATCCGGACATTGCATCAATTACCTTCTTATCGTCAGATATCACAGACGCGAAGAAAGGGAGTAGCCTAAGGTTGACGTTACTGCAGTATTTGGTCAGAGGACCCTGCGAGGAGGTGTTCTAGCCAAGATCGGCAGTTCAGTCAAAACATCTCTCAATCAGAGCATTTGTTGAGGCATTTACAATCTTTACGTAAATTAACCATTGATCTTACTAGATCGAAAGTGGTGTAAGAGGTGAACCAAACATTAGATAAGAGCGTGCTAATATGACCCCGTTGAAACTCTAACAGAGCAAGGCGAGATCTGATGAAATATGACCCCGTTGAAACTCTAACAGAGCAAGGCGAGATCTGATGAAATATGACCCCGTTGAAACTATAACAGAGCAAGGCGAGATCTGATGAAATATGACCCCGTTGAAACTCTAACAGAGCAAGGCGAGATCTGATGAAATATGACCCCGTTGAAACTCTAACAGAGCAAGGCGAGATCTGATGAAATATGACCCCGTTGAAACTCTAACAGAGCAAGGCGAGATCTGATGAAATATGACCCCGTTGAAACTCTAACAGAGCAAGGCGAGATCTGATGAAATAAATTACTTACTTCCAACTGCTTACATTTGCCTTAAGATTTGTATTTTCAGGGATTATGGTGTAAGAAAGCTAATGCTTAACGTGAACTCTTAAGCAAAACACAAACCTAACTGAACAGGAAATTTTAATTCACAAGAAATTGTGTCAAAATCACTCTTGTAAAATTGTCTCACCGGTTTACGTAGATAAAGTGGTCGCCCACGCATCTGTTCTGATAACGTGGCAATACATAATTATGACAGTACAGTATAAACATCTAGATTTTAGTGAATATCACTTATTTGTATCACAGAATCCACAGCGCGGCTCAGCGCGCCCTCTCTCAAACGCTAAACAGAGCAACTACAAACTAAGTAAGTTGAGGACTGTGGGTACAAGGTCAGCCGATGAACTAACTGTTCAATCCAGATTCTGGTCTATGACTCACTTGTCAACTACATAAATTCTTAACTGTTTTAAGAAACTGGGATAAAACTTCTGACTATTTAATGATGACGAATACAATCTCGATTTTTGACTTCGTATACAAGTTAAAGCAATGGTACAGTCGGTACATGTTGGAACATATATTTAGGGCACACAGTTTTATTGCTTTCCCATGTGTGCGGCACGCGTGCGTTGCTATGATCTAATTCGCAGCTTGCCTAAATATTACACACAGTGTTGCGCTCCAAAAGTTGCGTGTGGCCTCGGAGTATAAACTGTATCTTTTAACTAGTTTCGTTACAAAATATTCAATTTCTTAAAAGTTTAAATTGTGCAAACATTGCAATTCAGGACCTGTTTGCGCTACAAAGGATTGCTATAGCTGTGAATGGTACGGGCTTCGAAGATGCATGAGAAATCTATATGTGGTCCTGGCGCCTCTTTGCGTATATCACCGGTGCCACATGCCAAAGCAGTGGGACAGTGATGGGCTGATCGGTATTGTGAGCGACGTTGTTTTTGGTAAAGGAGTGCAACGTACCAAGAGCAAGAACAGCAACAGCACCAGCAGAGACAGCAGGGCTTGGCGGCGGCGGCGGCGGGCCGGCAGCCGCGCGCCAGCGCTGCCAGGCTGCACATCTGCAACACACGACACCTTCAGCGGCGAATACCCGCACACTCTGAGCCCGCTTCGATCGCCACCACACCACACTCTTGGGCCCTATTACTGCGCTTATGATAATCACTGGGTATAAAGTTTGTGCTACTAGACGAAATGTAAAGCAGGAATTCAGTCGCCATAAGAGTTGGAGAGCCTTGTACAAGTACACGAACATATAAATTTGCAAGTTTTTTATACGGGTTAGTGATGCTGCACAAATCTCGCACACAGTTCGCGTGTCTATTGTTTGTAGCTGTGTATTTGTGTATATTGTGGATGCGACGCCACAGCCATACCACTCCAGGTCCAATGGGGACCTTCTACTTGGGTCAGGGCTAAAGAAGTCTCTCACTGTACTGCAGTGTCGTGCGCCTTAATAATACTCTGCTTCCTATCGATCATAAACAACATTTACTTCCAGAAGGAATTAAATGGGGATAAGTAATAAGGCAAATGTTAAATGAAACCCAAGTTCGTACTAGAGCAAAGCTGCTGTTTTCTGAATTAAGCCCCGCACCACGCGGAGCACTAAGGTCGCAGTAGCGTGCGTGAGAGACATGTTGGCGGTGCAAGTGCACAGTGTGTGGAGCACAGAGGGCTGCGCTCTCAGTGTTGCAGGGTGCCGCGGAGGCACGGAAGAGGTGCAGTGAACGTCGACGCGAAAATAAACAGCGTTTAGAGGGTAGTAGGTGAGGGTCAGCGGCAGCGCGCGCCGCGCGTATTTATAGCGCGCCCTCGGCCAGGCGCGTGTTTACTGCGCGCGCTATATCGGTGCGCCGCGCGCTGCCGCCTGCCCACTGTAAACAAGCGCACCGCACGCCCACCAAAACCACCGTCCATCGCTTACTTTGGATCCTTTCATTTATCTGCCTCCTAATGCTTTGTCAACATTATAGGAAACACTTTGCACTTGGCAGAGGGGTCGTACACACAGCGCGAGGCGCGTTAGGGCGGGACCGACGCAGTCGATCCGCCCCGCCGCTGTAACACACGGCGTGAGCACCGCGGCCGGCGCGGCACTCCCCGGCGCAGCGCCCGGCACTCGCTCGGCTCGGAACGAGCTCGGCTGTCGTTACAAGTGGCCGACCGGAGTGGTGACGACCGGGGAGCTTCCGCAGCCGCGGCCGGTCAATATCGGGTGCATAATTGTGAGATAGGAGCGGTAGAAGCGCGCGCAGCACGTGAGCGCGACACATGCGCGCTGGGCACGATCGATGCGCGGTGCGCTGAGCGCGCTGGGAGCTCACCTGGCCTGTCGCGGGGCCGCGCGACGGCGTGCGGCTCGCCGGCCACGCCGGCGCTAGCGCGGGCGCGGGCGCGGCATGCGGCGAGCGCGCGGCCGGCGAGTGACGCGAGAGCGAGGGCTGCACGGGGACGGGCCGCGGTCGGGGCGCGACTGACGCGGCCGAGCTCCGCGCGCCTCCGCGCCCCGCCCGCGCCTGCGCCCGCCGCACGCTCCTTACCGCCGCCGCCCGCCTCCGCCTCCACGCTGCTCCGCTCCGCGCCGCTCCACCGCTCTACTCCACCGGAGCTGTGCTGAGCGCGACGGTATGAATGGAGACGCAAACATGAATCGAGATAGCTTCACGAAAATAAATAAATCTAATGATGTAATGAACCGAACGAATATTATAAAAGTTCCAAACCCACCGCTAAACCACATTTCCTAAGGCTATGGTTTTACTATTCATGACTTTTACCAGCTCCGATGAAAGCTTTGTTTCCATGTTTTTGAAGGTCTCCGATGCTCAAGTCGGCGGGCTGACTACGTTGTGTTTATCATCAGGTATGTGCTTTACTATTCTTCCATTTTTAATAGGATGTAAGAAAGGAAGGCATCATCACAAACGATCATGTGTTGGTAAGGCATTGAAAAATTATATAAAATAAAGTAGTTGTATATGTAAGTACACTGTAATAGCGACACGTGTACGTCGTGTTGTGAGACGGAGGCGTGGCGAAGGCCCATATCTAGAAGGTGTGTACTGCTTGTACTTTAAGAGCGGATCAGAGAACACACAATTTGGCACTTATTAAATATTTCCTCTCTTAAGTTTGTTGTCGCATACAGCTCAGTCCGCACTGAATGATATTAAAATATTTCTTAGTACATATAGGTATTGTAAGAGATGCCCTCCCGGTGGAAACTTCAGCCTTAGCACATTATAATATATATGTAATAGGTACCTACAGCTTTTGTTAAGACTGTGGATCGTAGAACTGTAGAAAAGCATTACAAACAAAAGAGGGAAGAAAAGTCATCACAAAGCAAGGAAAAATTAGTCAAAACTGAAAGTAATGTTTTTCTTCCAATTTTGAAGTTTCGTCGTGACTTAGGCAGATGTCTCCTGAGTTTCCAGGCTGTTGATGACGCCACTGTTCGGCGATTCTGTTGTGGCTGTACGATATTCTTGAATACAAGTTTGAAGGCCTGTTGGTTAAACAGGAGCGACAGCGTTTCGTCCCAGCCACCACGAGTACCTCCAAAGTAATGTTAACTGCCAAAAAAATACGTAAGATGACATTTGATGATGATGACATTTTGACGAACGTCGTCGCTGAAAATTATTGTGCATACTTATTTGTAGAAGTTTTGTACATTTTCCTTGTTGTTTTTTGTCTTCAGTTTTTGCTATTTTGCGAAGTTTGAACGAGAGTACGTTAGCTGTCGTTTGGTGGACGTTGTCGTCACCGCGCATAACTTCTGTTCCGTCTGTACACCTATGTGGCTGCACTTTAGAGCACTTAAGTATTATAATGTACGTAGCGTCTTCGTTAAGATTATTGATATAATGGTCGCCATTACATTGCCCCAAGCAGTCGTCTCCCCGCACCATGGGTCAGGTTGTGTCATAAGCTAAGTACATATTTAGTATTGGCACCAGTATGTATTTGAAATAATAATAATAACTCTACACATCTCACACACGGCCGTCTGATCGCAAACTAGGCAGAGCCTGTACTACTATGGTAACAACTATAGTGCTGATAAACATACTTATATATTGCTAAATACATACATATTATAGATAAATTACACCCAGACACAGAACAAATTATCGTGCTCATCACACAATTATTTGTCCTGGGTGGGAATCGAACCCACAACCTCTGGCTTAGCAGTCAAGGTCACTAACCACTAGACCAACAGGCCAGTCAAATATAATCATTAAATAATGAATATTAAGGAATCGCATATTTTTCCACCGAACAAGGACGCAAACACCCCCCACAATCTATATGCAGTAAATAACACATTGTTTGAACGGCAACGCTTAGACATGGTATAAGTAGTTGAGTTAAAATAGTTTTTTATAAAAGTAATAAATAAATAAGACGAGAACAGACTGAGTTTTAGAAGTCATAATGTCGTGGTCGTGCGCCAGTGTCATCACGGGGCGGGGGCACGTGACGCGCTACGGCTCGCCGTCGCCGTAGCGCCGTAGAGCTCCGGCGCTACGAGCCCGTGTCGCCGCGTGTCTACGAGTAAGCACGAAGCACGTACACTTAGCGAATGCCTGCCGCACTGCGCCCCGAACCCTATTTACATTATACCGTACATACTTCGTCACTTTAACCATTCGCCCTACGAATAATGGCGCTCGTCCTTGGAATACGTTTTTAAACTACTAACACTAAGAAATATTTAAGGGAAACTAAACACTAGGCGTCACTACGATTAGGACGTTCGGTGTCAAGGCCACTCCTGACCTTAAAGCTTCCGCGTGGGAACAGTGCGACGGGCTCTCAGGGGTATCGTGGAAAGAACCTTTTTTTTTAAGTATAGGTGGCAAACGAGCAGACGGGTCACCTGATGGTAAGTGACTACCGTCACCCATGGGCACCTGCAACTCAAGAGTCACAAGTGCATTGCCGACCTTTAAGGTGGGAGTAGGGGAAGGGAGGGAAGAGGGTGAGGCGGGGGGAGAAGGAAGGGTTAGGGCCTCCAAAAACCACACTCACTCGGCAGAATACAACAACACCATCGTTGCTATGTGGCCGGTTTTCTGTGATACCGTGGTATCACTCCGGTCGAGCCGGCCTATCTTGCCAAAGCATGGCTTTCCCACTTAGGAATATTACTCTCTCCCACTCCCACTTAAACGCGAGACCGCGAATGTCATTATTTTATTTTTTCAATTTTGTAGAAACATGCCGTTTGAGCGATAACACGTCTACTGCTGGACAAGAACTCCCTCAAGACCTCCACCGACCACCTGCAATCTTTGCAACACCTTGTTAATGGACGTCCTTCGCAGCGTTTCCGATCCGTAGTCGTCATTCGAGAACGTTTAGGCCCAAACATTATGCAAATATAGTCATCAGCAAGTCTAGTCCAAATCGTGGGTTTGATTCCCACCAAGGAAAAATAATTGTGTGATGAGCATGAGCATTTGTTCTGTGTCTAAGTTTAATGTTATCTATAATATGTATGTATTTAGAAATATACATCCCCCGCCGCGTCTGTCCGTCTGTCTGTTCGCGATAAACTGAAAAACTACTGAACGGATTTTCATGCGTTTTCACCAATAGACAGAGTGATTCATGAGGAAGGTTTAGGTGTGTAGTTTGTTAAGATTTTGTGTAAATTTATTGAAATGTTGATGATTGGCTTGTTGGCCTAGTGGTTAGTGACCCTGACTGCTATGCTACAGGTCGTGGGTTCGATTCCCACCTGAGTCTGGGTGTTCTTTGTGTCCGTCGTTTGTATGTTTGTAAAGTCCCCCGCGACAGTCCGGAGGTAGGAGTAACTCCTAATGCGGAAGTTGTCTTTAAAAAAAAAATATCTGCTACCCGAGCGAAGTCGGGCGGGTTGCTAGTATACATATAGTTATGTATGTCAGCAGTCTGGTTACCATACAGGCTCTGCCTAATTTAGGATCAGACGGCCGGATGTGAGATGTGTCAAGTTGTTGTAGTTATTTTTTTTATTGTCCGACCGATCCGCGGTCATCGACTGTCATCTTTACAAATACGATTCTCAAGAAAAACTTCCCTAGGCATTAAGTAACTATTATATGTATTATATATATATTATATATACAGAAAACTTTGACACAGTAAATACAGTTTTTTGCATCGTCATTTGTTGTATGTTGCAAAATAGAATATCTTTATTTTATTTAAAATTATCATGATTTTAGTTTCATAACTCCTAGTCTAGCCTTCGTCAGTCTGTTGTATAGGGTACAGGTGTTACATAATAATAATAATAATATAAAGGGATAAGAGGTGGGTTTATAGAAGGTTGGAGCAGCCTGATTTAGTATGTGACACATATTTCCCAGATGCTGAAATCACGAATACATTTTGGCATGACATCTGGGCGATGCCTGTCACTCACACAGAGGGTGATTGGATGCGAGATGTTGAACGATCGTGTGAGTCGATCGCTACAATAGAGCCATTATTAATATCGAACATTGATATAGCTTATGGAGTTCGTTCGCTGCCGAACTGGAAATCAGCGGGACCGGACGGACTGCATAACTTTTGGTTAAAGTGGCTCCGTAGCTCACATGTACGTTTGGCATCTCAATTCCAATCATGCTTAGAATCAGGTTCGCTTCCGACTTTTATGACCACGGGCGTAACTCGCCTGCTCTATAAATCTGGTAGTGCCACGGATCCCAAAAACTACAGGCCTATAACGTGTTTACCTACACTTTATAAATTACTTACGTCTATTCTGAGAGTAAAGATAACATCTCATATAACTAACAACTCCATTATGGCTTACTCCCAGAATGGATGTAAAAGTGGGGCCCGTGGCACTAAAGAGCTCCTTATACTTGACACGACCATTAACCAACAAGTTCGTCGTAACCGAAAGGATTTGGCGACATGTTGGATAGATTACAAAAAAGCCTATGACTCTGTACCGCATACGTGGCTCTTGAGAGTGATGGAGTTGTATAAGGTAGATACAACTCTATGCACTTTCTTGAAGGCATGTACGCGGCAATGGAGAACCGTGCTTTACTATCCAGGATGTCGGCGGTCCCAATGTTACGGCGAGTTTATAAAGATCAGGCGGGGTATATTTCAGGGTGACAGTTTGAGTCCCTTGTGGTTTTGCTTAGCTTTGAATCCTGTCAGCACTTTGCTGGAGAGTTCAAGACTAGGCTATCGTTTGCGGAAAGAAGGTCAGGTTATATCCCATTTCCTTTTCATGGATGATTTGAAACTGTTTGCCTGCAACAATTTCCAATTGATAAAATTACTTGAGGTAACTGAAACTTTTAGTAAATGTATCAGGATAGAATTTGGTGTGGATAAATGTGCAGTCATGCATGTAAAAAGAGGTAAGATTGTGGAATCTGAGGGGATGGAACTCTCAAATTCCACACACCTTAGATGTCTTTCCGCCAACGAAACGTACAAGTATCTAGGTATGGCACAGGCGTTAGGTGTAAATGAATTGATTATGAAGCAATCGTTACAGGAACGCTTCTTTGGCCGCCTGAAAAAAGTATTGGAAAGTCTTTTGTCAGGTGGTAATAAGGTGCGGGCCTATAATGATTGGGTCATACCAGTCCTAACCTACTCCTTTGGCATACTTAGATGGACTCAGACTGAACTAGATGCCCTGGATAGAAGAGTCCGTACACTGCTTACCGCGTACCGAATGCACCATCCACGTTCGTTGGTCATGAGATTGTATATCCCGCGGAAATGTGGGGGTCGTGGTTTTTTAAATGCCAAGACCCTCCATAACCGCGAGGTATGCAACCTTAGAGATTACTTCCTCTCCGTTGACCTGGATGTGTATCGGAATGTGGTGGCAGTTGACAACGGACTCACTCCGCTTGCTCTAGGAAAAGAGAACTGGCGCAAACCAGCAGTACTTACTATTACAGATCGTAGGGAGATATGGAAGAGCAAGGCGTTGCATGGACGTTTTTATCGGGCCTTAAATGGACCCGATGTAAATCTATTAGCATCAGTATCCTGGCTACGGTTAGGTGACCTCTTCGGAGAAACTGAAGGTTTTGTCTGTGCAATTTCACATTTGACATAACCAAGGCCAGGATAGTCCATCAGCAACTTGCTCTTAAATATAACCTTGTGACTGCGGAATTACCGTACTACAGGTATGTGCCCGACCCAGTTCTTGAAAATGGTCGTGTAACATTGTACTGGGATCGGTCTATTATCACTGACAGGACTATTATTGCCAATAAGCCTGATATAGTGGTAATAGACCGATTAGAGCGCCGAGCAATGATTATTGATATTACCATTCCCCATGACGACAACCTCTTAAGGGCTGAAAAAGAAAAACAAATGAAATATTTGGATTTGGCCCACGAGGTGGTCGACATGTGGGATGTGAATTCAGCAATCATTGTACCGATAGTCATATCAGCCCATGGGTTGATTGCAAAGAGCCTCGACCAACATCTTCAGAGGCTCTCGTTAGGCAGCTGGATAAGGGCCTGATGCAGAAGGCGGTCCTTCTTGATACGGCACGTATTGTGAGGAGGTTTCTGTCTCTGGAACCCTAACCACCGGTAGCTTGGTCCCTGTACCCGATACCGGTGGGGCACTATTTTTTTTTTTTTAAATGTATTTTTGATATAATCTGAATGTATTTAAAAATGTAATTTATATGTACATTTAAATGAATAAAGAGAATAATAATAATAATAATAATAAAGCCATTTATTCCAAATCTCTCTTTCGATATATGTTACAATGTTTGTTAGTAAGTTGTTACTTAAATTTAAGAAAGGTTGCTTATAATTAATGTTAGTATAATTTATGAGATTTTCCATGACTTCCTGTCCTTGCCTAACTTTATCCAGGTATTTCCTGTGACGTGTGTTATGTCATTAGCCCACCGTTTAATTGTCGACCAACATTCCTTTTCCCCATTGGTCCTTTCCATCGTGTGGCTTCAATGGTCCATCTTCTGTCTGGGTATCGTGAGATGTGTCCAGCCCATCTCCACGTAAGTGAGAGTGCGTGCCTGAGAGCATCGGTGAGTTTAGTTTTTTGAGGAATGTTATCGCTCTTAATTTTGTGTATTCTTCTAATTTTCAACATGCTCCTTTCCATTGCTGTTTGACTGGATTTGATTTTTTGTTTTATTTTATTTGTAAATATCCAAGTTTGGCAACTACACAACAAGCAGGGTAATAGGCATGTATCAAATATTCTCCTTTTCATGTGCAAGCTGTAGTTCCCTTTTAGGATTTCTTTTAACGCCCAGAATTTCTTCCAAGTTGCGTTGATTCTTCTTGTTACTTCTTCTTCGTTACTTGACGTTTTGAATGAGATTTGTTTCCCCAAGTAGATGTATTCGCTGACGTATTCTATATTGTTACCTTTTATCACTATCTATATATATTAGAACTTGAGATGGTTTAAATAGTGTCCGTTTTTGTACACTGTTTTTCAAGTCTAGTTTTTGAAAAATATTTTCAAGTACAACAGCTTCGGGGATAGAGGATCTCCTTGTCTAACTCCTCGTTCTATGTTTATTTCGTCTCCTCTAGTTTCTAATTTAACTCTGCTCGTACTTTTTGAATAGATATATTTCAAGATATTGATGTATTTGTAGTTAATATTTGATTGTTGTAGTGCGTTCCAGATTGAACAGTGGCTGATGCTGTCAAAAGCTTTGCTGTAGTCAATGAAGGCCACATACAGAGGTCTATTGTATTCTCTGTACTTTTCTATGACCTGTTCCAAAGTCTGTATGTGGTCCATTGTGCTAAAACCTGATCATTATGTAACACCTGCTGAACAGGTGTTACACAATAGTGTGGTAAATTTTTGGGAGCGTTATGTGAAGCCGACAAATCTATATTTATACTAAGTAATATTGTAAAGAGGTAAAGTTTGTGAGTTTGGATGTTCGGGGTACTACTGATCCGATTTTAAAAAATATTTGAGTGTTGGATAACCCTTTTATCGAGGAAGGCTATAGGCTATAATAATATAACATCACGCTACGACCAATAGGAGCGGAGCATCAATGAAAATGTTGCGAAAACGGGGAAAATTTACAAATGCAGACGAAGTTGCGCGGGTCAGCTAGTAGTTGAAATAGCTTATAAAATGAATTCCGATTTGAAATTTGAAAATGCTTTCCTTGGCGCAGGCGCAGGAGTCTGTCTAACGCAGGTTCTTTCCGGGCACGGCTGCTTCGGGAAGTACCTGCACTCGGTCGCTAGGAGGGAATTGAGTCCCGCCTGTCACCACTGCGACTGCAGTGAGGACTCGGCTCAACACACGCTGGCGGTTTGCCCCAGTTGGGCGACGCAGCGTCGGGCCCTCACTGCAGTCATCGGAGTGGATCTGTCGCTACCGGCTGTCATTCGCTCCATGGCCGGTAGGGACAGGAATTTTACCGCGGTCGCAACCTTCTGTGAGGAAGTCATCTCGCAGAAGGAGGCGGCGGAAAGGGTCCGGGAGGACGACCTCCACTCGGACCTAATTCGCCGCCGGCGAACCGGGCGGCGGAGGCGCGCTTACCAGCGCCTCATGCCGCCCTGAGTGTGGCCGCGGGTGGACGGGACGGGTTTTTCCCCTCCACCCGCTATAGTGGCCCCCCGCGAGAAGGCGGCATCCGCGTGTGCCTGGACGTCGCCTAATTGAGAGGTTTTTACCCGAAGGTGGTGCCCGCGCTTTTGCGGGCAGGCGCTAGGGGGGGTCCGGATGTCTTAATAAAAGCTGTTCCCGGATCCCTCCTACATAAGGCGCAGTACGGCACACCGTGTGGTTTTAGTCGGTTCGATTCCGACACACTGCCCCACCGAAAACCCCGGTGGGGTGACGGCCCGAGGGGGTTTCCACACGCACAAAAAACAAAAAAAAAAAGGCGCAGGAGTCTGTGCGGACATTTCTAAATGATTTCCTTGGCGCAGGCGCAGGAGTCTGTGCGGACATTTCTAAATGCTTTCCTTGGCGCAGGCGCAGGAGTCTGTGCGGATATTTCTAAATGCTTTCCTTGGCGCAGGCGCAGGAGTCTGTGCGGACATTTCTAAACGCTTTCCTTGGCGCAGGCTCAGGAGTCTGTGCGGACACTTCTAAAAACCACGTTGTGAATTTTCATATCAATCTCAATTATTTGTTTTTTTTAAGCATTTTCAGGTAAATCTGGAATTTTTTTCAATTTTTTCATTCAAATGAAATATTAGCTATATTGGTCAATTATCAAATTCAATTTGACAGTTTCAAATTCAAATTTTCACATTCAAATGTCTTTATTTGTGAGACAAAGGTACGTTAATAGTCTTACAGTACATTTAAGGTATATAATACAGTTTTCAATGTCCTACCAATGCAATTGGTGTACAAATACCTACTAATTTTATTTCTATAAAATATAAAATATGTCGGTATTTAGTGGCAGAAAAATAAATAGCGTCCGACTTCGTTGTGCCAAGCAAATGTGTAGACGGAACAACTCAAGCACGAAACCGTACAAATTTAATTTAGTATACACACTGTCAAGCCAAGAATGCATGTCTTGAAGAAATATTGGTTGGAATCAATTTACATATCGGTAGAATGCAATATGCGGCCTACAGTAGGAGTAGTGGAGTAGGGAGGGCGTACAGAGCTCCAGCGGCATCTCGTGGCGCACAACTGAAACCACTGGTGTTGATAGAAAGAGAGAAAGTAACATTGCAGCGCTCGAAATATGGTTGCATGTTGCTGTTGAAAAGTTAGTGTCCTCAGCACATATCATGCTATTCTCTCTAGGCATATGAATACTTATTAAACTAAAAAATAAACTAATAACGTTATATTTACTTACTATTAAAACTTCTTACTTATTATATTCCATTAGGTCTTATTAAATAATCAAAATTTAAGTACTTACTTATCATCTGTTCTTCATGGATTTATAAACGGTATAAAACATTTTTCGCCAACATTACAAAGTAGCTTTAAATTGCGATAGCGGCAGATCTTGTATCTAGTAATTGTATTAAATACTAACCGTCCCGGCAGTCTCACCTGCGTTTATGTTCACTGCGCCGCTCCTATTGGACGTAGCGTGATGTTATATAGCCTATAGTCTTTCTCGATAAATGAGCTATCCAACACTAAAATTATTTTTCAATTCGAACCAGTAGCTCCTGAGATCAGCGCGTTCAACCAAACAAAGAAATAAACTTGAAGAGTTTGTTTCTTTGTTTATAATATTAGTATACAATTTATTATCATGGGGCTGACAGTCGACTTAAAGTTCCAATATCTTGTTCTAATATTTGGTAGTACTTAGTGGTCTAGACGGAGATCTGGTGTTAAATGTGCAATGTTCGCCCAAGGTATTTTATAATTGTAGATGTCTTTTAACTAATACATTGCATTCAAATCGTTTCGTCGCGTATGGTCAAGTTCGTGAAAATCGTAATCAGTCGAAATAGCAAAGCGTCAAAATAGCAAATCGTCAGATTAGCGAACCGCCAAAACAGCGAACCGTCAAAACAGCGAACAGTCAAAATTTGCGAAATCATTTTGTGAATACTCGTTCTTCATCCGCGATTATTCGTTTATACATATAGATACGTATTTAAAAGTATCTTTTCTATTATGTTTTGGACAAATATGTTGTTGAAAAAAAAATATAATGTATTTTTATGTATTTTAAAACTTTATCATTTAAATTATATTAATGGTCGATGCGAAAAAGTTATAAAGTTTAACTGTCGGCGTGTTTTCAGAATTGGGTTCAAATATTTTTTTTTAAATTGGACAAAACTTTTTAATTATACCAAAAAAAAAACAAAAATGGTTTTGCTATGAAACTTATATATTATGGTCTTTTCATTTATTACAAAACATAATTTGTTCAAAAACCCAATTGTAGTAAACAGATAGCGTATGACGATCTGTTTATCACAATTATCCAAAACCGTTCAGCCATTTAGGCATGAAAGCGGAACGAATAAACGTATCCATACTTTCACATTTATAAGGAATAATGGTTTTACTAGAAAGGAGAACTGTATTGAGAAAATTCGCGATGGTTCCGTTGGTACCATCTAGTCACATTCCTAAAGCTTGGAGACACATACAAGAAATCGCACCAGTGTGTGAAAAGATGAACAATTTCCGTAGATATTTTAAAAAAGAATAGTATCCGCAATTGTCACCAAACTCATTAAGCTGTGCAAACCAACGCCACAGATGAACGAACGCGCTAGAGGGATGGCATGCTCGGCTGAATCGACGAATTCCCAAAAATCCCAATATGTATTTGTTCTTATACAAGAGTACCTACATAATAAATATAGCATTATTTACCAACCGTTGATTTTTATTTACAAAATAGAAGTGGACCATGTGGATTAAAATGATTCAGCTCTACAGAATATAAACATCTAATTAATCACCGTGTATATAGAATCACGGATCCCAACATTCACACATCGTTTGCCAGACGTTTCTGTCCTTATATACCAGTACATCTATAATAGGGTAGATAAAGAATGTGTATGATGCTACTGAAAACCTCCTACAGCACTTAAGGTAAATTAAATACTAATTATATATTAATACATGTATTATCTAAGTACTTGTTTTACAACGTAGTTTAACAATAAAATTGATAAACAAAACCCGTTTGAGAACCTTCAAATTAAAATAGCAAATGTGACACGTTGGCAATAATATTATAATAGTTTGATGAGCTACGACGTACACGCCTACGGCGTAGACGTCTCCGGTGCTACGTTGGACCTCCGCCCAACGCAATCCTAATCATTCCTCCAAGATGTGTAACTCGAGACTTACTTCTCACATCTGACATCTACAAACCGCACCACCAAACACACAAGTCGCGCACGATTAAACAACAAGTGCACTTGTTATTCTCACATCTGACATCTACAAACCGCACCACCAAACACACAAGTCGCGCACGATTAAACAACAAGTGCACTTGTTATTCTCACATCTGACATCTACAAACCGCACCACCAAACACACAAGTCGCGCACGATTAAACAACAAGTGCACTTGTTATTCTCACATCTGACATCTACAAACCGCACCACCAAACACACAAGTCGCGCACGATTAAACAACAAGTGCACTTGTTATTCTCACATCTGACATCTACAAACCGCACCACCAAACACACAAGTCGCGCACGATTAAACAACAAGTGCACTTGTTATTCTCACATCTGACATCTACAAACCGCACCACCAAACACACAAGTCGCGCACGATTAAACAACAAGTGCACTTGTTATCCATCGTTCATACATTTCCAATGTTTTGTTTTTAACGTGTATGTACAATGTGTGACATAAATCAAGATATTAATTTTCAGTCCAAACTGTCCTGTCATTATAATATCTAGACTTTTCGTACAGACCGTATGATAGGTCAACGTATTGTGTAGCCGTTTTGAAATGATGTTTAAATGCATAACACATACTGTTTCAAAATGTTAACTTCTTCTGCATATAAGCTTTAAGTAAAAAAATTTAAAATAATGTTTTAGTATTCATTCCGAGTAAACATTAAGATGCATTTAGTAAAAAGCTGTTATTATGACATTACAAACAGACACTTTTTTATTTGTTTGTTGTATCTGTATGTATAGATAAGTAGTCGTACAACTACTTAGGCTTCGCTCGCGTGAGAGTAATCTGTCCATCCCTCGGGAACAGTACTTCTTCTGGTTGGAAGGTACTACCCTACATCCGTCTCTGTACCCAGGCACGTGTCTGCAACTGTCGTGACGATCGGATGAAGAGGCGGCGGCACATAAAATACATTCATTTGTAACAGTCTTCAAGAAAGGATTTTCTGTATTCGATACATATATATGTCTATTCGTACGTATGATTTTCTTTAATAAGGGACCAATTTTCATGATTGTTTCACTAATGTACACATTTTCAGGCAGGTGTAAGTAGGTATATAAACAATAGGTTAATTTTTTCACAATCAATTTCGTTGAAGTCGGTTTGTTTTTGTTAAAAACCTAATATAAGTATATTAAATTTCAACTTGTACAATTATTTTAAATGCTATTAACTGTTTCGTGTGCCGGTACAGTCAGTAACGAAAATCTCTAAGCTCATTGCAATGTATGGATCACTGCACTGTAGCAAATATACTCGTACATTTTGTCTAGAAGTAGAAAAGTCCCTTAAATCTATATTTATCGATATGTGTAAATGGTATCCATTGGAAATAGCAATCGACTTTTAGTTAGCGAGTGTACAATGATAGTGAACCCTGAGGCGAGGCATGTGCCGCGCGCCGGGCGGGTCGCCGCCGCCGCCGCGCTCAGGGGGCGCGCACGCCTTGCGTCATGCTCGTGAAACTCAACCTAACTACGTCAGCCGTGTATTTTATCTATAGCAACCTGTAGTTTCACGCCGGTATTTATATCATTTTATTTACTTCCATTCCTGAAATTAAAGTGGATACTCCGGTTACACGCAAATACAATTTAATGTAATGTACGTGCGGTGTACCTACCTACTAATGGCATAAGTTTGTTTCTCACTGTGAATTTACGAGGTTCTAGCTTTGAGTGTGTTTTTCATTATCCTCGTTGCATTGGTACATCGAATGGAATTCATTAGGTAGGTACTAAAAGTAGAAAGAATTTTCTAGTGCTTGCGACGCGGCGCATACGTCATTCTACGCAGGTGCGAGGTACTTCCAGGAGACATAGAGATATGAAAAGCAATTTTCATCACATTGTTATGGTGAGCGGCAGTACTTCCTATCGGCGAGTGGGAGCCCCGTGGCGGCAAGCTGCGAGGTGGGGGGCGCGGTGTACGCTCGCAGACACGCACCGGGTCAATACGGGCGCGGACCCGTGAATGGATGAGAGAGGGCGGCGGGTGGCAGGGGGCGCGGGGTGGTGCGGATCGATGGGCGGCGGGTGGCGTCAGTCGCGGCCGGCGCGCCGCGCGATGCTGAGGTGTCGCCCCCGCGCCGACCGCCGGCCGGCGTCAGGCGCCGCTCCGCCGCAGAGCCAGGTGAGCCCCACCCCGCCGCCCACTCCCGCGCGATCGATACCACCCCCGGCCCCCGCCGCCGGCGCAATCGCCCCTTCCGCGTACTCGGCGGGCGAACACGCTCCATTTCGACTTTGATTAGTACCAGCTATTGCTCCTGATAGATACAGTACAGCGGGTGCGACCTACTCGCACCGAATGATGTCAACACCGCCGTAGCGTTTTCTGTAGGACAGCTAGCTCCCGTGCAGAGGACCTACAGAGAAGGACGTCACACACCCGCGCCACGGAGACGTACACCTACGCGCATCAGGTCAGAGCTCGAGTCCCCCCGCGCTAGCGCTGTCGCCGCCGCCCCGCAACCCTACGCCGAGACGCCTTACCTCTATAATGTACAAACCTTATACAAATATCGATAGTTAGATGTCGCCGTTTCTGCTCCTCGACGCTAGGCACGTTAGGAAGTGAGATGGGCGCTCGTGCCGGCGGAGTGTACGCGGCGATTAGCGGTGATTAGCTCGTAGTGCCGGTGCGTGGGGCGCGGGCGGCGGGAGAGGCTGCATCTGCAGGGAGGCAGGCGCCGGCCCACCGCGCCGTCGGAGCGCAGACCATCGTTGGACTCCATTAACAACGCGCCAGATATCACCCGCACCCTACACCTTCCTCTACACACCACCATACAATACACACCTATATTTACCTGCTACGTATGCAAATCAGTCGGCACATCCTATCCATCCTAGGCACATAGTTTCCAACTGTTTTTAAAACAACGACAAGAACACTCCATTACGTTCGTACGATAGTGAAGCACACGTACAGCTCAGCTTGCATTTAGACAAAGGAACATCTACATCACAAGAAACGCGCGGCGAACACATCCATTAGGGGAACTTTGTAGATTGATTAAATTAGGTACCTACCTACTGAATTATTTCAGTAATCGTTTTGCTCAACAGAAAGAAAATGAGACAACACAATATTGTGTATTATTATTAGATACATACCTCAGAGATTATTTTTATAGGTAGATATGTAGGTATACATCATTCTATTTCAATGTTAAGTTTAAATATAAATTAGGAAATTTTCCACGAAAAAATAGAATTAATTTCTGATTTCAATGCGATTTTTAATTTAATGAAATGTCATTAATTATTTATTTAATGAAATGTACTTAATTATTTACTATTACCTGCATTATATTCCTAATTGTATATATGTATATGACTGTTGTGAATATTAAGGGCACTTAAAAACTATCGTTACAAAAATAACGTAGTAGATATGGGTACTTGGTACAGCCTAAGTGACATTAGGTACTGAGACTGAAGCACTCGTTACTGCCAGAATACTGTCAGAATTTCGGCCAATACTCTTATTTATCTCATAGGTATTAGATGAAATGTAAACCTGTGATATTTACCTATATCATACATATCGGTTCCAGGTGTGTAGAGTGTTGGACTTACACAGACGAGTGCACATAGAGCCACCGCCAGCTGTTCACTGACACATCGTGTGCGGAACCGCCAGCCCGCGATGGAGGGAGGCGCGGGCGTTGGGAGCGTCGCCTCGCTCACCATGGACTGCGAGGACATGTTTAAGGAGATCACCAAAAAGTTGTACGGCGAGGAGACGAGCGTGGGAGTTGGCGTTGTGGGGGTGGAGTTCCCCGCCGCCGAGCGAGACCTGGACGATGACCTGCGCCCAGAGGAGCACATCACGGCCTGGGGTCTCGCTGCACTCATGCAAAACGGCTTCCCACCGCCAGGCATACTGCAGGTATCCAACGATAGAAACGCCACTGAAATAGTTTCACGTCATGGTCTGTGACCTATGTTCTGTTTAGTCGGTATTTAGAACTTTTGGAATATCATACACAAATGCTAAGCCAGGTAGGAACTTACTGCTATTGCATTAAGGTGTTAACTCAAGCTTTCATACTAATGACCCCATTCATTTATAATCAAAAAGTTTTTAAACGACGGAATCATAATTTCATCTAATTTTCATGAAATATCTTGTTTTTAGTACTTATGTATGTATGTCTATCAAATTTGCGTTTATGGGTATTGCTCCAACATATTATACTTTAACATATAAATACGAGCATGTATAGATTGATTTAGATATTGAGTAAACTCATCTAGTGAATAACGAATGATTATACTTCTGTGTGTGTGAGGATAAGTGTGTGTGTGTCTGGTGTAGGCGAACTTCACGCCGCGCATCGACCCGAGCGCGGAAGACCGGTGGACGGCGGCGGAGGAGCCGCTGGCGTGGGCGCACTCGCGCATCGCCTCCTACAACCCCGCGCAGCGACTCTTCAAGTGCGCCGACTGCGAGTGCGTGGGGTTCCTGGCGAGGGTCGCGGAGCACTGGCTCGGCACACACTCGCAGGTACCTCCCAAGCAACACAGCAATTCTTTACTAAATCAAATTTATAAAACTAAAATCCTAACTTTTTCTGTGCTAAGATAAGATACGATTTTCTAAAGGGGGTATTTTCAAATGCAAGTCAAATCAAAATCAAATCAAAATCATTTATTTCAATTAAACCACTATCGGTATTTTTGAATTGTCAGGAGTAGGAGTCAGTCAGACTAAGTCAGTCGTGAAGCTAGTTGCCTGTTCCAGTTCGTAGATCCAGTGGAGAAGAACAGGCAAGAAACTCCAAGGACACACTTTTTCAAAATGTTTTTTACAAATCTCTGGTTACATTGCCTATATGCGCAAGTTAAATGTGAGGACAATGTAACGTATTGTTCTAAATTATATACAAGTCGTCCTCAAATTCAATATCCATTGAGTGTAAGCCTTAGTCTTAAGTTTGACCACGATTAATGCAAACTGAAGCATAGGTTTACTTTCTGGACACAGATTTTTTAACAAATATTCAATACTTCAGTGAATTATAAAAACTGACTAAACCCATATGAAGCCAAATGTCTGAAATAGGTGTTAATGCTTTCTTAAGTCGTTCAGTTTGTTCATCCTCCTTTCCGTCAGTGCCTATAGCCTATACAGGGTACTCGAATACAATACAGGTGTTACAGAAGGGTGCGGTGGTTTTTGAAACAATATTTTTTTCCTTTTTCTAATGACAATTCGTGTGTCGTTTAGAAACGTGCACCTAACATTCCATAACACATTCACTTTTATGTCAATTTCAATGATTTTAGTTTTTATATATTTTTTAAGCTGACATCAACATCGTTGTATTAATTATCTATAGTTTCATTAATGTCAGCGCTCTCACATACGAAATATTTGCGAATAATACGAATTATTATCGGTCAATTTTTAAGTTTCGAAATAAGATTTATGTTCATGTACATTGTTCATTGAGCAGCAGTTCAAGGTTTGCACAACGGCGAAACAAATGAAAAGTTAGAGTGCAATTATATGTTGAGATCAAGTGCACTCCTGTGGTGGTTTCAAGACAATCTTAATAATAATAAATATAAGTCAAATGTTATGCTTAAAGATACTACTAGTATGGTCGGAGTCAAAGGCAACACAATGTCCTCGCAACAATAGGTTGCTTTGTGGAAAGTAAAACAAATAATATATATAGTACCGCGTTGCAAATAGGTAAGATCGCTATCTGCCGATGTCGGTATAATATAACACCTGTCACTACTGCAAGGTCTGTGGAAATAGAGCCTGTGACACCGCGGGACATTGGCATAATCGAATTAAGACTGTTTGCTTAGATACCTTTGGAAACGCATTATAACAGTGAATATTGCAACAAAATATGCAAATATCAAAAAATATTTGCTAAATGTGGTACTGGTACCTGTTACCTTGTTTTATACTTAGTATGTTTAACCGCCACGAGAACGTGAGTCAAACGTTTCTTATCTTATTAACTTAATTCCATACATTGTTTACTGTCTGTTCATTTACACGATAAGTATAAACTGTTCTTTGAATTTAATCTGTAATATTAGACAAAACAACACCGGTCTTTCAAATTGCTATTAAATTTTGGGAAATCAATTTTTTTTTAGTTGCGGATGATACCATCATAATTTATCTTATGTTTGTTTGACGTTCTAAGACTTGTTTTATTCTTTGCAGTAATAAATATAATATTGGAAATCCTAAAGTCGATGTCGTAGATATGTTACATAAAAAATATTGTCTTTAGTGTAACTTGGACATATCTTGAAAATAAAAGGATACACCAATGCTATAAATCTTAAATCATACTGAAGTTTATTTGTGGATTAGTATGAAGTATTAGGTATTCTGTAAACCTGTGTCCCCTTTTATTGAAGTTTGTCTTGGTGAATATCCCCAAGATGTCTTGATGGTCCATATGGTTTTAACCAAGACAACCGCCAAGAATTTAGTTACTGTCAATACCTTAAGTCAAAACTTTCCACTTGGGCTTCATACATTAATTGGGACGTATACATTGAGCCCTCAATTATCCTTTGTCCAGTTTACAGTTTCGACTCGTATTTACTGCTCATAAGGAAAACAAAAAACTGTCAGTCGTAGTGAAAACACATACACACATACAAGTATATACACAGACACATCTATATCTGTCGCGTAACTTCAAACGTAGTTAAAACCATTTTATGTAATTGTGAGATATAGGTAAAATATCAATTCTTGTCATGATTTAGACTTTTATGGAAAAAATTTTACTTTATTTGAGGAAATAGATAGTAAATAATTGGATTCTGCAATCAGAATATAGATAGACATCCCGGAAAACAAAAAAAAATCGTACCTATTTACTTTGGAGTTACCCTTGTTTGTTAAAACAGGGTGGGATTTAGCCATTATTGAAAAAACAAGGCGAGGAGTTAACTATGTATGATAAAATTTAATCGGATTTACCTAGGTTTGGAAAAAAATAATCTTTGTTACATTTTACGCTCAGGGATGTCAAATGAGCGCTTTAAGTTGCATATCGAATTTCATTACTAATATTATATTTGCGAACGTGTGTGTCTATTTATGTGTTCTAATCTGAAACACTGGACAAATTTTGATGAAATTTGGCAAGAAGGAAGAATGTATACATGTCGCTACGACTGTAAATATTTTTAATCCTATGGCTCGGCATAGGTTTTGATCCAACACAATGCTTACGCGCAATATTTCATATCGCAGATCGAGACCTACATCCAACATGGATTGCGGAAAGCTAGTAAATAATACACAAGCAGTAGGTACAAAACCAAATTATTTTATATTTAAGCCAGCTCATACAGATTCTTCCAAATTTTCAATGTTGAGCACTGTTTTGTAATATTGCAATTCCTCCAATAATGGCCATTTTACACCAAAGTGAGTTTCAAGCAATTTGAGTACATAAAAATATAAAAAATCAAATTACCATAAAATATTTTTTTACTTCAACATAATGTAGATAAATAGATCACCCACATTTGTAACATTTTGATAAATAAATAAAATAATCATTGTGAACGTACAACCCTACGGTATTCGTCATGTCATAATCTGAATCAACGTAAAACATAGTTGTCCTGTACTTACAGTTTTTTCTGCTCTTTCCTGCCTCTTCTCTACTGTTTTTATATTAGGTTGCTTCCTGGCTTTAATTGGGGACGCAATTTTTATAAAGTTATCCATTAAATTCACTGTAAATCTAATTAAACACGTAAAAACCGGGAGATGCGATGAGAAACTTTTGACGTGTCCAAGTCAAATGACGGCCATGTTGCAGAAATGGAGCTTGCTCATTGGTTCAAATGGATTTGCCTTCATTAGGTAAAACGGTCGTAATGGATTTGACTTTGTTTGATATAATTTGTAGATTTTATTTGCATTTTTCTTTAAATTTAAAGGGATTTAGCTTTATGTTATAAGATAGGTAAAAAACATTATTTTTCAGCAATCTCGGCGTACCAAAAAGTCAAATATTGAAGTGAAACTTCTTTATCGACGTATGGGAGAAATTTTTGTAGCAATCGTCACGTTTTTCGGTTACGCGCCATGTTGCTTTTTTTATCAAAGTTTAGTATAGTGACGTAAAGAATATAATGTAATATATTATAATAATAACAACAAGATATTAGTTTTGAAGTTTGGTTTGAAATAAGAATAACAATATATTAATTTGAAAGTGATAAAATAAAAAGACTTATTCAAATTTAAGTGAATTTACAAGAAAAGTGAGAGTGATTATATATTTCGTTTTATAATTTCTTAAGGCTTAAGCCTTATCTACCCCATTTTCGTGAAGTTGCAAATAGTAGAAAAATGATATGTCGTAAAGAAATTTCACTTCTTACCTGTGTACTCTGGTACACACACACATTTTTTTTTATTTTATGGATTTACCCACATTTGATGTTACGCGACACATATGTCATCATGACAATATATGTCATCTGAGCGTGACATAGCAAAAGTGGACAAACGTGCCTAAAGAAGGTTTCACTTCAAAAAATTTTATCCTATACCTGTGACAATTATACACAAATACTTACATATGTAGTCATGTCAACAAATACACGTAATACGTAGTTTTAAGTGGCCATGAATAACTTTTATCGGTTCTGTAATTACGGTTTTTACTTTTTCTCCGAGGGTATATGATTGTCTATTAAAGGAGACTTGAACTATAAAGAATAATCATAATGGCAATGTACACAGGCGCGGGCGTTTCAATGTCCGCTGGCGGGGTGCGGGTTCGCGTCGGGCTGGGCGCGCGGCGTGCGCTCGCACCTCGCGCGCGACCACCACTCCGACCCCGCCGCCGCCGACCACCTGCTGCGCGACAACCCCGCGCTCGACGACCTCACGCGGTACCTACAACGACTTAAGAACAAGGTATACTGACATATCATTCCTTTGCTCTAAAATATAAAGCTTACATTATTTTAATTATAGGCACTAAAATGATATAATTATATTGTGTCGTATTAGGTGGAAACCATGCGTAATGAGCGCCGCCCCAGCACAGGCAGCGCAGCGGGCGAAGCGGGTGCGGGCGAGGCCAACGGCGCGGGCGCCTCGGCCGCCGGCGCCCTGGAGGCCGGCAAGCGCTACGCGTGCACCGCCTGCCCCTACGCCACAGACCGTCGCGACCTATTCACACGACATGAAAATATACATCGTGACGAAAAGCCCTTTCACTGCTATCTCTGTCAAAAGCAGTTCAATCGCGCCGACCACGTCAAAAAACATTTCCTGCGGATGCACCGCGATCAGCCGTACGATCTGAACCGCATCCGGCGCTCGAACGCGAAGCCCGTGGCGACGACGGTGGCGCCCGCCGCGCCGGCCCTGCACTACTACACGAAGCCTCCCGCTGAACCTCCGCCCGCCGCCGTGCTCGCCGCGCCGGCCGCCCCCGCACAGCCGGACTATCGGCCGGCGCCCGCTGTCAAGCTGGAGCGACCGCTCCTCAGCAAGAGCGAACCGGCCGCGATCCCTCCGCTACACAAGCCCGCGGCGACCTCCCCGGCCACGGCCTCCACAGCGCCCGTCCGTCGCAAGGTCAGCACGGTAAAGACCCGTTCCCGCTTAAAGCGAGACATCAATGATCCTATTTAGCAATTATCTCTGCATAATTTAGTTTTTGATATATCTAATGTCCCTGTCTCTTCCGCAATGTGAAAAGACACTTATTTAGTTTATCTACATATAAGGTTGGGGAAAAGTTTCTTCATACTAACTTGTAAACTTTCGCGTTCCTTGATATAATTATGAATTTACACGGGAATTATCACGAAAAGGTATTACATACCTCTGAATTGCCTGACGTTTCGACCAGGTTTATTTATTTAAACCGTCGAAGAAGAAAGAAACTGAAAAGCGAAAAATTAACTTGTTAACCTAACTCCTACGCTAATGTAACCTAAATAATGATGAGTTAAACATACAAGTACATAAATAAATTAATTTTCTAATTTTATTTTTCTTCTTGGTCGGTTTATTTTTTGGTTAAAGGTTTTAATTTTTTGTGGCTAAAATAGAATTACAATCTTTTATTAGGTTTAAAGTTGTCCTTAAGATGAATCGGTAAGAAAAAACACGATGCTGTAAACCGCTGAGGAGTTCCCTCGACTGGACTACCCTGTAAAAAGTTACGCGTGGTCATAAAAAAAAAAAAGTAGGCAGTCATGGGACTGGCGACAGAAGTGAAAACTTAAACGAAACGACGAACTTAAAACGTCACATTAGCAGGTTGGTGACATTAATTAATAAGGAGCTGACAGAACTCAATGTTTAGATTAGCGCCCTCTAGTGGATCTATATATATATATATTATTAGCGTGACAGTCACGAGTTCAGTGCTTTTCCCCATAGCAAAAGTGCACAAACGTGCCTAAAGAAGGTTTCACTTCAAAAAAATCGGGTCGAATTGACTTTCGTTTTTTCGTCGGTTAAAAAGTGAAGTGCGGTGTGTTACAGCAGGGCGAGCGGCGTTACGCGTGTTGCTACTGCTCGTGGTCGGGCGTGGACAACTGGTGCCTCAAGCGGCACCTCAACACGCATCTGAAGCCGTTCGCGTGCGCGCTGTGCGAGTACAAGGCGGCGCGCGCCGAGCGCCTCGCCACGCACGTGCACAAGGTGCACAACAAGAAGGCGTGCGCCAAGTGCCCCTTCCTCGCCGACGACCAGCACCAGCTCGCCCACCACCTGCGCGACGCACAGTCAGTACACCGCATACCTAATACGAGTCGCATTAGCACAGATTACTAAATAGTTCCTACGTAACAGATCAATCACTCCCTACAACAATATCGATACCTACCGTTTTAACTGCCTACCTACTCTTTCCGGGCTTTAAAATGTGTGTTAACCCTACACACATTTTATAGCACGGAAAAGCCTCTTCAATAATAAATAAAATACAATTGTTATGTAAACTAAGTACCTACTTAACGTTTATTTTTCATTACCAATGGTTTAGTATACAAAAATGCTACATGTGACTTATTTTTCCCTTTTTCTAAACTTGAACTTCTTCCCTTTTCTAAAGTATAATATAATAATAAGGGTGGGGAAGGGGGGAGAAGGGTAGGGTGGAAAATATTCTAAATCTTACAAAAACTTTTAAGGAATAATTTAAGTAAAAAAAGGTTAAAAGATTCATTTAAAAAAAAATGCAAAAATAGCAGCCTGGTTTTTTTCTCTTACTTTATCTACATTCTTATATTGCACATAAACAACCATGTTAATTCTCACTATGAATTTTACAGTACATATTTAAAGAATATATCAATACAAATTCAATATCGCGGCCAGTAGGTATTTAGCACGCGCAAGTACATCGAGTGACATAGGCCTGGCATTAGGTGTAATATATGTATGTGTATAGTGTAATATAGATTATAATTGACCGTTTGGGTGATACTCCTGGCAGTCACATCGAGAGCCGCAACCTGAAGGTGCCCGTGGGCGTGAGGGGCGCGGGCGGGGCGGGCGGCGCGGGCGTAGGGTTCGCGGCGGCGGCGGCGGGCGCGGAGGCGGGCGCGGCGGCGGGGGCGGGCGCGAGCGGCTCGGGGCGTCGGCGCGAGGCGCGGGCGGCGGGCGCGGCGCGGCTGTTCGGCTACCTGGAAGCTTCGGACGGGTCGGGCGACGAGTACGAGGCGCCGGCGCTGGCGGGCGAGTTCGCGCCCGCGCCCGCGCCCGCGCCCGCCGCGCACTATACGCGCGACAAGGAGAACGCCGCGCCGCTGCACCACGCGCTGCACCACGACCACTGCCTGCGCTACTAGCAGGACCGCGTGTGTGCCTGCCCCATACCCGACTAGACGTCCCGTGAGTACGATCTATTCGAGTTAACCGATTCTATATTTATAACTATATTTTTAACCGTTTTGTTTACTTACCTCCCTCCAATCTTTCTCATGGTTTCTAAAAATCTAACTATTGTATTATTTAATTTTACCCCTGAACCGTCAGGTGTGAAGGAGCGCGGGAATCACTCTCGACGTGTCGTCACGACGGCGGTGCGGCGATGCCTTCTCACAACAAATCGATTTTTGTGTCATGTAAGAGGCAGTAGACATCTATTTGTTAAATTGTAAATTTATGCTTGTTTGATGATAATGTACAAAATATTAATAAAGTTATGAATCCCACCGATTTTCATATTTTATTTTACACATCTTTAGACACAGTTTTCTCATTGACTACTGATAACGTAAGTTAATAATAAACCTGTAATTACAATACTATCTGCCAGTTTATCAAACGATCTAGCCGTTGCTAGCGATCCTTTCAATTAATATAATCAAATATTATTATCAGGACCGGATCACCCATGTCGGGGCCCCTAAGCAATGCAATTCTTGTGGCTAAAATGCATTCTACCTACCACAATGCAATTATATTCATAATCATAATTACGCTATTTTTTACTAGGTATTAAATACAAGTCCCATTTAGATAGTTGATGTTCGTAAAACTAAAATAATTATGTAAAGTTCAATTTTTTTAAATATTAACTCTACTAACTTTTTACGTACACGCGGGGCTACTAGCCGATACGGGGCCTACTCTGCCTTATGGATAACCCGGCCCTGATTTTTATGTACTCCTTAGACACTTGGTACCATTTAGGAAATAATATAGGTATAGAAATGATAATGATATAAAAATTAGATTACAAGATGTCCAAGACGTTGCTCATCCACATTCAGACATGCCATATCCATCCAGGCGTCACCTTATGATATATCATTAGATGATGCCTGGATGTGCTCCGAAGTTCTACATAACTTTGATACTTTGATAAATATGTCTTAATGTTGTAAGTACTATAGAGTTAATAATGAAACAAAATCAATACGTGTAATACTGCTTTATTGAGTACGAGATTATGTCATAAGATAGAGCACATTCGATAACATACAAGTTTGAGATGTATAAGATGCCGAGGACGAACGCCGCGGCGGACGGCCCCGCTACATTCGATCGTGAGCCGTGCCTTGCACCGTACATACTCGTATATCCCTCGGGTAATAAAATAGCATCTACAGTGTTGCGTCGCACAGGCGAGGCTACGCACACATACAGCTTCGAACACTAGCCTCGCTCAACGCCACAAAATAACGTCAAAAAATACATACTTACTATCTAACTCTACGGCACGCTAAACATCTGCGCGTCAGTTAAAGCATCGATCGGACGTCGAACCGCCGCGTTCCTCCGCGGCACGTATAAAAAATAATATAATTACATAGTTTTACAAAATATAAAGTAAACACACCTAGACGAGAGACTCATCCCGTCCGGTATGCGCGTATATCGATGGTGTCTCGCGACCGACCGCGGCCGGTGGGAGACCGACGAGCGGTCGGGCAAACCTTAACACGCCGCCTAGATCACAACAGCACCGGAGTTTTCCAGAGATTAGAGAACGAGTGGATCATTCCAACTCGAACTCCTCTCACGCCGTAAATAGTTAGCGGGATTGTTCCTCGTCGCGGGGTTGGACGGGCGCGTCGGCGGCTGCAGGAACAGCGGCGGGAGCGCCAGGCGCGACCTCGACCGGTGGCGCGACTGGCGGCCGCGGCGCATGCGGGTGCGGCGTGGGGCGACGCAGCAGCGCCGGCTTGGCCGCCAGCGCGGGCTTGAGCGAGCCACCGGTGAGCGTGAGGTCGGCGAACTTGGCGGCCACGCGCGCCGTGTTGCGCGCCGGCACGGGCGAGCCCTCGGCGCGAGGCCCGTCCGACGGCGGCGCGTCGTCGGCGCGCGCTTCGGGCCGCGCGTCCTGCCCCTCGGAGCGCGAGGCCCTTCGCGCGGGCCGCTTCTTGAGCGTGTCGCGGTTGTGCGCGAACGTGTCTGCGCTGTCGGCCGGGGCGGCAGCGGGGGCCGCGGCGCGCGCCGGCAGGTCCAGCACCAGGTCGGGCGTGCTCTCCGCCAGGCGTCTGCACATATCACACGCCCGCTTAGACCGGTCGCTAATCCGCGGCCGAGGCGGACGAGGCCGTCGCCGCGTGCCTCTCTATTCTTGTCAACCGAGCGAACACGAGGCGCGGACGAGCGACTATCGTTCCTCGGCTACGAACTAGGGAAGAAATTGTCGTCCGATACCACCGAACGCGTTCAGCGATGAGCTGCATTTGTATGCGCCGTCGGTCTGTGTCGCGACACTCCGCCGTTAGCGACCGGTTCTAGCGTCCTCTGCACCGTATTGCGATGAACAGTGAGTACATGCAGTGAGACGAGTGGATTGTTACCTGCACTGGGGGTTGGACGCGGAGGGTGCGGCGGCCGCCGTCTCCTCGGGTTTCAGCTCCACCTGAACACAAAAACGTACTCTTTCATCGATACTTTAATAGTAGATACCTAATGGCCTTTATTTACGTATTTTAATATACATCACTTGATTAGTACAATTTAGTGAAAAGTTTATTATTTCATATAAAAAGATGCAGGAACAGCTTTATTGTGACTTGTTATTGCTGGAGTCTGATAGATCACATTACTTTATTATAAACTAGCTTGTCCCGCGACTTCGTACGCGTGGTAGACATTTTAAAGTTCATATCTATTTCTTTAACATACACATACATAAGTAGAATCAGAGCTGAGAACATATTATCGTGTCTAATTTATTATAATATACTCGTTGAATCTAAAACTACTCGGACCTGGAGATTTGTTTGGTGGAAAAATTTATAAGAGAATTGAAAGATTGAAAGTTCCCCTATTCTCAATCTTTCAATTCTCTCACTATCTCTCATTGACTAAGGACACATTATGGGTTTGTAACGCTGATGAAACAAAACGACGATACGGACAGTTAGAGGAACATAGCTACTTTTACAGCGTGAAAATCGTAATCTCAGTGGGTAAACTGCACATACAAAAATATGCAGTTTCCCCACTGAGAATACGATTTTTAAACTGTAAAAAGTTACACAAAAGTAAAGTAGTACAAAACTGCCTAGTTTATCCTAAAGAAATTACAAAATTATTTTTTTTTCTCAGCTCCGATTCTTCTCATATAGTCGTTGTTGTAACGACTCAATGTTTTTTATTTTCAGGATTTGGATAGGGGAACTGCCTAGTTTTATTCTAAAGAAATTAAGAAAATTTAACTATCTTTATATCTATATGTTGTCATTTGATGTTTTGTCCATAGAAGCAAATAGGTATAAACAAATTGTCTGAGCTAATAAGGTACGTAAAGTTGTCCATGGGAAAAACAAGGTCCAGAGGTCAACGTCGATTCCTCGAAGCCTCTACCCTTGCGATTTGTTGATGGTCATGACGAAGCACACGCTCACGGGATTTTTGTTTTTAATGATTGGGTTTATAGCAGCCGTTTGAACATAGTTGGGCATCAGTACCTATTGCTCGTTGACAAAGCAAAGAATTCTCGTAATGTTTGGGATAAATATCTCCATAAACGAATCGAGTAACTCCCTCCACCAAAGAATGTTTTAAAGGAGCAGAGTAATTTAACCATTCTATTCAGGCAATATGCCCTCGCCAATTACAGTGTATACCCATATAATACAGTGATGCCATATTCCCATCGTTCCACCGCGCTAAGCAAAATATCAACAGGCAATTCGTAGTCTGTGACATGCATGTAACTGTCGTCATATAAAACAAATAAATCGTACATCGCATCGTGAAAGCTAAGTGAATCTATGGCCGAAATCGTCGGTTGGGGTAGTCATTCAGCCGCAGAAAATATTCACTTCCGTGTTTTACATGAAGTAGGGATGATTGATAAACATCGATGTTAACATCGAATCTAAAAATATTCGATAAATATCAAAAGGAAATCGATGTTTCAGGTGCAAAAAAAATAATAAAATAATTCGACTGTTAAAATATAAGTATTTAGGTATGTTTTAAAAAAGCAAACACTGTTGTAGCGAAAAAGAACAAGAATTTGTGTTTTAATTTTTTTTATGGTATAGGGGCTAAACCTGATGGTAAATGACTACCGCCGCCCATGGGCACCTGCAACTTAAGAGTCACAAGTGCGCTGCCGGCCTTTAAGGTGGGAGTAGAGGAAGGGTGGAAGAGGGGGATAGGGGGGAGGGAAAGGTTAGGGCCTCCGGCAACCTCACTCACTCAGCTAAAAGCAATGCAAGCTCTGCTTCACTGCCGGTTTTCTGTGAGGCCGTGGTATCACTCTGGTCGAGCCGGCCCAGACGTGCCGAAGCATGGCACAACATGGCGAGCACAATTAAACCACATTTATTTTAGAATGTTGGATGTTCTTATAATTAAGTTTCAAGATTATCTCCAAAACTTGGCACACATTTAGATCTCTATTCTATTGTCGGTGAAGTCGATAACCATTTATATTCTTAATATAGAACTAGACCCCATTTTCACATTTATGTTTTTGATGGCATTTAATATACAGATTTTATGGTATAATTATGTAGATAAACGGGAATTACGTTTCGGGTTCCTGTTCGTGGGAGAGATTCAGAATTTGTGGCTTGGCAGCCTAAAGTATGCAAAAATACTAATTAATCGACTAGTAGAAATAAGGAAATATCGATGCTCCGATGTTATATTCAAACTATTGAAGTGTCGATATGCTAGAGGACTAAACATCGATATTAATCTAATATCGATCATACCTAGCATGCAGATGCAGATTAATAGCATTGTAATTGTTGGAACAAAAGTAAAAATAAACAGGTCAATAAATCAACCTTTGGGCACCTTTGCGCCGGGAGCGACCAGGGGCGGGTTATTTGTTTATGACACCGAATGACAGATACTGTGATGGACATATTATAATTAAATAAATCAACAATAATTATTAATAACTCGGCTTCCAGGCGGCGTTTCAACATGCACCAGATTTTAAATTAGACCTCTAGAAATACTACTGTGAAAACCGCATCCAAATAAATTCTAATTTTGCGTGACCCAAAAATTCCAAAAATAATAGTTTAGAGTAGTAGTTAAGACTCTCATATTTTTTTAAATTATCCAATGTATTTAAATACGATTTTATTATACATCATCTCGGGAATCATTCTTTAAAACTTTTGCCCGTCTTTTTAGAAAGACGAACTTATCTTTGCGGTGCGATGTGCGACAAAGTCAACAAACCAACCGCAAAATATAAGTTTGTAATCACAAAAACTATTTTCTTGTGTGATATAACAACAAATTAACAGATTTTTCCTTTACTTGTTCTGTCAGACCTTGCTTCTTACCAAATTTCATGATTCTAGGTCAATGGGAGTACGCTCTTTTCTTGAAGGATTGAAGGTCGTATCGGTCCGGTAATAGAGCCGCGCAGGCGACAATTAGATCTAGAGATTGGTTGTGCGAGGCAAACAATTTCTGGAGAACCGCGCAGTGGTAGATTGCCAATTATCCAGGTGATGGGGATGAAAGTTTTGTCGCGTTGAACGATGGCGAAACGCTGCTGAAAAGTGTGTTATTAAGCTTATTGTTACAAATTCTATCTGCGAATTACCGAAATATACTGTACTGTAGAATGGGAGTATAATTTCATGTTATTACGTTGTGAAAGTTAACTTGTGTTTTTAATTAGCAATTTTATTAAATATTAAGTAATAAAAATTATTACGGTTTTGTTTGTATTCTTTTAAACATTAATTAAGATATCCCATCTGCTGAAAATATTTTCTTTCTAATAAAATTCCCAATTATCCCTACCGGTAGGGGTAGATGGAAAAAAAAATCCAACTATTCTTACCAGTGGTTATAATTTGGTAGCGATGGAACAGGCGAAATAAATTGCTTCCTGAGAAACAATTTGGTTTTACTAAGGATGCATCCACTGTAGCTGCAGATTACAGGTTTAAAGTGCGTCGGTTGATTCTCAACGTGGCACTTGTTTATTTCGAGATCTCCAAAAAGTCTTCGTTGCGTTTCCTCCGGAGCGCCCAAGTATTGTCTCACAAGAAGCATAAATTAAAAATGATAAATGCCCAAGTTAAAATACTATTCAGTCGTGGAAACCACTGTCTAAACATATCGTTAAGAACAATAGAATATAATTATGTTATTATTATAACGAAGGTTATTGTGCCAACGATAGAAATGGGAATTTGTTACTAGCTTTATTTCTTGAATACTTTTAATTTAAGGACCAGTATTATGTTATCTGTGTTAAGGACATATTATCAATATGTAGTTTCTTTCTAGTTTTGTGACTGTAAATATTAGAATATATAACTACTGAGAAATAACCACACGAACATAAAAAAAGGACGGAACTAAACTACTACCTATTATTATTATTGTTTTTAGTCTCTAGTGCTACCTCAACTTTTTTTGGTCTTTTATAACGCACTTTTTCTTTATAGCTCACTGCTCAGACTTATGGCTTCGAGAAACCTCCAGATCATATCACGGATGCATAATGTGCAACCCTAGGTTACTATTTCGGAACCGCATTAGTGGGCCACAAAAGCATAAAATATGCATTGCAGGTTCTTCTGCCTCTCGACAGAATCTGCATATTGTGTTCTCGTTACATTTAGATACTCGTAGATTAGAGTCCGGTGACGATTGAGAAGGAGCTCAGGTTTTGTATCTCGTAGGTTTTGAGCTCTAGAAGTTCTTTTGATACTTTGTTATCATAGCCATTTATTAAGGCTTTCGAGTGTTTTAGACCAGTCGTGATCGTCCATCTCTTAATTGCCAATGATATGTGTTGGGCGTTTATGATTGAATAAGCTCGCCGCAGAATGGTTCCGATCCACGCTGTTGGTTGTCTGCACCAGCTCTGGCGAGTTCATCGGTTTTTTCATTGCTACCTAACTTAGACTCTCTAGCTCTATCAGGAGTTGCATCTGGCCTACCTTTAGAGCTCGGTAGTAATTCCGTCATCCCCAGGAGATCCGTTTTTTAGCTGCTCGAGTGCCATCTCTATCTTGCTGTGGACAATTTCAGGTATGTTCTCCCTCTAATGGCGCGTTAATGGGGCTCTGTGATCATCATCACTGGGTCTCGTTGGTTCTATCATCCGTGATGCGTACAGCTATAAAACTTCTCTATCTCATCGAGAATCTGGCACTTTGAATTGACTGCCTTTCTCAGTTTTGAGTTTCGTCAGATGGGGAGGCCAAGTGCTGAACGAACACTTAACCCCATGTTCCATTCAATTGCATTCTCTATTTTGTGAGTGTTGAAGCTTGGGAGATCGCGTCATAACAGTTTTTAGGCTCTCCTATCTGACCAGATGGTTGAGTGGCTGACAGCTCGCGCATTTTACTCATAAGTTCGAGAGTCTTGGGAGAGAGTTTGGACTGTTGCTGTTTGCGTTTCCCGGGGAACAGCTTTCGAGACTTAAACATAGTAAAATATTTTTTATTGCGTTTAAAAATTTCTATTTAATTATCTGGTAACAATCCGTGTTTACCCCATTCATAATATTCATAACGCGCTGGTGTCGATGTTGATACATCATTATAAAAGTTAGTGCAAAATAAACTACAGAGGAGATCATACGTTGTTTCAATAGAAAATTCCCGACAATCTAATTACAACCTTATCATCATAAACATTTGGTCCATACGGCCGGATACGACCAGCGCGGCGAGTGGCGGACCTGCTACCTGCGAGAACAATAGCGGCCCGCATACCTGACCGATAGGACCGATAGACTGTCTATTTGTGCAATTTTATTGACTTTAAACTAATTGATGTTTATAACGTTATAAAACTTGAGCTGTGAGTGAGTTGAGATACAATTTCAAGCGTTATTTAACGAAAATTAGTGTTAAATTTATCGGGAATATACGTACTTACGTCTATACATAACGAGATGGAGTTTTCTGTGTTAATAAGTTATCAAGAAGAGTTACTACAAAGCATTACAAAGGCCGAGAAGAATTATAAGAAAACGCCAAAAGAACGACTCAAACAAGCGTATGTAGAAACACGCTTAGAATTATTGGAGCAATTATGGAATGATTTTAGAGAGGGTCACCGTAAACTTGTTGCCTTGGCTAAAGAAAAGAAGTCTGAACATGCTTATTTCACGAACAATGTGTACGATAAATGTGAAGAAGTTTATATACTGTATAAATCAGCATTACGAGAGGCATTGCAAGCAATTATTCTTCAACAACAAATATCCACACCGGTTTCCGGTACCCATGAAATTACGAAGTATAGCCAGTGTGATGTTAGGTTACCGCGTATTCAATTACCTACTTTTACGGGCAAATACGAAGAATGGCAAACGTTTTTGATATGTTTACGACTTTAGTACATAGTAACAAAAGTTTATCGCTTGTTCAAAAGTTACAATATTTAAAGAGCAATCTAACAGGTGAGCCTGAGTTACTAATACGTAATTTTACTACAACCGAGGCTAATTATGAGGAAACCTGGAACCAGTTAGTGCGCCGTTATAATAATAAAAGATACAATTGTAACAAGTTGTTACAATTGTATTGCAATTTTGCAATCAAGCAGTTATTAGACAATACATCTTCGTGTTTGAATTCATTTAAAACTATGGGGGTTGACACCGATAGCTGGGGTATCATGATGGTGTATATTATAGTTTCTAAATTAGACCTGGACTCCGTCAAGCAATGGGAACATATGTTAAGCATGCGAAGCGACGAGTTACCCACATGGAATCAATTAAGAGAATTTTTAGAGTCACGATTTCGATCTTTGGAGATGGTTGAGTCGAATACCGTGCGCACAGCATATGAAAAGAAACCTGCAGTCAAGTCTAAGTCTTTTCATATATCTACTGCACCAAATAAAACAAATGTTAAGTGTGCGATGTGTCAAGAGGATCACTATATTTTCGGATGTAAGCAGTTTGGTATAATGACACCTAAGGAACGTCAAGACTTTGTACAAAACAACAAACTATGTTTCAACTGTCTTGCCCCGTCCCACGCCGTGATGAAGTGCCGTCATCAGGTGAGCTGCAGGAAGTGTGGTCGCCGGCATCATACGCTTCTACATTTCGACAAGGTACCTACATTTAAACGTTAAAGAGACTGGTGCACCTTCTAGCGACTTGCAGCCATGTACAAAAGAGGAGGTAAACGTGGTCACAACCTTTTCCAAAGGATGTTCACAAAACAACCCTGTACTTTTAGCAACAGCTAATGTAAAGGTAACCTCAAAATATAATTGTAAATATGTTATAAGAACTTTGATTGACCAAGGGTCACAGGCATCTTTTATTGCAGAATCGACTGTACAAATGTTAGGTCTAGCACGGAAACCAGTAAATGGCTGGGTGTCAGGTCTGGGAGATGGTCGTACTAAAATTAAGTATATGGTTTCATTTTCTATAGAATCTTGTTACGAACCTAATAACTTAGTTCAAATTACTGCATTTGTTTTGAAATCTTTAACTTGTTCTTACCAGCCACTGATCTTGACTCCTTTGATTGGCAAGATATTGAGAGCCTACCATTGGCTGACTGTACTTTTAATAATTCTGGTAAAATTGATGTGTTATTAGGAGCAGATGTTTACAGCGAGATCTTACTAGATGGAGTTCTGAAGCACCCTACGAGAAATATGGTTGCTCAGAATACGATGTTTGGGTGGATAATTTCTGGCCGAGTCTCACGCAAATTACCTACTTCTAGCAGTATTATTAGTATGCATGTAAGTATAACACCAGAACATGATATTCTTAGGCAATTTTGGGAGTTGGAAAATGAGCCACAAAATCTAAACAGAGAACTTACTACGAATGAAGAGAAGTGCGAAGAGTTTTTTGAAAGAACTACAGTCAGAGATGAAGAAGGAAGGTACGTAGTTAGGCTACCCTTTTCCACAGACAATCCACAATGTTTGTTTAATAATTCGAAAGAAATAGCATTAAAGAGATTTATACTTCAGGAAAAAAGGCTGATAAAGAATGTTGAGTTGAAGAAGGAGTATGATAGTGTAATGGAGGAATATTTGAATTTGAATCACCTCATGGAAGTTCCTGAAACTGCAATAGTAAATACAAAATCGGTGTATCTTCCCCACCATGCAGTGCTGAGAGATGACAAAACAACGACAAAGGTCAGAGTAGTATTTGACGCGTCATGTAAAGGCGAAAACAACACTTCACTGAATGATGACCTTTTAGTTGGGCCCAAAGTACAACAAGATCTACGACATATTCTAATGAGATGGAGAATGCACAAGGTGGTAGTTATTGCAGATATTGTAAAAATGTATAGAATGATTAAAGTAGATGAACGTGATACAGATTTTCAGAAGATCGTATGGAGGTTTAATACAAATGATAAAATAAAACAATATAAACTATTACGCCTTACATTTGGAACTGCGAGTGCCCCATATTTAGCGGTGAAATGCTTACAACGTCTAGCTGACGATGAAAAGGAACGCTATCCATTAGCAGCTAAAATAACTAAGTTGGATTACTACATGAATGATTTAATGACCGGTTTTGAAAGCATGGAAAAAGCTGTTACAGTATGTGAGGAGATGAAATGTCTAATGAAATCTGGGGGCTTTATTTTACAGAAGTGGAGTAGTAATGATAAGGAAGTTCTTAGTAAACTTGGAATAACAGATCAAGAGAAAGCTCAAACAACAGAAGTTAAATTTAATGACGTGATGAAGGTGCTTGGTGTGGGCTGGAATAGAGATAGAGATAGCTTTGAATACATTCTTAATTTACCGGAGCAACGAGAATATACGAAGAGACAAGTGGTATCAGATGTAGCACGATTATATGACCCTTTAGGTTGGATAGCTCCCGTAGTTGTCGTAGCGAAGGTTTTCATCCAAAGACTTTGGAAGTCAAATCTTGAATGGGATGATAAACTATCAGAAGAATGTATGAAAGAGTGGCTGTCGTTCCGAAGCAGATTAGCATATTTAAAAGCTTTACAAATACCCAGGTGGATTAATACTACAAAACACTGCAATATTCAATTGCACGCCTTTTCAGATGCCTCAAGGACAGCTTTCGCAGCCGCAGTATACATACGTGTGGTTGATGAACGAGATAATGTATTAGTACATTTACTTACAGCTAAGACAAAAGTTGCTACTCTAAAAGCGATTACTATTCCTAGACTTGAGCTTTGTGGTGCTGTGCTAGCGGCGAAACTTGTCTTTGAAGTGTCTCAAATTCTTAATGTGCCTAAAAGAGATTTGTATGGCTGGTCAGATTCAACCATAGTACTAGCGTGGCTAAAGGGCGGTCCAAGTCGATGGGCTACATTTGTAAGTAACAGAGTAGCTACGATTTTAGATATTTTAGAATACGAACATTGGGGTCATTTCACTTCTGAAACTAATCCAGCTGATCATGCGTCGAGAGGCCTAACTCCCAAAGAACTGATAACTAACACCATCTGGTGGTCAGGTCCTATGTGGTTAACAGAAAAAGATTTTATAGTTGAAGTTCCTAACGAAGATACAAGAGAAGAAGAGAAAGTTAATATATGAGCAGTTACTTCCAACGTTGGGACAGAGCTTATATGGGCTAAGTATTCAAGCTTACGACTAACACTAAAAGTAATATCATATTGCAGAAGATTTTTGAACTTTAAGGTACCCAAAGAATTGCGTATAAAATATCCTAATTTTATTACAGCTTGTGAGATAAAGGACGCTTTACTGTTATGTGAAGAACAAACACAAAGTTATAGTTTCGAGGAGATAAAACAGTTGAAGCTGCACTCTTTAATCTATATTAGATGAGTATGGAATATAAAGAGTTGGCGGGCGTATAACACATTCAGATATAGGCTATGACACAAGACATCCTATAATTATACCGGCTAAAAGTCATTTTACTCGGCTTATAATTTTAGATGCACATCACAGAACACTCCACGGCGGTCCACAAATAATGTTAAATTTTCTTAAAACTAAATATTGGATTATTCGAGCTAGGTCAGAAGTAAAGAAAATCTTTCAAGAGTGTGTGACGTGTAGAAAATATTCTACGAGATCCAGCAGCCAGTTAATGGGACAGATACCAGAAGTGAGACTTAAACCAAGTAAACCTTTTAAATCTACTGGAGTCGACTACGCGGGTCCAATTAATATTCGATTTTCACCAGGTCGTGGAGCAAAATCCTACAAGGGATACATATGTCTGTTTATCTGTATGGTAACCCGTGCAATACATTTAGAAGCAGTCACGGACTTGTCAGCCAAGGGATTTCTAGCCGCTTTTAGAAGGTTTGTTGCCAGAAGAGGTCGCTGTCAAGATCTGTACAGCGATAACGGCTCTAATTTTATTGGGGCCGATAAGTTACTTAGAGAAATGTTTAATAAATATAAATCGTCACTCTCAGCAGAAATAGCAGAGTCTCTAGCCTTAGAAGGAACGACCTGGCATTTTATACCTCCATACGCTCCTAATTTTGGTGGTTTATGGGAGGCTGGCGTGCGTAGTACTAAGAATCATCTATACAAAATCATAGGTACTCACACTCTCACATATGAGGAATTGTCAACAGTCCTAACGCAAATTGAGGGTTGTCTGAACTCGAGGCCAATGACTATTCTTAGTGATAATCCAAATGACCCTCTCCCACTGACACCAGGTCACTTTCTTATTGGTGAACCTTTAGTAAATTTAGCTGATGAGGACTATAGCTCACAAAATATTACAGGTTTAGATAGGTGGAAATTAACTCAAAAAATGGTTAGAGATTTTTGGAATAAATGGTACAAAGAATATTTGGTTACTCTGAATCAAAGGTACAAGTGGCAAACAAAAAACTGTAAACCTAATATTAATGATGTGGTAGTTTTAAAGGAGGACAACGTACCACCAGCAAAGTGGGTTTTAGGAATAATTGTTAATAAACACCCAGGTCCTGATAACATAACCCGAGTCGTTTCAGTTAAATGCAAAAATGGCATTTACAAACGTCCACTAAACAAAATATGCGTGTTATGTAACTAGATAACATATGTCTTCTTATAATAAGATTCTTTATACAGTCCACTATACAATTTATTGTTGTCGTTCCTTATCTTTGTTTTAACACAGTTATGTATTCAACTTGTGCTATTAAGTTAAATGTAGTAGACAATAGATTATTAGATAATTTTGAATACATGTGTAAGTTTTAGAAATATAACTTGATTAGTAAGTAACTATATTAAGAACTTAGTTCTTGGTGGGCGGGATGTTTACCCCATTCATAATATTCATAACGCGCTGGTGTCGATGTTGATACATCATTATAAAAGTTAGTGCAAAATAAACTGCAGAGGAGATCATACGTTGTTTCAATAGAAAATTCCCGACAATCTAATTACAACCTTATCGTCATAAACAATCCGTCTGATGATGACGATGAAATTAAATTAGATTAAATTATGAAAGTTCTTGGCTTAAGGGAGATTTTTAGATAACTTTTCAATTGTGTTTTAAGTTAGAAAATCTTCTCTCACCCGAACTGTGTTGGCCAGACACACTAGTGAAGGGTCGTGTCACTCGTTCCCGCCCGCACAGAAAAAGTTAGAAACATTTATATAGGTGGTGAAACATTTTACATGTTGAATTGTTTGTGTACCTATTGACATTTAGGTAGTTAGGTATATATGTAAATATTAATCTTTTTAATTTTTGTAAGACAAAAAAAATATTTTCCCAAATTCGCCGCCCCTAAAATCTGCCGCCCTAGGCTTCAGTCTACTCAGCCTATTGGTAAATCCGCCACTGGTGTACCGAATGTATACCGAACTCAAGGCGTGTAGGTATGTCTCGCGATCCGACCGTTTGTATGAAGATACAATACTGTATAATAATATACATATACTATGACATTACCGTGATATACGTGTACCTACCTATATCACATTCATGCGAAGATAGCAGAGCATAAACACAAAGGAAAAGCTCAAAGCAATATTACGACGTTCGACGTTATTACATTTTACACACTTCTAATGCATTTCGATATAATTATCAAAACTGTGTGGGGAACACTAAATGCCGTTCAAATTTCATTCATTCCGGTACGCGCGGTTCACTCCCGACCAGGCAAACATCTGATAATAATAATAGATAAAATGTTGGATCAATGGATCGTGAAGAACCAGAAGTGAGGTGCACTTGTGGAGTGAATCAAGGCTGACAATGGAATGAATGGCAGTGAGATAACAATGGCCCCATGTTTTTTAAATTATTTTTTTTAATAACAAAATAGGATTTACCACATTTTGCTTTGAGTTTGTTTTGTGTCAGGAAGTTAATGTGGTTGGCAAAACAAGGATTAGGTACGTATCGGTATGACTTGTCCGGTAATTTGTATAATATATACTTATCGCAATTAAAACACTGAACAGCAACTGAGTGGCGTACCCCGCACCGACCACGGGGACCCCACGACAGAGTTGCGGTCTCTCCACGTGACCCTCTCATTAACAAAGTGTACTGCATAGAAACGGCTGGCGGTCAGGGAGCTTTGGGGGGAATCGGAGCGGTGAACATGGTCTAATACAGACCTTCATCGGCCAAGCCGTAACCCTAAACAGACAGAAAATGGATCTTCGGGGCTGCTAGGAAACAACATTCAGATGCCCTGGTAGCGGTGGGAAGACAACCGGTTACCAGATCACATTTTTTTTATTCAGCGTATTTTTTTTAAATGAGTTGAAGCAGAAACAATTTTTTTTTTTTTTGTTGACGAGGTGGAAGATCCTACATGGATGTCCTCCGCCTTGGGGAGGCGAATTGCCTATGATCAGAGGAGCGAGAATCGCTACTGCATTCTTCCGCAACCCCCGACAGGCATTGACCCGTCTGACCCTAGACGGGTCCCGTCACCCGGTGCGACCATCACCCATCGGCCGCACGCCTCTGAGAGCGCGCGCGGAACACTGCGTGCTGCCTCTCGGGCCTGTATCTGTTCGGACGACGACTTCCCCAAAAAGTTCGCCGCCCGCAGGCCACTTCCTAAGGTGGCTGGAGGTCATTAAGTGCCCTCCGGCGCCCGGTGCGTCTGCTGCGGGCAGAGAGAGTCGTACTCCGCTCTCTCTCCCGTTCCGCCGCCTCCTTTGCGGACATCACCTCCTCACAGAAGGAGGCGACAGCGTTCCATGCGCTCTCGCTCCGAACCATGGCCAGAACTACGGTTGAGAGCGAGAGACTACCCGCAGCACCGACTGCCACTACGAGATCACGGCGCTGGTTAGCCCAGGCTGGGCATTCCGATAATGTGTGCAACGCCGTGTCGTCGGGGCAGTTACCACAATGGTGGCACCGTGACGTCGGCTCCCGGCCGATCCAACACAGGTACTTGCCGAAGCAACCGTGTCCGGAAAGCACCTGCGTCATCCGGAAGGTGAGGGCCCCGTGCTCTCTCTCCAGCCACTCTCGTAGGACAGGTCTTACCGCCGCTATAGCGGCGTGCTCCGCACTGGGTCGCGCAAGTCTTTGCTCCCACTCCACCACCAGGATCTGGCGGAGCTCGTCCCGGTGTGCCTCTACTTCGCGAGGCACTAGTTGGTCGTCCCGATCTAGCGCATCCTTACGCCACCGGTACTGCAATGCAAGGAGTACTGCGTCCAAATCCCAGGGCGCGGATCTGGCAAATAGACTAGCCGCCTCAAAGGAGATCGTACGGTACCCCCTTAACACCCTGACGGCCATTGCGCGTTGCGGCTTTCGCAGAATCGCAATATTACGGGCCGTCAGAGCGTCCGCCCATACTGGCGCCCCGTAGAGCGCCATTGACCGTACGATCCCCTAATACAACTTTCGGCAAGATGCGTTGGGCCCCCCCAAATTGGGCAGGAGCCGTGAGAGTGCCCCAGCGGCGCCCATTAGTCGGGGGGCCAGCTGCCGAAAGTGTGGTCCGAAATCCCATCGGCTATCGAGGATGAGTCCCAGGTACTTCATCGTACGCTCGATGCCGATGCGGACTCCCCCCACTATAATGTGGGAACCCCGAGGGTGGTGCCTTCCGAGGGCCATGGAAACAAACAGCCTCGGATTTGTGCAAAGCCACCTCGAGGCCCAACCGCCGGATCCTACCAACGACTTGCGCGACTCCAGCTGTCGCCAGAATTGCTGCCTGCCGGTGCGTCTTTCCACGCGCTGTTACAAGTGTGTCGTCAGCGTAACAAGTGACGCTGACACCATGGAGAAGAGCACCGCGCAGGTCCCAGTCGTAGCCGATGTTCCACAAGAGCGGGCCCAAAACCGATCCCTGTGGAACACCGCACGACGTCTCTCGCCGAAAGCAGAAACATATTGATAAAGCCCAAATTAACTTAAAACCTAATTATAAAAAGGGTATTTAACTCCAATACAACGATTTTTATCTAATGATTCTGAACAAAGTAATTGTTTTAGTTGTTTATTATTTATATTTTTAATTTTTTGTTTATTGTACCTATTTCAATTTGAGTTTAATTTGATAGCACATTTCATGTAGAATCGTGTCGGGTTGTTGGCATTTTAAATAAAGAATTAACAACTTATACGTGACGCTTCTGCAAGAACAAGTGAAATAAAAAAATAAGGCCGTATGGCACTTAAAACTTAAGCCTGTCAAAAAAATTAGCCCGCCATAACCGAAAACTATTTTTGACTTAGATACATATCTCTAGAGGACCTTATAATCTAAGATACACATATTGTCGTTTAGTTTGTTTATGTAAAAAGTTTTGAGCAATTTATGAATATGACGTCGCTAGAAATTCATGCCGAAGCCAGAAAAAAAAACGCTTGTACTGTTTTGCTCACAAATGTATTGGTAAGGTACGTGTGCGCCAAGGTAATTATTTCAAATATATCCTTTATTGTATTGTATCCTCACCAGGGAGTTACAGGTAGCGCTTGCCACGCGCATGATCATGATAATGGATAACGTTTTAAAAAAACGGACATTTTTCCTGTTACATTTACTGTTTCTGTCTGAAATGATTGAAATGAAACTTCTTTAGAATCGTTGTGATTTGAAAATTCGATGAAACAAAAAAGCGACACTAAAAAAAGAGACTAATTCTTCATAAATAGGATTTAGCCTGCGAGAGAATGAGATAGAATACAAGTATACAGTGTTTCCTATAATCTTTGTCAGAAGCCTTCAGAAAATGCGTCATAGTCAACGTGGTATATCATTCACGTGTACCTATTATTTTTGTGCATTTGCGTATTAAAATTCGTTGGGTTATTATGTTAATTATTTAACATATCTGTGATAATTTGAAAAATAACTTTTATATAAATTATCTAAAATAAAATTTATTAACATTAGTTGACTATACTTTTTATTTCTCTTTCTCTCGTAGGCTACACACACACTTCTTTGATTTCTAAAAACTTCTAACCGCGATAACGTCAACTAAACACATCTAGGCAGCGAGTGTTCTGGCTTAATAATAACAATATTATTACTTGAAAAATAATAAGTCATAAATCAGCTTGACCTTGACTTCGGATAATAATAATAACTCCACATAACCCCACACATCTCACACACGGCCGTCTGATCCCTAACTAGGCAAAGCCTGTACTATGGTAACCAGACTGCTGATAAACATACTTATATATTTCTAAATACATACATATTATAGATAAATTACACCCAGACACACAACATATTATCGTGCTCATTACACAATTATTTGTCCTGGGTGGGAATCGAACCCACGACCTCTGGCTTAGCAGTCAGGGTCACTAACCACTAGACCAACATACCTACCTAAATACTTTTTTTTTGTAATTAGTTAATTCGAATGAAAAGTACTGAAATACTCAGGCCAATGCATGTCTATGTAACCTACAGGTATATGCCATTGATTTTATCAATTAATAATTACAAAAAAATGTAGTTTATAATGGAATCAAAGCTCTGTTAACGCGGAACTGTAAATAACTGTAAATACCCAAGAGCTCTCATAATACTAGACACAAACTTGTCTATGATAATAGAATTAGAAACCATGTGATTGTTCCAAATTGTCTAATGCATTGACATCCGGTATCCACGATATATACCTACATACGTATATACATACAGTCACAGCGCACCTACATACTAAATTTAATTTATTACTTCCAATTTAATATACAGTTTAAAAACAATTTGTTTGGCTTAAAACAATTGGTTTAAAGTGGTTGAAAACTGTGTTGTTTATTAGGGGTTCGGCGTTCATCAGCTCGACGTCTTGTTTACTAACTCGAGGTATTGGTTAATAAATAAATCACATCCACATAATCAGATTCGTATATATATCATCCTGATGAGGTATAGTTACACGTAGGTGTGTTGTCCTTATCACTATTCATACATTCTAAATATTCTTTATGTTCATATTATGCGATAATAAAAATATATATATTGTAAGATAATGTGGAATGAAGTGATCGATTTGCTATCTGCAGTAGTGTTATATTAGTTTTTATGCTTTGCCCATCCGATTGAAAACATAACGGACGAGACTTTCGAATCCATATAGGAGGTAGGTATTTTTTGCACAAGGCCAAATAATAAAAATATACGAAGCTGTCACAAAATAAAATATTTTTCAAAATCAAAATAAGTTGGTTTCACGAGCTGCGCTCAAAACAGTTGTCTAATAAGTGCACACGCGGTTCGGACTGTTTCCGAGCTCGGAGTGGCAACGAAGTGGTCTACTGTACGCTAATGAGAAATGAAAGCAGAGGCGCGGTTACAACCAAATTAAACACACACACATGCATTTGAACATATTTATTAACATGTATATAGCCACCGCCCACCGCAATAGCAATAAAACTAAATATACTTACATATAACTAATAAATATTATAACTATGTATAGTTGGCAATTGTAAGGCACTTGGCACTACGCTACCTGGCGTCGGTCAGTCTTTCGTAAAACGATCACAGTGAAACGTACGTATCGGTGAAGGTGCAGCTGTCCCAAAACTGTATCACCCCTAACTAAACCCCCCCTCGTACTTAAAGGAGATGTTCGTTCGTGGACCTTAAAACGCGAGAAGTCATGCATTAAGGCCGCGTAAACGGCACCTACTCTTATTGAACTCCCATGTTGATTCAAAGCTGTATTGAGACACAAATGTGTGCCGCCTTCGTAACGGAAACACGGCACTCGTCGTAGTGTCGTAGAAAATAAGCTTAGGGGTCGTCTATCAATCATATGATGTTTTTAGCATCTTTTAGAGTAACAAAAATTCACGTGTATTTTTTTAGTACAAAGTATCTTAAAAAAAGTCAGAATATTATTTTTCAATCAAGATTCAATCAAGAGATAATCTATATACGAGTATAATGCTAGAAAATTAAGCATCGTGATTAAAATGTGCAGAGAGACATTACGGTTGAAGATTGTTACTGACTGGCATTGAATCATTGCCTGTCAACTGCGAGTCACGGTCACGCGCCGCTTTTTAGTTTAGAAATCGCGCGTTCGACGAAAAATAAATATCTCACTAAGCCCCCCCCTTCCCCCCTGTGATATTACATGATTTTTTCCGGACCCCCTCCGCCCCCTTTTCGAGCCTCACGTGATTAATGGACGACCCCTTAGATTAAAAGCGCGATGTGTTGAACTGAGCAAAAAGCGGTGTTTATGCGAATCAAGCCCCACCCCACTTCCTTTCCCTCCTACCAAGTGGACTACTGTCACCATTGGCCAGGAGCGTTTGCGGAACAATTGCTACTTTTTATTTTGAAGGCATTGTTCGTCACGTTCGTGATGTTGCAGAGGATACGTGAAACACAAAATTAACGCGGGTATGTACATGGGACCCCCAGGTAATATGATTCTGTATGCATCTGTATATGTATGGTTACCTAACTAAAATCGCCTAAATACTTTTAGAACATCACCTTTAAGGCAAAACGTGTACAAACGAATACAAAGTTGTGTTTAATACAATTATAAACAATGAATTAAATGTGTTTTGAGACACTTGCGAGACTAACAGATACAATATAATACATAATAGTAATGATCTAAGATCTAAGAAGCGAACAAACAGACGACAGACACGTGACAAGGACACAACCATGCGCGCCGGCCCACGCTCGTGCAGCTCGACCAATAATGCGACTTGTTAATCTTACACGGGCAACTTTTAAATCAATCACTTTAATCATTTTAAAATAATTGTATAACGATTTTGTACTATCGTAATGTAATCATTTAGATAATTTTAATAGACATACGACAGCATAACTCTAATAACGTGGAATATTTGCATGAATAAAAAAATACTGGGAATATTTTATTTGATTATGAAACTGTAAAATTAGGTAATTAATGTGTGATTTTAGATTAAAAGCATACAGTTCTATCTATTTCCTCCGGTCACAAGTCGCCTATTTTGTTTTGTGATTGTGTTTGAAACTAATAATCAGGAAACTGCACAAAGTGTGAAGAAAGATCGGCTGTCACAAGCGGTAGGGAGGGCCACCCCCGCTCCACCCCGCCGCGCCCCTCGCCACAAGGTGTCACACTACCTTACTGACGTGGCTGCACTATTATATACAAACAAAAAGGACTTGCTAATGTAATATTTTAAGAATCGGTCAGTTCCAAATATAATGCGAGTCCCTTGGCGCGGCGGTATGCGAGGGAGGGAGTGAGGGAGGGAGTGAGGGAGTGAGGGAGGGAAGGAGGAAGGTTAGACGCGCGTCTCCAGCGGTACCTGCGCAGCCGCCCGGCGCTCCGCACTCCCGGACCTGCAACACGTTAAGACCTGTTACACACGGATCGTACATCGCACCGATGTACGAGTTACTTCAAAAAAATCATTCGATCAACTACAATTTGACGATTTTGAAAAATTGCCCCGATAAGACTTCTCCGTCCGTCAAAACTTAAAGCCCATTTCATTAAATCATAATAGGCGTGGGAGTCGTCGCTTCTAAATATTTATGACATACTATAATTTGATTTCAATTGTTTTAATTTTATTTAATAGGTTTAAGTGTTGTTTATATTCAGAATTCTAATAGAACACGAATACCTCGGTACTGTTCGATAAACTGTATTAACATTATTTGTTTTTTTTTTGACGTCACATTAATTTTCGGGCCCAACAAGGTCGTCCCCAAAATACATACATGTATTTCAAATTAACCTTTAATAAAAAAGGATTGCAAAAAAGTTTTATACCATACATACATCTATACTAATATTATAAAGCTGAAGAGTATGCTTGTTTGGTTAAACGCGCTAATCTCAGGAACTACTGGTTCAAATTGAAAAATTGTTTTACTGTTGGATAGCCCACTTATCGAGGAAGGCTATAAACTACGACCCACATATAACAACACGCTACGACCAATAGGAGCGGAGCAGTGACCAGAAACGCAGGTGAATTACATTCGGTACTGACCTGCGGTACTCCACGGAGTCTCTGTCGCCCCAGTCGCCGCTCTCGCCGTCCTCGTCCGTGACGTCATCTGCAAAAGAAAATCAACCAAATACATTTAGCAATGTCATCTGTATTTAACTGGTGTACAAATATCTTTGGTCAGTAGCGCTACCTTCGTCATCGTCATCGTCGTAGAGCGACAAATCGTCGCCAACGTCATGTTCCTCGCTGTGGTCAGCGTTTCCCACGTCGTGCGTGGGGTGCGTGGGGAGCGCGGGGTGCGTGGGGTGCGTGGGGTGCGTAGGGTCGGGGCTGCCCTCTGAGGGTGCGGAGGTGGCGCCGGCGGCAGAGTCTGTATCGTCGACCGCCGCATCAGCCTCGCTGCAAGTTTGTAATAAGAAATATAGTTTCATTTCTCTTTATCATTTAAATAATAATGTCATATAATAGCCCCCCTAAAAATAGTTTGAACAGAACACTTGCAAGTATATAACTTTCAAGATTGCGCATTGTATAGGATTCCGTACCCAACGGATCGAATCAAAGACTTATTACTAAGTCTCTAATGGCTATAGGTATCTCGAAAACCGTAACAGGTAGACGATTAATATTTTCACAGAGTATATATTTCTATTGCCGTTATAACAATAAACAATAAAAACAAAGTTTAATTACAAATAGCGTACAAGTAGCGAGTGCCCGCCCACCTGTACGGGAAGTGATTGTTCGGCGTTTCTATTAAAGCTTGTACGAGGGTTCGGAAGCTGCGAGTAGGACTCGCACATGAAACATTTTATTTAAAAAAAATAGTTTGGGCATCAAGAGAGTGGTGGAGTGGTTGGTAGAGTAAATGGTGCATTTTTTTATTCTGGTATCCCCAATAGACTTAATTCAATAATTAAAGTTAATGAAAAAAATATCATAGATAAAACAGGTGTAGATCACATCTTACTCTTGCACAAGGAAAAATGAAATGTCTATGTACCTACTCGATTTAAACGAGAGAGGTAGCACCGAGACCTGTACCTGAACCTGGTGTAGAGCGCGTAGGGCGCCACGTCCTGCGGGAAGATGTCTTGGTGGCGCAGGATGATGCGCTTGACGAGCTCGTTGACGAGGTTCTGCGCCGTGACCTGCGCGCCGCCCTCGCCCCAGGCGGCCAGCAGCGTGGGCCCCAGGCAGATGGCCAGGTTCCAGGCGTCCATCATGTTGTGGTCGCTGTGCTCCGTGAGGTGCGCCAGGAAGGCGAACAGGTAGCGCAGCACCAGCACGGCCGGCTGCGGCAGCGCGGCCAGCGTGGCGCGCATGCGCGCGGCGAACTGCTCGTCGTCCGGCAGCGCCGCCACGCGCAGCAAGCGCTCCTGCAGCTGCGGCGGCAGCAGCGGCGGCCGCACCTCGCGCAGGTACAGCTTCAGCAGCCCGCACACCGAGTTCATGTCCGACGCGTCGCGCACGCCCGCCAGCGGGTCCTCGCCGCGCTCGAACGCGGCGCGCAGCGCCTGCATCTCCACCTGGCGGGGGTGTGTGTCTGTGACTACCCTCTCGCTACCTCGCCCCGGTCCCAGCGCTGCAAGATAAGTGTCCACCTACCGCCGGTCGCCGACGTCGATACAACACTCCAGAGACTCTGCCTTGATTTTATCTCTTTTCTACTACCACGAATTTCAGTTTGTAGAAATTTTTGCAAATTAAATTAAAAACTGTGAAAGCTCGTGATCTAGCTGTCTTATTTATCTCACAAAATATTTTCCCCGGTCGACCGCGTATCTAGCACGCGGCCGACCCCTACCACGTTACATATATACCTAATACAAGAACTCCGGGCCGGGAGGAGAACGCCATACCTGTGAGCCGGAGACGCGGAAGATGCCCTGGTGGCGCAGGCCGTAGGTGGCGATGACGCGCACGCACGACGTCAGCACCACGGGCAGGCGATGGTCCAGTGGCGCCGCGAACTGCCCGCGCCGCAGGCGGGCGGCGGCGCGCCTCGGAGGCGTGGGCGGGGACGGGGCGCGCGCCCCCGACCCCGGCCCCGACCCCGGCCCCAGCAGGCGCGAGCGCACCCCCGCCGCCTTGCTCTCCAGCCGCGCCAGCCGCCCCGCGCACGACACGTACGAACGGAATTTCTGCGAACACACCGAGTACACTATCACACTGATATGGATGTCATTCTAAACGTAACTCATAAATAACATCTTTACGATACACCGCGTCAGATCTCCACTTCACTGTACGAGAGTCTCCACTGAACATTGCATAGTGATAGTTCCAGCGTGCGGCACGTTAAAGTCGGAAGTCATGCAAGTTTTTGCTTTAGTGTGTCATACTACAAATTTGTAATTGAACATTTATGTTCTCTTTTCCGTAGACTAGCCGTAGCCTTGCGTCACTTTGACGTAGTACACGAGTGAGCCTCACCGCCAGGTAGTAGTCCTCCTGGTCCTCGGCGGCGGGCGCGGGCCCGGGCGGCACGGCGGCGGCGCCGCCTCCGGCCGGCCCGAACACGCCCGACACGTCCCACTGCGCCTCGCTGCCCTCCATCTGTAAGAGAAGCGCACAGCTCAATCTCCGTCCCGCGGGGCGCGTATGCGACGATGTGAGAGCGAGTCGTCACCTGCTTGACGAGCTCGGCCTCTGCAGCGTCGAGCGTCTTGGCGTTCTCGCGGCACTCGGCGCGCAGGGTGCGCGCGCCCGCCTCCAGCTGCTGCAGGCGCTGCGCCAGCTCGCCCGCCACCAGCGTCGCCGGCTCGTCCGAGTCGTCCGCGGATCCGAGCAGGTCGCGCACCTCTGTGTCCTGCACGTCCGGGGCCGTACCCTGCAAGTAAATGAATTCACTTCGTTCACTTCTAATATTGCCAGCGTACCCTCAAATAGTACTGTATAACTGTACACTGATGATCCTATGATTTTGACCCATTTAAATAATAGATACTAGGTCTTGCCCTGTAAAATGACAATGAAGATGAATGGCACGGCAATTACACGAAAATATATGTCCTAGGAGACCATCCACAATCGAAGGTCTTAAAACACTTACGGAACTCATCACTCGTCCAAATGCCATATACTTAGTTCTTGACAAGGACGTCTCAATACTCAATAAGTTTGATACACAAACATAAATGTAAATAGATTGTAATTTTCTAATTACGTGGGTCACACTGAAAGTTTTTAAAATAGCCCAGTAAGAAAAGCAGCCGATTAAAAATTAATTCAAACTTCGAATTAGGAACTCTTTGGGACTCTGCAGATGTTTATTGATTTCATATGTCATTTGTTTTTACAAATTGGCGGTGTAAGCATTATTATTGGTTTCACTAGCATACTAGGTCACCTGAATAGCAGCGACCCCAATACAGTTTCCGTATACATTATTTACTTTTATATATGTCTACTACTTAGTAAGCGTAATGCTTGTTCCATGTGTGTATAAATGTTAGCTCACACACGTTTAATATTAAGGTATAAATACTAACACAATACAATGTAAGAAAGAGTATTAAATAGATACTGAAAACGCCACCACAGTAGTTTCCCTACAGGCGGCAATTTAAAAAGTGTCTGTCGAGCATCGAAATTGATTTGACTAGAGAAAATTTTCGCTTAATAATTTATTACTTTTATTGCGGTCTTACTCAACAAAAATGTTACGATAGACTTCATTGGCATTTCATTACCAAGCCCCAAACTGTTTTAACGAGTTTAAACGTGGTCGAAGCAAACTCACTGATGATTCTCGAGAAGAACGTTTTTCTTCGGCGACTACTGAAGTGAAGAAACGAAGACACGAGAACGAAGGTTTCTATCGTGATTACTACTTAAATATTTGAAACATGAAGTTAAATACGTTGAGGAATATGGGGAACTAAGGATGGTAAACAGGGTTGTAAGGGCTGGCAACATACGGCGCTACTTACTATCTGTGTTTTAACGAGTGTGTTTAAAATGGTTCAGTGCAAAAAATGCAAACTCTTTGTGTCACTGACCAAGGATGATATATTTAAGTGTAAAGGTGGATGCGAGGCGGTGTTTCACAAAAAATGTGTGCAAAACAACAAGCAATTCCTGCAAACAGCGAATTGCGATGAATGCCAGAAACCCAAAGGCAGTCCCATGCAGCCTGCACAAGACCCAGCAATAATACTAAACCCTTGTGAAGCATCAGTCGAGAAGGTATTAGCAGAAGTTAATAAAAAGTTAGAGGCGCTTTATAGCATGGAGAAAAAGATCGAAGACCTCACCACCAGCGTAGAATTCTATGGGGACATGTACCAGACCTTAATAACATTTAAGGAAGAATCACAGAAAAAAATTAGTAATAATAATAAATAAGTCACTTGAACAAAGAAATGTATACTTAGAAAAGTGTAATAAAGCTTTGGAAGAGAGAGTACAGGAGTTGGAAGTAAAAGAAAATGAAAAATATATTGAAATCCACGGATTGGAGATTGCATAACAACGAAGATACGAAATCTGTGATACAAAATATGGCTCAAAAGTTAAATTTGGACCCAAATGAAATCGAAGATGCACAGATGGTAGGAAAAGAAAAACCTGACGATACGAAACCCAGAATTGTACTGGTTACCTTACGGACCAAAAGTGCCCGAAACAACTGGTTGTCAGCCAAAAAGAAAAGCAAACTAACAAACAACAAAGTGTATGGAAATAACAGTGATAGATAAATATTTATAAATGAGGATCTACCGAAGTACAAACGGCAGCCTCTATGGACTGTGAGAAACAAATTGAAACCCAAAGGCTTCCAATATATCTAGGTCCAAAACTGCAGCATCTTAGTAAAAAAGAACACTGATGAAAAAAAGATTTACAATATTCGATCGGAAGATGATTTGAGGAAGCTAGAAGAATATAAATAAACAAGCACCTACGTACAGGTGCAGTGTGTACACACTAGGTGATTTAAGCATCAAAATTCGATCAACTCGGAGACCTCTCAACGGATTTTTAATATAAGAGGTACAATGATATAATTGTTCTAAGTAATGACTTAAGCCAAAATACAAGCTACATTCAAATCCTACACCTGAATATTGCGTCACTGCGAAAGCACTTTAACGAGTTACTGGTCTTGCTGGAAGCAAATAAACACAAAATGGATATAATAATATTAAGCGAAATAAATATAAAAAGTGAAGAGATGTCATTTTATAAAATATCGGGATATAATGAATACATAATAACTAGAGAGACTTACAGAGGGGGAGGAATACTAATATATGTAAAGGATAGACTTAGCTTTAATGCTCAAGGAGCAGAATTGGAAGCCTTGGAAATTATGCATGGCCAGCTAAAAACCAACGAAAATATCACCCATGTAATAGCTGTGTACAGACCACCTGAGAGAAATAAGTTACACTTCGTGGAACACCTGGATGTTACGCTAAAGAAAATCCCACCTACGGACAATGTTATTGTGATTAGCGACACAAATATAGACATCTTAAATGATATAATTAATCCAATTACAACAAAGTACAAAAACACCATGTGTGGCTACAGCCTACAGTGCGTAATACCTAGTTCAGAGACAACACGAGAGGTGATCGTAAACGGGCGGCTTGTGATGTCGTGCTTGGACCACGTATGGGTGCGAGCGGGACGGAGAGAGAGCGGGGCGTCATCGTACCTTTTAGAGACACATATCTCCGATCATCATGCAGCAGGTATTGCGATAGACTTAAGCGCGAACAATAACACGAATAAACGGCAGAATAACAGTGTACGCGAAGTTATTTGTGAAAATCTCGTCAAAAAAAAACTTGATGCATGTAAGTTACTAGATATAGCTTGTCCGTTCGCCTTATTACAATCGTTATATAATGTTTTCGATACTATTTATCAGGAAAGCACAATAGTAATAGATACGAATAATAACAAAAGGACCAGCAGCCATGGATAGAAAAGGATTTGTATAAAATGTTGTTACGGCGAGATTATTTATTTAGAAGGTGGAAACTTGAACCAAAAAATATGAATAAGCGGTTAGAATACACAAAATATAGGAATAAAGTAAATAAATTAGTTAACCAAGCCAAAAATGATTATAGACAGATGGAAGTAAACAAATGTAAAGGGGATTACAGGAAAATATGGGGAAAAATTAATATGTGGCTGGGGCGAAATAAAGGTAATATAGACGACGTAATATTGAAGCATTTGGGTAAAAAAGATGACATTAATCAAATTTGTTCACATTTTACGAAAACCTTTACCGAAGAAATAAAAGAAATAAAACATAATTGTAGTACTCAGTTTTTTTATAGAAATACGTATGTGAAGCCGAGCGACGTGAGTTTCCGGTACAGAGCAGTGTGTTCATTAGATATAGAAAAAGTTATAAATAATTGTCTTGTGAAAAAGCACCTGGCTTCGATGGAAGTAGGGTCAAAGATATTAAATACATACGGAAGCAAATAAGTCCTGTGTTGGCAAAATTTATGAACATGTGTTTAGCTAAAAGTGTTTACCCGGACCAGCTAAAAATCGCTATTATACGCCCCATTTATAAATCTGGGAGCCACTTAGAATATGTCAATTATAGACCTATAGCGATATTGTCCGTTATTGACAAAATAAATGAAAAATTACTAATTGGACAAATCAGTCAATTCCTAGAACGCCACAAGGTTTTGTCAGACACACAACACGGCTTCCGCGCGGGGCGTAGTACAGTTTCAGCCTTAACGGGTTTTGCTGACTATATCAACGAAGCCTTAAATTGCGGTAAACAAGTAATAACACTGTATATTGACTACAAGAAGGCATTCGACACCCTGGATCATGAAATCCTGTTACAGGCGATGGATGAATGCGGTATACGAAGTCCAACGAATGAATGGTTTAAGAACTACCTTACTAATAGGAAAATACTTACCAAGGTAGCAGGCATGTCTGGAAAGGAAATGGATGTTGATCTTGGGGTGCCGACTGGCTCAGTGTTTGGTCCAGTGGGCTATGTGATGCATGTCAATAGCGTGTCTAATGTGGTAAACAGGTGTCGAGTGTACATGTATGCCGACGATATGTGTCTAGTGTATGCTTCGAAGGATATACAGGAAGCACAAAGGTACATACAAAAAGATTTGAAAAACATAACAAAATGGGCCCATGACAATGGCATTATATTAAATATATCTAAAACCAAATGCATGCATATACACTCGCCACATAACTTACGAGCTAAGGGTATTAATAAAGAACAACTGGATGTAATAGGGCATTCTTATGAATGTCTTCACTTTAATAAAATTAACTGTAATTGTAATAATTTGGAGTATGTCAGCACTTTCAAATACTTAGGCTTAACCATTAATCGAAATTTTAACTGGAAAACACACATAAATGATATTTGTAACAGGTTAAGATCTGTACTGGGTAAATTCTACCAACTGAACAGTGTGATTAACAAACATACGCTACGTACTGTATACTATGCACTTGCTGACGCACTGATTAGTTATGGTTTTATTGTATATGGTCGAACATTCAAAACATATTTACAAGATATTCAAAGTTTACAAATCAGATTAATTAAATATCTAGTTTCCAAAAAAGTTAAGAATATTTGTAATAAGGAGTATGATAAGTTATTCCTAATTTGTAAAATACTTTCCGTTGATAAAAAAATGAAATACTTAATAGGATGAGAGCATTATTACAGCGAAAATTGTAAAATAAATGTAAGCAATAAATATAATACTAGAACCGTAAGAGAGAAAAGACTAGTTCAACCGAAAGTAATCAATTACTATAAGGAAAGAATGACAAAGTATTTAGTACCTAACATATTTAATAAGATAGATATATTAAGAAAAAGCCCTAAGTGTGGCAAAGGCGTGTTGAAATCAAAACTAAAGGACCTGTTTCTCAATGACAAATAGACAGCGTCTACTTGTCATTGAAAAATAGGCCCACACTAATTTTGTAAACTAGCAGCGACCCGCGGTTTCACCCGCGTAAGTCCAGATCCCGTAGGAATATCGGGATAAAAAGTAGACTATATGTTAATCCAGGTCTTCAGCTATCATACCAAGTTTCATTGCAATCGGTTCAGTAGTTTTGGCGTGAAAGAGTAACAAGCATCCATACATTCATACATCCACACATCCATACATCCTCACAAACTTTCACGTTTATAATACTAGCAGCGCCCCGCGGCTTCACCCGCGTAAGCCCCGATGCCGTGGGAAAATCGGGATAAAAAATAGCTTATGTGTTAATCCAGATCTCCAGCTATCTACATACCAAGTTTTATCGCAATCGGTTTAGTACTTTTTGCGTGAAAGAGTAACAAACATCCATACATCCATACATCCACACATCCATACATCCTCACAAACTTTCACATTTATAATATTAGTAGGATGTTATCATTGTATCAACATTCCTGTTTGAAAAGAAAATTACCTTAATAGTGCATGATAGTGTAAGAATATGTATTGTGTAAGTACCTAAGTAAATGAGCGTGTCTCGCCATTAAACGTCAAAATTTGGCGAGGTATACTATGTACAAATAATCTTACAATGTATCTGAATAATAAATAAATAAAAAAAATAAAAAAACTAACTAAATTGATGTTAGAAATTGCAACGGTAATGAAGATTGACAAGACCCATTTACACGCGGGGACTGACTCGACGGTAGTACTCGCTTGGCTTAATAGGCATCCGAGCAGATGGAAGGTATTCGTAGCAAATCGAGTGTCAGAAGTTATAACGAACCTCGACCCTCATAACTGGGCCCATGTCCCATCGAAGCAAAATCCAGCGGACTGCGCTTCACGCGGGTTACGTCCGTCGGAGGTAGTCAGCGAATGTTTATGGTTTGATGGTTCAGAATTTCTTGGTCTCAAAACGATAGAGTACAAAAGCATAAGGAACACTACAACAGATTTAGAGACAGTCAAGGTACACTGTACCATTGTAGAAGATTTTAATCCATCGTTCACCGTTGGTAACTTCTCATGATCGTAGTTATCAACTGGTGAATGTTGGGTCCTTGAGAAGATGGCAATACACACAAAAAATGTTGCAAAATTTTTGGCGCCGCTGGTCACGGCAATACTTAACCAAATTTTACCATAGGTATAGATGGGCATCACAAAACCCGGAACCTAAATTAGGGGACGTTGTGGTGGTGAGAGAGGATGGTCTTCCTCCTTGCAGATGGTTGCTCGGCAAGGTGATAGGCTTGCATCCTGGTTTGGATAATATAGTTCGCGTTGTCACATTAAAGGTAAAAAACGGCCTTCTTAAAAGACCCGTGTCCGAGTTGTGTCTTCTCCCAGTAGAGACAAATAAAAAAAAGGGTTAAGAAATTAAGAAAATAAATATAGAGTGGGGATTACGTAATATATTATTGTGAATTTTAATCAGTGCTAGGTTTGCTATGTTTGTTATTTAACGCCCAGGTGGGCTATTTTGTTGCGTTAAGGACAAGCACCGTTTCTTAATTATTGTGCAAATGTATAGTTTGTAAGGAAAACCCTAGATGGCGCTGACAGAGTGACGTCACTTTTAGATCGCGCTAGGAAGATTCTTTTGCGACCAAAGATATGTCTAAAGTTTATTTGTGCTAAATAATGTTGTCACGGCTTAAAAGGCGAGTGAAATATTAAAATTATAATGTTTGAATTTGTATTTCATTATTGAATTCAGTCGAACACATCCCGGCAGGGATAGGTACACTCGGAGATCGATGATATCAAGGAAGCAAAATAGCGAATTATTATAGTATTCCGTTTGGCAATCCGATATATATATATATATATATATATATATATATATATATATATATATATATATATATATATATATATATATATACGGTCGAATTGAGAACCTCCTTTTTTTTCGTCGGTTAAAATAGGATTTATTTTCCTATTAAATAAAAACCTAAAACAGACTTATTAAGAACACACAATATTTAAAGTTAAAGTTAAAAAGAACGCAGCAGAAATAAGATAGAAATTATTTAGAAGTAGTAGACACTTCAGAACATCATAGAATAGTTTATCAGAATCAGTCATCATGCCTTTTCTCTAGGATGGTGTTTTGGGCTGGTAACAAACGTGGTTTTGTTAAAAACGAATATACAAAGATTGTAATAATAATTATGTTGCAAAAAAATGTAACGACGATTCCATGTTTTAGCACCTCGTTCTAAAGGGAGAAATTGCATAAGACGTGTCGCTAGAGTGAAAATTACAGTTGCGCTAGATACCCATTTCATAAAAATACATAATAAGAAACTTTTGAAATGATCGAACCTGGTAAGGCAGCGGTCGCGGCAGGGCGAAGGCCTGCGCATGCGCGTCGAGCAGGCGCTGGCGGTCGGCGAGCGCGTCCAGCGCGTCGGCCGCGGTGCGCAGCGCGCTGGCGGCGCCGTCGGCCGCGCCGGCGCGCGCGCTCTCTGCCGCCGCCGCCGTGCGCAGCGCGCGCCCCACCACGGTCTCGAAGCCCACCTCCATGCACTGCGGACAGCCACACGTCAGCGCGTCACTACACACCGAGGCGCCCGACGCGCCCGCGCCCGACACTCACCAGTATGATGTCGGCAATGTCGTCGAGGTAGTACCGCTGCAGCGTGGCGTTGGCGGCCTCCAGGCTCAGCACGTAGTCGGCCCGCGCCCGCAGCGCGCGCACTCGCGCCTCGCTGTGCCGGCTCCGCCTCTAAACGGTGCACTCGCGCATGTTACATGTATGTACCACTTGACGTATACTTCGATGTACGACGTATAATACGGTATTTTACGATTAAGTAATGAACGTATATTATGCCTCTGACCTGCTATGTCCGAGCGTGCTAATTATACTCTTGATGTGATTAATACACAAAATAAAAAAAATATATATAACGACTTAGCTAATTAAATAATAATACTCTGTCTGATGGATCGAGTACTTACGAATATAGGCATGAATGACAACAATATCACCGTAGCGTTGCCTCGGAAATATCTTCACGAATGTAGAGTCTACTTATGCAAGTTGACTATGCTATAATCTTTAGAGGTACCGACTGGTAAGGTATAGAATTTATATAAGCTATACCTCATATAATTTTCAATCTATATTTTGGTTTGTTTTGCAAAAAACTAAATTTCAAGAAGGTGAATAAAATGTTGTTTGACTGTAACTTACATATTTGTTTAAACTACTTTCATTTTATGAGAAATTTTAGAATTCTTTCAGTAGACAGTTTATGATTTTAAAGTGAAATTAACTACATTTACATACGTAGTCAGAATTACGTTGTACAAAACTAACTTTCATTCCAAAGTTTTTTATATTTTTTAAAAGAAAGTATTTTTTTTTATTTGTTATATAGTTGACATATTTAATAAAAAAATCATAACTATATATTATACAATTTTTACATACATACAACAAAAACATACCTCAAAATATCCTAAAGCTAGCTAGCTAAGACAATCTGAACTACGTAGTAACTACTGATCTTGCAATCGCACCATTAACTTTTTCGCGCCGATAAGTATTGTATAAAACTGCTTAACACCTTCCGTTAAGCCGCGGTCCGCCAGGGACGATCACCTAGCCTGGTCGGAGGATCCTCTATAAACGTTGGAGGGACGCAACACCCGTTCCTCCGCTAATTAATTAAGGTTCTTTTTAAATTATCTTCCATATAAGAAAGATATGATGAACTTAAAACGGTGAAATCAGTGTTCGTCCCGAGAACTTTAAGATCTTTAGCCTTTTGGCTGTAGGCGCACACAATCAGTAGAGCGTACCTTATCCAACTCCTTGTCGAGCGCCTTGATCTTCTTGTGTCGGGGCGGGTCCGCGGCGGCGAGGCGCTGGCGCTGGTCGTAGGCGTGGCGCAGCTTGAGCGCGGCGGCGCGCCAGTCGGCGGCCGCGCCCGCGTGCGCCTTGCCCGCCGCCGCCGCCTCGGCCAGCGCCGCGCCCACCTCCTCGTGGCGCTCCGCCACCACGTCGCGGCACTTGCGGTGCAGCCGCAGCGCGTCCTCCGCCGCGCGCTGCAGCCGCGCCGCCAGCGGCCCGCCGTACAGCTCGGCCAGCGCCGCGTGGTCGCGCGACAGCGCGCGCGTGTTCTCCAGTGCTGCCTGCCAGCATGCGTACGCACCCGTCAGCGACCACTGCTCGCGCCTGCGACGTTCGAAGTGAAGAGTCTTATTACATTTACTCTTTTTTTTTAACTAAATCTTCGTTGGCTAAAGCAGCGTGCAGCCGACTGTGCCAAAAGACGTTGTCGCTACACAGCTGTAACTAAGGAGGCAAGAGTGTGACTGACTTGTGTTTCTGGTCCTTGTGCCGCTGCGTGGCGGCCCGCGCTAGCTTGTCGAGGGCGCGCGCGTACTCGTGCTCGAGGTCGGCGCGACGGCGACAGTAGTCGTGCAGTTCGCCCGCGACGCCGGCCGTCGCCTCCGCGCGCGCCTCCAACACGCGCGTCTGCTCCGACAGCTGCATACGAATGTCTGCAATATTACAAATAAATGCATTGTATTCCTTCCCTTTAACGTTCCACAATTAGTTTAATGCATCACACTATTTGATCTTAAGTGTGTGTCAATTGTACCTATAAATGCATTTGTGAAGGAACGGATGTGAATCCCTCCAACACAAAGGGAGGATCCGCCGACCAGGCAAAGTCATCATGTCTGGTGGACTGCGGCTCAAAAGTGATTTTGGGAACTTGTATACATATATGTTTATTAAGAATATTCATTCTCAAGAAAAGACGGCAACTAAACCATATTTTAAAGATCCGACTCATGCTGTTAATCGCGATTATGGAAATACTGTAATGTAGAAAACGCAACTCTCGCTATTGCGATCAATATATAAAATATTTATTTTTGTATTATTTTTTAATGTAAACACGATGATAATATAATATATTAATCTAACGCCTTACTTACATTGATGGGTCTACGTGAGGACCAGCTACATAGAAATGTCACCCCTAGACAATAACATCACTTGTACTAAAACATCATTGTGAAACTTACAAAATGAATCAGACTTTATTTAAATTTTCCTGTTGTTAACACTAAAGGCGACGTCTTTTATATAAGTTTGACGTCTATAGATGCCGCCATGCTGGATCGTCGCTTTGCAGCTCTCAAATATACTTTTAGAGAGGATAGATCGATTTCAAAGCGGTTTTTTATTATTAAAAGCTATTTTAGCCAGGATTTGTTAGATGTAAATGATGAGAATCTACCTTTTACAAAGTAAAAAGGTTTTTTTTTGAACTTGTGTTTTAGAATTGAATATAGAATTTTGAAATGTCTATAGAGATGTCGAAGGTACAACTCATAAAAATATTAAGAATACTTCCTGAAATGGCTTTTAAAAGAGAGTACAATTGACAATGAATGATAATACCATTTTTTATTTGACTTTTTATAGTTCTTCGAAATGCATAAAATATTCTTCAAAGTCACCAACGATTGCACCAGATTTGAAAGCGTCTTTTGATAGACGTTATAGTTGACCATCAGGCGCGCCGTCAAGTTGCTTTAAATAAAGCTTTGTCTTTACTTCTCGATTTTACATAACCCCGTGAGATAATTTTCACGTCAGATTATACTTATTACATTTTATAAGTTGTAAACAAACTTTATTTAAATATATATATCGAAGTCCGAGGCTTACCGTCGAATTAATCTTAATCCGTTAAGTTAAAAATTCATTGGAACTAGGAGCCCTGCTTCTCCAGAAGGATGTAATTGAGTTTTTTTTTTCTTGTTGAAATAAAAAACGTTCATGGCTTCGGAAAGATATAGTACATTTTTTGTTGCCAATATTCGGGTTTTATCGTGTCACTGACCTTCCCCATCTCGCACGTAACACATTATGAAAGCACGATAACTTCTCGGACAATCAACAATCTAAGTTATCGAAAACGGTGATGTCGTTGCACCGGCAAATGATATTAAAGAAATAAATATTTTCTTCAAATTCGTTCAAAAGTGTAATAACTAATAAGACATACCAACGTCCTTTATTGCCCTTGTCATCTTTAAGCGATTGTTGCTCAACATTTACTGTTGAACACAATCTTAACGGTAGTTGTTTTTTATTTATTCTGCAATGTATCGGAGCACCGCTTGTATGAATATAACAATAAAAGTCATACCATCTGAAACCTCGGAGAAAAGTTGGCGACAAAGCACGTAGGCAGCCAATACCTACACAAATATCTTGTAAAAATAAAATGTGAACCCAACTCGTTGACGGATGACAATGTGTGTATATATATATATATATATGTGTATGATGTGAGATTGGAGAATTGTTTATGTCGATGGATGACAGGCGAGGGGCCGGCCGAGCCCGCGGCTCGAGGGACGCACAAGTCGCACAACACTCACCGAACTGTTTGTTGACCGACTACTAATATAATACGCGATGCACCCCGACTGCATCCGTATAATGAATGTTGATTCACATGCTAGGGAACAACTTCAACTTGCACGGAACTCTTTGTAGGTACCTAATATAGACGTACATGTTTATATATGTACCAAGTGGATGTTAAAGCGCAGTTTTTTGTAAATTTATGACTTCATTTATAAATAGTGGACCCCAACAGCTACCTGCCCCCGTTGAATGTCACACACAAAAGAAAGGTGCTTTGTGACAGGATCAGGATCAATCGGCTGGGATTACCACAAATAAAAGGTACATATTAATGTAAGCCTTTTTGTCATTTTGTCTCTACGTATATACAAGCAGAACGTGGCCGGGATTGGCGAGTATCGTTTTGTTTGTTAGCGAAGCGAGCGATTCGTCTGAGACGCATCGGACAAAACACACAATGCACGCCGACAATAACAACGCTGGAGCCGACAACAAGCGACGCGACGCGACGTTGCAGATTTTCCTGCTATAATCAATATTACACCAAAACACTGAATTATTATTTATTAAAGTGTGCACAGTTGAACAGATTTCTTTTTGGCAGTTAACATACGGACGCCTCGCGGTCATTAATAGATTGAATTATAGTAACGGTGACGGAAAGTACGACAACACAGGTGGGGCTGTGGTGGTGTGTCCTGTGGGAGCGCATCGTACCGGGGAATGCATTAGCGAGGTCGGGCGGGCCCCACTCGTGGCGCGGCTGCACGATACAGTGGAACATGACGCGCCCGCCGCCGGTCGACTGGCGGGCCGTGCCCGGCGCGCAGCCTCCGCGGGATGCGCCCCTGTGTCGCCCGCGCGCCCGCCCCTCTCCCGTCTGCCGCCTGTTTGCACCCTCCTACGTCACGGTACCGCTGTGACCTCGCAACGGTTCACTAACACCAAACCACACAAAGGTACGCAATACATATTTATAAATTAATTTAAACTTTCACCAACTATATTTTTCTTAAGCCTAAAAATAAACAGTACCTATAACTACACGTAAACACTGAAACTAATTTATGAGTGGACGCGATGACTGACATTCAAAATGTATTTGACGACTTGCCTATTGGCCGAGTTACACAATTCTAAAGTTTTCCTGTATGTAGGTGTGACGACAATAAGAAATACAAAATATTATGTTGGTACTCAAGTTAGTTCGCTAGTACGTCTCTACACGCTATTACGATAGAGCACGGGAAACAAACAACTTTTCGGTTAGCAAGTCAATTTTACAAATAATAATAATAATAATAACTCCACACATCTCACACACGGCCGTCTGATCCCAAACTAGGCAGAGCCTGTACTATGGTAACCAGACTGCTGATAAACATACTTATATATTTCTAAATACATACATATTATAGATAAATTACACCCAGACACAGAACAAATGATCGTGCTCATCACACAATTATTTGTCCTGGGTGGGAATCGAACCCACGACCTCTGGCTTAGCAGTCAGGGTCACTAACCACTAGACCAACAGGCCAGCCAAAGAAACATAGATTACTGGTACGTGAGTCGGACAATAGTAGCATTGGTTTTAACCCTTTGATATAAATACTGACTGCACAATCAGCACAATGCACATTGCATATGACAATTAATTATCTCGTAAATGGCATATCGCATACTGTAAATTATACAATGTCTCCGGTTTACGAGTCGCACCTGCAAGTCCTGACATCATCGTACATCCCGATCAGATGATTATTGCAGCGGGTGTTGCGGGGGCAAATGCGGGGCTCCGACGCAAGGGCTCCGGAGGGGGCAAGGGGAATGAGTGGTGCGCCGGCACGCCCTGTGTCTATGCTAACTATCCGGGAAATGGGTGCAAGTGCAATGATGAGCAGCAGTACGTGAAACTGCGAGCAACAATCCGGTGCGACATCGATGCATTACTTAAGAGCTCCGACAGAAGACAAAACGACTTATCAACACAACAGTAAACATTTCAACCTTGTATATACACATAGATATATTAGAAAATCCTTGTTATGTAGAGGTATACATTATATATGTAGGTATGTGTAAGGTATGTGACTGGCTGTAAAGAAAAGATTTTTGCTTTAAAATGTGACACCATAACAAAGACGTTTTTCCTAAATAAAACGGATATTTCCATAATTGATACTGAATGCATGAACTGCATCTACAGCTAAATATGGTGTCGGGTGTAAATAGCCTGCGAATCCTGCGATGCTACCGAAGAGTCCGCGCTCAAACGATATCAGTCATATTTTTATTTGAAAACTCGAAAAATGTAAAAGTAAGTTTTCTTTCAGAATAGTTCATTTAGTACCTTATTGGCGCATAATTAGCATTAAAATCTTTAATTTTCAATCTCATATACATTTAAGGAAATAAATAATAATAACAACTTCACACATCTTACACACGGCCGTCTGATCCCAAATTGGGCAGAGCCTGTACTATGGTAATCAGACTGATAATAAACATCATTGCTGTGCCGATGATAGCACGAGTGATGCCTTGTGTACCGGGCGCGCTAACATTTCTCGGGAAAACGGCACTGAGAGTCGATCCAAACTTGTGTCTGAAATCGAAGCCACCTTACAAGGAGTTTCCGATTGGGGTCGACTTAATCTAGTCCAGTTTAACCCAACGACGACACAGGTTTGCGCGTTCACCGCTAAAAAGATACCTTCGCTTTGAGAGCACTCCCTTGACTGCCACAGCCAGTATCGGAATCCTTGGCGTCGATATATCGAGCGAAGTCCAGTTCCGCGGCCACTTGGAGGGTAAGGCCAAATAAGCCTCGAAGAAGCTTGGTGTGCTCAACAGATCGAGACAGTATTTTACCCTGGCCCACCGCCTACAACTTTATAAGGCGCAGGTTCGGCATATGGAATACTGTAGTCACTTACCATCAGGTGACCCGTCTGCTCGTTTGCCCCCTATAATATAAAAAAAAAACATGCTTATATATTTCTAAATACATACATATTATAGATAAATTACTGTTAAAAACAGTCGTTACCACTGATATACACTATGAAAATCATATCAATATTTATCCATCGACCAATAGTATTGCGTTACCGGTATAACCAGTCAAAATAATATCTATTAACTTATTTTTATTAAATAGTGAACTGTGTTATACATTCATCTATTATAGTTTGGCCCTATTTTTAATAAAATAAATAAGAGTTTTTGATGTGGCGACAACATTACATCCAGACACAGAACAAATGATCACGCTCATCACACAATAATTTGTCCTAGGTGGGAATCGAATCCACGACCTCTGGCTCAGCAGTCAGGGTCACTAACCACTAAAGCAACAGGCCAGTCAAACATAGAACATTGACATACATATGTATATTTCTACATTGCCATATTACAAACGGTTGATGCGATATTATGTCCAAAGGCGATGAATATCGAAAGAAACGATAGTGTCGTAACTCGCTTCAGTTTTGTGGTACAGCTCCTGTATCTTTCCTCCGTAAATTTTTTCAATAACATAGCGCTGTCTATTCTTCAGAAAATAAATCGATTGTCAAGATGCGAGTTTTGGATTGTACGAATAATAACTTGTACTATTTACACAGCGCGTAAACAGTTTCAGATATTTGTAACATTTCGTGATATTTTTTCTAGTTTCCCACATGAACAAACTTTAGAGTATTGTTGATAAAACTACTAACGGTAACCGCTTATCAACAAGACTGTGAAAGTTTAGTTTTTGAGTTATGACTAGAGATCGGATATTCGGATGCATATTTACCTAAAGTTGAGATGTTGGCTATTATGTAAAGCACTTTTTTATCGAAAGAATCCCGCGATTCCAGGAAATTCAAATTTAAGTGTACCTATACTCCGTGCGATGTGATAAACCCCAGTTTGACACAAATGACACTTGCTCTGTTACAACGTGTAATGGTTGCTTTTCCCTACTTTTATTGTAAGTGATTTTTGACGAAGCAAAAACAACCTCATTACGTTGTAACAAGTGTCAAATCGGTGTGCGTTCGCGCAGCGGAATGTTGTTGAATTTAAAGATTTTAATTATGCAGATATTTAGTGTATGACATCGTGTAATTGTGTATGGTAAAAAAAAAATTGTGCATGCAGCCATTTTGGAGAAATTCGCTAAAAACTTATACGGATGGCTACAAAAAAGCGGCCGTGCAATATATTTAGGTAACATCCTAAAATTTACAGTATGATACCGGTATTGATTTGGTATAGGTGACAACACAATTGTTGTTTCGATATAATTTATAGGTGGTTTAATTTTCTACAACTGCTTTTTTAAATCTATTTGACAATGACTTTTTACTTAGAAAACTAGCTAATGGCCAAACGTTCGCGTAGCGGAAACTTGAATTTCTCCGAAGTCTATACATGCACTAATTTTATTCATACATACACAATTACACACAAATACACACTAATTTTTGTACACATTTTTTTTCTTCTAAGTCCATGGATTAAAAAAAGTTCCGCCAGGACAACGTTCGCCCAGCGGAATCAGTTTTTAGCAGCGAATTTCTCCACAATGGCTGCATGCACAAATTTTTTTTTTACCATACACAATTACACGACGTCATACACTAAATATCTGCATAATTAAAATCTTCAAATTCAACAACATTCCGCTGCGCGAGCGCACACGTCAAATCGGGCCTATTAAACCCCAGGAAATGTAAGCATTTTGTAAGAGTGCGAGTGAGACGGCAAATTATACTTGCTTGTGCGCAAGTAGCGATGCGACAATACAACTGCATTCGTAAATAAAAATATACTTAGAAGCCGCTTCCATAATTTGTTATCCAAAAAATAACTTTAGGTAAATTTGCATCCGATTATCCGATCTCTAGTTATGACACTATTCGTGAATTCGTAAAAATAAAATGCATAGATGTAACATATTAAAACGTACATTTATTGATTGAAAATGACGTAAATAAAAACCCACTGATTAAACTACCGACCGATTTCAAAGAACTTTAAGCTTTTTGCTCTGAAATAAGTAAGGTGGTTTAAAATGGTAGGTATGAAGACAAGAAAACAGATGTCTGACGGAAGCCTACATCTATCGATGTTGCAAGGTTGCAGCTGCCTGCGTCCAACGTGGCAGATGAATATCTAGTGTCCGCAGCCGGCGGGTCTTGCAGCAACATGCATAGCGCGGTAGCGGGCGGCAGGGCGCTTCGAACCGGTCGCCACTCGCCAAACACCCGGTCCCCGGTGTGCGTGGTACATACAACACTGCTTCTCGTTATCTGGATGTGTATTGCAGATGATCGTATCGTTTACTATGATACCTATTAGTTATAGTTACTAGTTATAAGGTATCCCGGCTTTAAATCTGTGGTGGAGGTCAATTTGCGAACTAAACGATTTTATTTCCGATACAGTTCAATACGTATATATAATAAATACTGTGCGAATATGTATTCAAATCGGTCAAGATACGTATCCAGGTTGTTGCGTACTAACTAACAAACGTACTAACGATTTAATTGGCGATGATGATGATGAGAAATACTAGATGTTTTACCAAAATTTAGTGAATTGTTCCATTGGACAAACATGTTCCCAGAGCTACCAGCTTACCAGCAGAACTATGGGGAAGTTTCATTGCAATTGACCTTCCTGCTGCATTTAATACCGCAGAACGGAGACATATTCTCAATTCTGTGTTTAATACTATGTTTGTACACACTGTACACACTACAGTATGGAAACGCATGTTACGTAAGTAAACATTACTAACTATGCTTAGCAAAATAAAATTATGTTTGCGTTCTAGACTCGTGATCACTATTCTTAAAATGTAAAACATATTCCTTCTTTTGAATCATTTAACTGCACATACAGCGAAATGGTGGCACGAATAACATAAGACTTTTTATCTTACAATCACTGCACCGGTATCCCTAATGTCCTTTGACGGACGGAATTCCTTTGTAAACAATGTCGAACACCTCGGCCCAAAAATGTTATCAATGAAGTCAAAAACATCGTTAGGGCCTTCAACCACCGGCTCTACCGGTTTTAGTGGAACTTCTTCCGTACACATGCACAGCTGAACATAAAGCTATTAGAACACAAAGAGAGCATGTCAGAGACTTGAATTTGTACCAAGTACTCTGTACTCGCATGAGGATCAGATGTTCAGCGGCCAAACAATTTAGATAGAAAAATTTAACCAGATGAATACTGTATAATTATGTATATATATTAACAAAGAACAATGCAATCAAAATGTAAAACAAAAACGTGTACAACACGTTGTAAGAGACCTTATTCATTAGTAGTGTTAGGGCACTTTACATAACAAATAACGCCAGAGGATTAGCACTTACGTTTATTAGAGCGGCAGTTTAGTGGAGCACACGAGTGGAGCAAAGAGACAACACTGTTAAGACTTTCTCTCTTTACGAACGACCACTGGCTTATGCTAATATTCATTCTAAATAAAAAAATATATAATTATATTTGATATCATTTTACTTTATGTTACCACCATTCACCGGCCCGAATTATGTAGGGTTCTTAGTATTAAAATTGTTCGATTATAAAATTAGAAGTTATGACGACCAGTGTGGTACTTCTGAAGTATCATCGATTAAACATATATAGTAATAAGTTATAACACTTATAACTTATAGTAATAACAATAACAAGTTTGTTTCTAAGGGCAATTATGAAGTTACAATTATCTTTAAAATAAAAGTATCACCGACTTCAATGTGCTTTTTAGTGGAAAGTAGATGTATTTTGTTTAAATATTATATGGGTAGGCCAACTAAACGCACTGCTCCGATGAGACAGCGAGGTTTCGGAGCAAACGAAAACATCATCGATGTATAAAATTTTTAGATATTTGTTGATTTTTATGAAACCGCTCGATTGATTTCGATAAAATTTTAATAGGACCACCCTTTGAAACAAAAAAGAATTTTCCAAATTAGTTCAGGCGTCTTCGAGTAATCGGTGAACATGCATAAAAAAAATATTCCGACGAATTGAGAACCTCCTTCATTTTTTAAGTCGGTTAAAAAGGTTTCGTAAAACATTTTGTTATATTTTCGCAACGCCTGCCATTAGAGCTTATTCACACGCGTGTTACATAATTGTAACCTTGGACAATAACAGGCGCACGTGCTCACCGCCTTATCACAACATACATTGACAAAACTTCATCAGGAACCTTTATTATTTACGCAGTATTTACAAAGAGAGCCAGAGAATACCTTAATTATAGAAAGTTCCAAAACACTTCTATAAAAAGTGAAAATAGTTTATTTATTTTAATTTTCCACAACCTTCTTCCATAAAACTTTGTTATTTTCTATTCTCACGTACTCTAGTCTATGCTGTATAGGTTGTTGTGGGGGCTGCTTTTGCCCCTGTATAAACATCTAAATACACTTGTTGCACCAAAATCTGCTAATTTTGACTTTAGCAGCCAGCAACAACTAAAAATGTTGTAATATAAAAAGCACAGTCGTCAACAAAGGTTGTCAGATGTGGATTTTGCTTACCAACACGCCTTTATTGATTGTACCTTAAAAAACAATACGTTGTGCGGTAAGGACTATCTTAAGAGGGGTTAGAGCGTATCGGTGCAGTGTGGTCAGCTCATTAGTTTGCACAGAAGTGCTTCACGCCGGAAGTTCGCACGGGCTGGGTGTGCGCACGCACTGATTGTTTACGCCAGCGCGATGCCGATGGCGGACAGCCGCGAGCGCCTTCACGATAAAAGTATTGTATTCATTTAAACCATTACCAAGAAACACAACTCAACGTGCAACAAGGCAGACGTGTGACTATTGTCAATTTAATTTTCCTCGTATTGAGTGATATTTCGAAAAAAATATATAATCCAGGATTTATTTTTAATCCCTGACGCAAAAAGAAGAGTAAATTTGTGATTTTTATATTTGTTCATTAGAAATGCATAATTATGTATACTTTCGATACGTGCAGAACGAAGCCAACCTCAATTAGAACTGGAGATGTAGAGAAAGAAAGCTTTGAAAGCTATAAGGCTATGAATGTGAAAATAAGACTTGAGAAAGTTGAACTAAGGTGATTTTCCTTTAATAAACAAAAATATTAGGCAAATCGGTTGGGTAGAACGGCTGGACAGACTCGTGTATAGATTAATTTTCAATACAACTCACACTTGTCTTTAGGTAATACAATAGACTATCTATAATACACAATTATATACTATCTGTAATTTAAAGTAGATACTCGTAAACATGGATGTGCCAGTTAATGAAAACTTGACCAAGGCGCAGATTTAGCTTAACACAACATATTAACTGTGGGTTTGGCATATACATCGGGTCTTTGCAAGAGCCTCAAGCAAGTGCTTATATGAGCTATAACAATAACAGCTCCCTGAGAATAGTGAGAATGTGATAATCGTCACCGACAGCGATGTCTATGATTTCTTCCGATTGAAAAGGCAGCAAAAAAATATGTGAATCTTTTTACATTGTGAAAAGAAAACCGTTCAAAGCCTAGGTATTACTAGGTATTATTTGTTATCATTTCTTATAGTAGATCGCTAGAAAATAAAGGAAGTAGGAAACAGTAATTCATGTGGCATTGCATTAGATGAGAGTCGTAGTCTTTAGCTTAGCGGCCAAAGCCATAAATTATGCGTTTGCCGACTGCAGTGAAGCTTGCTTGTACGGTCACAATTGATCGTGTGTAGCCCTGGTTTTAGGACTATGGCAACCATTTCTTTCGGACGGGCGGGAAGCCACCTGCCTGCCACCTGCCTAAGGCGCAGACCAGGCAGAAATGGTGCACTTCGGGTTTAATCATATTTATAAGGGTTTCAAGGATTCAATCGTATTTATAACTTTAGAAAAATGTAATTAACGCTTTTAAAATGCCAGTTTCGTAATCACAATTAAAATTGCTTTCTCCGGGTGATTAGCATTACATAATATATTTATTGTGCTTAATATATCCTTCTTTAATATTATGCTAAAATATGCACGTAAGTTTTTCGTTCAAGTGACGTGATTTATTATAATAGGCAATTTAATGCGCCTGCTTATTTAATGAGCTGGAGAGTGAATGCACATTTGTATCTAGTAATAATGCACAGTTCCTGTGTGATAGCTATTTAGCATACAATTGCCACTGTAAATATATCTACGCAGTAACTAAACTTGGAACAAACTTTCTGAATTCATCGAATAAATAATACCTTAATTCTTTATTCTGCCGTCGTAAATGAAAACACAGTAACTACAGTGATACAGTAATTTGAGTTTCTGTATTAAACGTAGTAATATCGTAAATGATATACAACTTAATAATAATGGTTTCTTACTTTACTTATTGTTACAAACAATGTAGGTATATGTGCATATATTATATTTTTGGTTTCTTAAATACCTAATAAACCTACATAATTACGTGTTGGTATGATTTATTGGTACTTTCAATTTCAACTCTACTATCAATAAACACAACGACAACCGCCATTACAGTGTGAACTATTTAATTCTTTTTAGGTATGTGACATGTGTGTAAAGCTACAGCTTTCAAAAGGATAATAATGCATTTCATTTCATATTCTATATTATTATAATAAAAATGAGGTCAACGAAAGCGCGCCTATAATCGTTCGTTTTTCTTTTACTTTAACAGACCTGCTCTTTTATTTAACTGTTCAATTAATAGTTATGTATATGTTTACACTTGATTTATCCACATGTCCGGTATTAAAGTATTTTTCACGAAATGAAAGTGACTACACTACATGGAGACAGCGTAGATATTTATGTTGCGAAAAGGAGCTAGTTAAGTAGAGTAACTATTGAGATAACATGTTTACTGGACTAATGCAGCACTAAAAGCGGGATTTGATATTTTTTTTTATTATGACACGTCAGAATGACCTTAAACCAGCTGATGGAAAGCTAGAGTGAGGTCCAAAGACTGAGGATCACCATTATAGATACGGATGATACTAAAATGGTGGCTTGACAGCCTGGAGTTATGCTTTTTCGCGCCCCGCTTAAAGGACCCGGGATTATATGTCGAAGGGAACACTGGTAATGCATTCCACATTGGTGCGGCAAAGGAAGGAGGTGCTTAATCGTTTGGTTCTAGTTGGGATTGAAAAAGAAACTTTTTAGAACTGTTTTCGTGTTGCCGTCAATGTTTAAATTATATTTAAAATGTTTTTAGTATTATTAAGATTAAAATTATAAAATATGAGTTTCTGCCTATTAGAAATGATCGTCAGCGTGGCTAGAATACCTATGTCAAAAGACCAAAAACAATTCGAATCCGGGCATGTCTTAGAAGTAGAAGAAACAGGAATCATCATGAAAGTGTAGTAATAACTGCCAAAATTGTACTGCCACTCAGTTTTGAAGGACAAGGAATAGGTTGTTTTATATCATAATGAAATACTTGACTACAAAGCCTTGTATATTTATACAGCCATATTTATAATAATGAAGTCCATAGTAACGAAGATATAGTAAGTGGGCAAAGTCACCAAGAACATATCATTTTCTGCCCAGCACAAATAATAATTTTTTTCACCAACATAGTAACATATATTTGAATATATTAGTATTCATTATGAAGAGTTAAACATATATACTATTGTGTGGTACAAACACAACTTGGAATATCTATCACGCTTATCAAAATAATTCAAAAATGTCTAAAAATTTTGATTTGTTGGGCAAAGTTAATATGTTTTACGGTCTCTCCGAATCATTTTGATCCATCCTCTTAAGGTTGCCTGGAAGAGACTGCATTTAGCAATAAGGTCGCCCTTTGTACATTATCTGTCTGACATAATAATGTAGTACCTGGATGACCGAGCTTTGCTCGGTTTCTTTTTTACGTTTTCTAAAAATGAAGCCTAGCTAGATCGATTTATCGCCCCCGAAACCCCCTGCATACTAAATTTTATGAAAATCGTTGGAGCTGTTTCCGAGATTCCGATTATATATATATATACAAGAATTGCTCGTTTAAAGGTATTAGATGTATGATACTTCCACTGTAACAATGGTGTACAAATAAAGTGTTATTTATCTATCTATACACCAGACATGATATAGTATCGTAAATAATAATTATAATGCTCTGTAGTGTTGTCTTTCCAAGACTGTTGCTCCATACTTTGTTGTATACCGGCTACTGGTGGAGCAGATAGTAGCCAAAGTGAAAGTAATTTTGGTCCGACTTTTAGCACCATGTTTTATATGTCATATGTCGCAGTAAAATGGTTATAGCTGTGATATAGCTATATACCCTAAGCTAGTTCCCTAGTATGAAAGCGGTTCATGACTAGATATCTTACTAAACTAATCAAGTAAAACAATTATAAATATATATTTTGCTTTGATTTACAAAACTTTTTTTGTTACTCAATCGTCACAACCAAAACAAACAATGTTATAAGTAGTCATTCAAATAATTACAACTGATGAAAAAATCTGTTTTATAATGTGTACCCTACTAAAGAGTGTTTCAACAAGGACGGGTCGATGTTAAAATTGAATAAAACAAGATGTGTGTGATATATTAACGAAATTTATTTTTTATTTGAAAGGCCCATTTATGCCATTATGGATGGAATATGACATCGTTCAAATGTCCGCCGCTGCTTCGTATGGTGGCACGAATCCGATAGGTCCAATTTTTAATGACTCTGCTGCATAGATCCGGCTGAATCTGAGCGATGGTAACTTTTTGTGGATGCATTGTCACCTGGTGAACCTCATGTGGGTTGTGGTCATCCCATATACGGCAATTTTGCTTATTAACAAAACCATTCATCCAAAAATGTACCTCGTCGCTAAAGATTATTTTTCGGCCAAAATCGGGGTCCTCTTCCAAGCGTTCCGAAGCCCATTCAGCGAACACACGGCGTTGTCTATGGTCATTAACTTTGAGCTCTTGGGTCAGTTGGATCTTGTACGATGCAGGCCCAAGTCCCGACGCAAAATTCTCCAAGTTGAAGTCTGCGAAAGGGCGAGTTTTTGTGCACCGCAAGAAATCGACTGCCTCGGAGTCTCCTGAACACTCTCACGTACAGCGGCGATGTTCTCCGCCGATCTGGCGTTCCTTTGACGTAAAGGTGTTGGTTGGTTGTTTACCGAACCGGTCGTCTCAAATTTGGTCACCAATCGTTGGAGAGTAGACTTTGAAGGGCCACCGCGTCTGCCGTAAAATGGGCGCAATGCGCGCAACGTTTGCACTAACGAACACTCATTTTGATAATAAAGTTTTATCATTTGCACATGCTGCTCAACCGTGTAACTTGCCATGGTGATTTGGCATCAGTGACTGAATAAGAAAAAACAGATTTGACAGATGCCGCCAAAACAAAATGGCCGCCACAGATTATTAACATCGACCCGCTCTATTTGAAAGACCCTATATAAAAAGCTTCTACATAATAAAAAACTAACTAAGCAAGTGGTACACTACTTCTGTCTTCCTTGAATTTTAAGCTTTTGTTACGAAATTATCACAACCAAAACAAAGAATGTCCTAAGTAGTCAGTTATTAAAATAATAATAATTAACATTTAAACAATCTGGTTTCATACATATTGTACTTGTACGTCTGCTAGGAGTACCTTAGAAGTTTGATGATCGGTGTGTGAGTCAGTGACGAAATTAAGTAACTTACGACTTCGTATTTCGAATCGTTAGACTACAGGTTCAAAATTAATAAAATTTGAGAATATACGGTATTGTACGGATGAGCATAATTGTTTTTTTTATTTTGCTCGAATTGTCGGGTTTACCGTCGTACTCCCAGATATCCCTAGGCTATATCACGGCTATAACCATCTTACTTAATTAAAATAGTGTCACAACCGATATGTCGCACGATATCGGTTGTGAGCACTATTTTAGTTAACAAAAGGCTAGATCTGATGCTCCTATTACATCTATTTCAAAATTTTAAATAAGTGTTCGAAGAAATCAGTTGCAACTTCCTCTCTGCACCTGCATTTCCCGCACATTGACTTCTCAGACAAAAAAATATGTATCATCGCTCTTCCCATACGAGTCGAGCAAGAACAAATCATATTTGCGCATGCATTCAATACTTACGGCACTTACGGGTCGTCTCACTACATAATATGTATAGCGGAAAATGTCTAAACACGCTAGGAGACTTCCAACAATGCCGAGCTTATACTGAACATTGTAAAGCTTGTAACTGACCAAGTGATTTCTTATGTTTTAGGGACCGATTTGGCGGGGTATTGTTCGCGTTATTGGGCTACGAGTCATAAGTAATTAATTGCAGGACGAGGGTGCGTAGGCCCGAGTCCCGGGTCCCACTGCGCCGCACGTCGCTCTTGATGACTCGTTCACTTCACCCACACAAATATGCCGAGCAGGGGAGCAATGAAACGGGCTGGTCACGCCCTCTGTACACCGTGTTCGTGCAGTGCTAGGCCCGCGTGTCGGCAGAGGGCGGCAGGAGCGCTGTAGCTCGGCTCCAGTTTGGCGGCGCGCGACTCTAAATATAGCGCCGGCGCCGCCCGCACCCAGTGATTCACACATTACAAGACAGCGGCGACTACGATCGACCACTGTTATCCATACCAGTCCTAACACTTTCTGGGTTAACTACAAACAAAATTATGTTTTATAACTCGCCTTGACACTACATTGGCAGTAAATAAGAGACGGCAGTAAGGGGTTATATATTTCTTTTAACACTTCGATATTTTATTGCAGCATCTTTTAAAAATATGCATTTTAACCTAATTTCATAACATCTACAGTGACATTGAATTTAATACATACTCAGTATCACAGCAACATTGAATTTAGGGAACATACCCATACTACGTGACCCATTTTTTACAATTTTTATACCCCTCCCCCCCCTCGGTGACCACCCGTAATATATGCCAAGACCCCCCCCTCCCCCTCTGATTTTCACGTAGTCATTTATAAATATGGTTTTAAATCATTTATTGGCGACAGTAAGTTAAAAAGCGCTAAACGCTTGCTTGTTGCTACCTGTGAGTTTGAAAAACGCTAAACGCTGCGGACCATATTTGAATATAGCTCGAAAAAGCACGAGATTTCCCTAGAGGATTATAACTACGTGACGAAAACCTAAGCCACCCCTGTGCCAAAGCGTGGTATTTTGAAGACCCCTTCCCCCCTCCAGAACGGGTCACCTAGTATGGGTACGTTCCCTTATGTCAAATGAGAAGATTGTCGCGACCGCGCCAACTTTTGTCAAAAAAGTACTTAAGAAAATTCATTCATTATAGTTACTTACATACCTACATTATATATTACACCTACACCACCGCACCTGTTTTTCTGTTTTGTCTTGTTTTTCCGTACGCTTCTGAGTGAAGTTGAACGCAAATGGCAAAGCAAAATAAAAATGGGTTTGACAGTTATTTTCTCATTCTTCTCATTTGAAACGCATAAGTAATACATATTTGATTTTTTATTCTTTTTTTACCAGAACACCATGTATCATTATCATCTTCCTGCCTTTATTCCAATTAAGTATTTGGGGACGGTGCAACAAGTCTTTGTTTATTTTATACCATTATATTATACTATTCAAGTTAGTATCATAATGTAAAGAAATTTTATATGATTAAAACAGGGGTTAGTTTAGTAGGTACTAGTTCGCCATTCAAAGCTCTATCGAAGGTTTATCATCAGCGCGGTAACGGCGGGAGCTTTGCCGCTTACCATAGATACTAGACCTACCTACCTACAAAAATTTGATGGTGTTTACGTCCCGTCCGTGTGTAGCATAAGTATAAATAGAACACGATTATGGAGTAAGTACTGTTGTGATCCACGGTGATGGATTGATTACTCGTTGAACATTGTCTAATCTTATCTTGACTGTTTGACTAATCTGCTAATTATATGTAATTCATCGAGATATTGACGCTAGTAGTTAATGTATTTTAGTGGTCCCGCAATGTCGTCTCGTTGGGAATAATAGCAATATTCTGATGTACAATAAAGGCTCAGGAATAAAATCCAATTTCCAGCATCAGAGGTCGCAGGATATTCCCGATCAGTTATACGTATGAATATGTCTATTGTATCTACTGCCTAGGTTTTTATATACATAAAATGTATCGGTTTTTATGAGTTGATGTTTATTCGTGTTCTGGAATCCCTAGTACAACTCTGTTTAGGTGTAGATAGCGAACTGTCTGAATCTGAGTATGTCATGCTCGCCTAGAAGGCCTGCAGATGTGTCGGGTCGTTCGGCTTCAACCAAAACTTCAATATGGTTGATCTGTACGATGGCTGGCGTGTGCGTCAGGCTCGTGTACAGGTGCCGTTGGTCGGTGCTGGTTATCTCCGGATTGCTATTACTGAAATATATATAGTAGTCATAAGCGCGTCTATTTATATTTTCGAATAATAGGTATGTTACATTGTCCTTTTGTTGTTACATTTCATTTACGCTTATAAGCAATGTAACCAGAAATTTGTAAAAACATTTTGAAAAAGAGTATCCTTGGAGTTTCTTGCCTTTTCTTCTCCATAGGATCTACGTATTGGAACAGGCAACTACCTTCACGACTGACTTAGTCTGACTGACTCCTACTCCTGACAATTCAAAATAACTGGTATTGATTTTTGTTTTTTTTAATAGATAGATAGATTTTACAGAGAATATGATACCTAATAAGTATGGCATCGAAAATGTACAAAGGGCGACCTTATCGCTGAAAGCAATATTTTCCAGGCAACCTTAGGATAGACTAGAACGATTTTAATGAACTGGTGGTAATCTTCGGCGTATAACCAAAAACCTGATAAATTATTTCATCTTTACTTAATAAATAAATATACATACATACACATATGTATATATATTTATACATACATTTACTTGTATACATTATAATATTGTTTGCAAACAAATAAATTGTATATAGTGACAGATAATGTTCATGTAACATTGTTTTGAACGTAGCGCTCGTCTGATAGCAACAACTGGCAATACATTCCATGAACGCACGGCTTCAACAGTAAATGATTTATCGTAGTAATTGGTGGAATGCCCTACATTTCCAATCTTAGGTTTTCTGATGACCTCGGGCATTTTGAATGTGTGTCATAAAGGAACTTAAGGCGTTCCTTGAAATAACGGGGAGTTGTGGAATGGACTAAACAAAATGTTATATAGAAAGAAACGTAAGAATATAAATATTCGAGTATTAGGTAGCCACTCGAGTTTTTAACATTAAATTCTTTTTGTATACGTTTCAGTTTACAAAAGAAATGAAGTCGCTCAAGGTTCAGCGCACATGGATCGGCGGCTCGACCGGAGCAATACCACGGCCTCACAGAAAACCGGCGTGAAGCAATGCTACACTGTGTTTCGCCGAGTGAGTGAGGTTACAAGAGGCCCTAACCCCTCTCCCTTCCCCTACTGCCACCTATAATGCTGGCAACGCACTTGTGACTCTTGAGTTGCAGGTGTCCATGAGCGGCTCCAAGCTAAGTGCTTGTGTTAGGAGTGGGTTCACGTCGGTACTGCACTAGTTGGGGTTCGAACCCGCAGCTACTTGATCGCAAGTCCGACGTCAAAAAAATAGAAATTACGCTACCGCCGCTTTTTATAGGGCTTCCAGTGATACAAACTTGACTTTTTGTTAGATTAATCTCTCCATAGTTCCTAATCCACGCGCATGTAAGCTCTAAATCAGTTAAGTGCAAACGACAACATATTGAATAGTGACATGTGCATGAGTGTATATCTGCAAAATCATCAGCATACATGTGGTAAGATAAAAGTAATCGATTAGAGATGGAATAAATAAAAATTGCGAACAGTAATGGAGAAGGAACGCCAACCAGCAGAAGTTGCTGACGCCCAAGTAGACAATAATGAAACCAATCAATTGCCCTCGGAGATATGTTTAGAGAGCGCAGTATACCAAGGAGGAAGTGGTAATCAACGACATTAAACGTGTTGCTGAAATCAAGTAAAGATAATACCGTTATATTAGCACTATGCATGCTTTCTCTAAAGACGTGTGTAATGTGAACTAATACTGACTGTACTGTGCCCTGAGCGGAAGCCTGACTGAAATAGATTTAAAAGATTGTCTTGAAAGAAAAAAAATAGAGTTGATTGTAGACGAGACGTTGAAGAACTTTGAAAAGAATAGGTAAAATAGGGAAGGAATCATTTCAACTGCTTTCCACGCTGATCTAAAGAGGCCTCAGAATAATGAATCTTTAAACATGTTGCAAAGGACAGGCAAGATGTCATTAAGGATAGGGACAATCATTTTATTACTTAGACAGTCGCTTCCTACCGCATTAGATGAGATAGAAAGTATGCTCTTCTAAACATCACAGTCAGACAAATAATTCAAGACGAAAGAGGGATAGTTCGGAGGTGGAACGGGTGAAATATATTTTGGCTTTAGTTGTCTTATTATTTATCAAAATCAGACTAAGAAATATGCTTATAATTATACATAGATAGATTCTTGGTCCGATTTTCCAACTTTGTATTTTAGAAATTTCCAAACTTTTATCGGATCACTTTTTTCAAGAGACTTATGAATGTGTTGGCTTTATGCTTCCCTACACACCAAATTGCTATGATTTCTTATATTCACATATTTGTCAGAATTCGTTGGTGTAGACCGACAGATAAATAATAATAAGAGGATTGTGGGAATATGTCCCACAATATTATTATTTTTATCAAAGTAGTTTATTAGACTACGATGATAAAAGACAGTACGATGTTAGAATCTAAATACAAATGACACTAGTAAACAACAGTTTAGACCTTTGTATGACATGTCCAAGGAAGTCACAAATATGAATGATACAATTGCAGGCGACTTTAGCGTGACAATAGTTCTGGTGCCTTTAAAACATAAAACGAGGAGTGATTATTTAGACGAAGTTCGGTGACGCGGGCCCATTATGGTCTATTGTATCGCCTGTCCGGGCGTTATGGCGCTACTTATTATCAATTCATTAGACAGAAATACATTACCATACTAATGACTGACTGCTTATTGCATATATAGTAATGGCGCCAATGGCGGTATACATAAATAAGTCAAATTCTAGCTAATAATCACGCAAGGTTGGCTGAAATCTGAATAAGAAAAAGTTCCATGTACTTAAGTAATGTTAGTTATTTTTTAAAGTGACCCTGACAACCATGAAACTTCACTCATTAGTACATGTTAAATATTTAAATGATCACGATCACACATTCACACTTGACTTTTTTTACTTACAACGTTCTAATAACAAGTTGTACGTGTTAAATTTAAAACCGATGGTAGGTATGCATGAATGATATGTGTAGTGTATAACGACAAAAAACTAACTTGATGCAACTATAATCTGTACCTATAAATATAATATTATATGCATTCGTGCGTATACATGCGTATTGCACAAGGAAGCGACTTTTTTTAAAGCCAATAAACATGGGGTGCAGGTGTGCGGTATTGGTTTCTGAGTAAGGGGGAAATTACGACGAACAACACAAATCACGTCGACAAAATAAGTGGTCACTGGAATTGAATGGCTAATTGATGGGATCGAACTGTTCTAATGCAATGTAAACGTGTAGCTGTAGTAAAGCTGCATATGACATAGGAAGTTGTTTACTTCGCAGACGAAATCTCCAATAACGACAACAGCTGTGCACCACATGTGGTTGGTTAATGGGCCCGACCTAACTACACCTACTATATGAGGACATAGTGTAATATACGATATGTGTTAGCAGTTAGCAATGGTTTGTATTCACAGTGCCAAGTGCTTGTCACTTGATATTGATAGGCCACTAACTAAATTTTACAAGTTCTACATATACATTGGTACTTCAGTGGCGAAGGGTACGGTAAAACTCAGCTTCCCTGTTCAGATTTTAGTCATGGGATCGTAAGGCTTCCTTATAGAAAAGTTTTTATCCTAAAGAATACCTGTCATTTGTTGGATTGACATTGGCCCGTCTTCCCTAATAAAAAATATTGACCATTAGCATTGATGTAAGTACTTAGCTTTCTCTTTCGATCTAATGCGGGTTCCTTTAAAATAATTTTTCATTTTAATTAAATTTTTTTTCAAATACATAATTCAACCTGTGGCCCGCAATGTGAAAGTCCCAAACATGACTAACGTTCTCCGTATAGCTATGGCAATCGATTTTTGTTTCTTGCAGATAATACCTTGGAAATCGTTTATTCAAGAAAAGTTGGCAACCCTAAGTACCTAGTTGCTACTAAGGTTCCATCTTTAGGTATATCAATAACTGTGATAATAGAATACGAATGATCATTTAGGATGTGATCAATCGATAGCGTTTATTGATAAGTTCGTGTGTATGAGACAGCGACGAGGTAATCAACTACGCAGCTTATCAGTTTACTTCGGGTGCTCACTCTCACTACTGTTACCATTTCAACATTTTGGATCTCAACCACAGAATACATAATAGTACCAGTATCTCAACACCACATTTGCATTTAATAATAATGATCTATTTTGAATTCATCTTTGAAGTTTCTCCCGATATCCTTTGTTTGACAACTGTGATATATACTAATATAATAACGATGAGCTATTATATATAACTATCTGGTTATTTAAAAGAGTGATTTGTTCTCACAAGGCTCAACTATTTGGAAACGGGCGGTTCTAGAGCGACACCGCAGCAGTTCATCCGGTCAAAGCCGACTTTTACCCAAAAAAACATCTGTATAATGTATAAATAGCTTCGTACGTGTCTCTAAGCCTTGTAAACAAGAGTTCAAAAGCGAAGTTTAGCAAATTTGGCAAATCATCAGGTGAGATATTTTAGTCCTCTATCATTAGAAGTGGAAAACCTAGCATTAATGACATTTAATAAGGAAGTACTACAACTATCTTCAAAATCAAACTAGCATTACCCGCGCGGCTTCGCTCGCGTATACATATTTATATATTTTGAGCGGAACCCTGATTATTTTTTCAAAATAAAAGTAGCCTAACTTACTTCTTATAACACCAGCTATCTGCCAGTGAAAATCCCGTGGAAATCGGTCCACCCGTTCCGGAAATTAGCCGGAACAAACAGATAGACAGACAGACAAAAAGTTAAAAAACTGATTTTTACACTTCAATTTTATTTATTTTTATTGATATAGACAGTGTTTGAAGTAGCAGTTTTATACATGCGACAACAGAACGTAAACATCGTGTAACGTCGACATGAACATGTGCAGCAAATGCCATATCGCTATCTAAGGCGACCCCAAGAACGAGAGCTACAATAATATCAACCTCTCTTAGACTTGACCATTAATTTTACCATGTTGGACTGCCTGCTAAATATGGGTACATCATGGACTATCAAGTGAGATTCCATTAATGAAGCAGTTCATTTCCTTTATACTAGCAGTGTTACTACATATAAAGTAAACTAATTGGGTGACGGTAACACATAACTCGCACATTACTAGTACATATTTCTGGTAAAACCGCACCCCCAATCAAACTATATGTTTGCGGTACGAGTATTATTTATTAAGGCTCTAACATTTTAATAACTATGGCTTCAAATAAATGTTTTAACAATAAATATACGTTAAAACCACTTTGACTGCGAATAACAAAAAAAAAGTTAACAGTTACCAACTAGGTATTAAATTAACTAATTAACGAAATTTAAAAATAAGTTGGTACCTAACTATATTATTATGTTATACAGCAGTGTAGAGAAATAACGAATTTTTTTACGACAAACAAACTGACTTCAACGAAATTCATCGTGAAAAAAATACTAATAAATACCTAAGGCATGTATACTAAATTCTTCTTGAAAATATATAGAATACTAGCTGACCCGGCACACGTTGTTTTGCCATATTAATTATTTTTAATGAATATTTTGGTAGTCAAAAAATAATAACTTATTGTGGGATGGGGTCTATGACTATAAAAATAACAAAACACCAACCATTCATTTTCTTAATTGAAAGTACTTCATTAACTAAACTGACATATTTAAAGTTTAACAGTCGGAGAGCAATGCTTCGGCACGTATGGGCCGGCTCGATCGGCATATCGATAAAGCAATGCTTGTGTTTCGCCGAGAGAGTGAGGTTATCGGTGGCCCTAACCCTTCCCTCTGTCCATCTTCCCCCCCATCTCTCCTCCTCTCCTACTCCCACCTTAAAGGCCGGCAAGGCACTTGTGACTCTCGAGTTGCAGGTGCCCATGGGCGGCGGTAGTCACTTACCATCAGGTGACCCATCTGCTCGTTAACCCCCTATTCCATAAAAAAAAAATCGATTATAACAATCGCACATTCTATTTTCAATGGGTTAAATACTTTAAAAAAATTGTACCAATGAAAGTAAAAATACCAATATCGCTATTAAAAAACAGGGGTTGATCGTAGAGAGTTGAAAATTCAGTTCAATTCATTCATAAAAAATAAAAAAATTATAATTTATCTAATAATTAAAAAAAAAATAGGGGTGGACTACCCTTAATATTTAGGGGGATGAAAAATAGATAAGAGCCGATTCTCAGACCTACCCAATATGCACACAAAATTTTATGAGCATCGGTCAAGCCGTTTCGGAGGAGTACGGTAACTAACATTGTGACACGAGAATTTTATATATAAGAAGATGTTAGTCAAAGAGTCATGAAAATGTATTCATTACTTATTAAGAAAATCGAGGACAAACATAGGAACGTTTGGATCGAATGCAGAACGTCCTTTTTTGAAGTCAGTTAAAAAGTATGTCTATATTGCTGCTGATTGCTGTGTCACGTGAAAGCTCTGTCTATTGTATCATGATACGAGTAGTTATTAAATACGACGACATACAAATAAACGTTCTAAAGCATCTTTCATTTATTACGGAAAAGAAATATGCAAAACCCCGCAATAAATTTTGCTTAAATAAATATGATGTAAATTATGAGCACTGCAAGGTGTAAACATGGTCAATGATAAGTTTATGATTAGACAGGATGCACTGTCGGGTTTTCTTTACCAGTCTATACTATGTCTCACTAGCCTCTAAGTCCTGATCGCATTGTTACCATGCCGAACAGTCATCTGCAGTATTGAGAATGGCTTATTGCCAATATATTTCTGCAATCAAGATAATTGAGGTTACAGACAGCTGCTTTATTCACTTTTGCCAAGCCCAGGCAGTATAATCAGAAAACGAAGAGTGGTGTTACAACAAACGGAGCAGTTAATGAGGCACCGGGTCTACCGAGATTAACGTTACGTGCGCACACAGCTACACACCGCTCGTCCCGATAACATCGGGGATTACTAGCTATTACATTATGTACCTTGTTTAGTTCATTTATTGTATTGTACGCGTTCTTAAACTTCTATTTATAAAGGAAACTGATTAACAAACATCTAAATAGGTCAGAAGCAGTGAGGACGATATGTTCACTGTTCACCGCCGATTAAAAATATAGGTAGTACAATACCGCACAGTTTAAAAATATTCCGACGCTAATGTAAATACAATTGATTTTATCCTGTACAGTGCAATGCAAATATTGGCTTACAATAAACTACTACCTCAGATTAATCGACAAGACCTATTACAAAAGTGGTGTATATTTTATACATACAGGTAGGGTAAAACCACCAGATATCGGCCATGTCAACATTTTTCGACACTCATTTTAATGTAGTTCTGATGTTTGGGTTTTTATATGTATTTGTGATATTTTAGTTAAAGAACTAATTATTTATATTCTTTATTTCATGTTAATTCTTATCATCTTTTTCTAGTTAATTTTCTATTACGTTTTATTTGCTGACTTCGCTAATTTGCCTTGTATCGGCCTTACATGTAACAAAATCGGCCTTTTTACTGCCTTATTGGCCTATGTTTAGTTAGGGGGACATAATGCAGATAAATAACTAATAAAACGCTCTTAGCTGTTTTTGATCACATAAATATTTATTTTGATCAATCAATTAATATATGTATAATTGAGTTCTTTTTAAATCTTAAACCTATTTATTGTGTTTTACATATTTCTCTCGATCAGGTAATGCAAGCTTAAGGCGCTTCAAAATAAATACTGTAAATTCATTAAGCTTTTGATTTTAGATTAAATGCACCAAACATCATCATCATCGTCTTGCCTTTTTATCAAATTAATTTGGGGTCAGCGCAATGTGTTTTCTTCTTCCATTCTCCTATATAATTTGTCAGTTCACTGCTTACTTCCTTTCCATACATCTCCTCTTTCACGCAGTCCATCCATCTTTTCTTTCTCTCCTCTCGCTCCCCTCTAGTCTTGTATCCGTTAATTTCCATACCTAAAACTCTCATCACCACATTTTAATCATCCCTCCGCATCACATGTCCATGAACTACGATAATCTGTTGCTCCTCAACTTTCATCAATTTGCTACTTTTATAGCTCCATCTAATCCGTTCTCTTTGTTGGTCAACATTCAGATCCATGCAGGACGGCAGATCTGCTGAACGTCTTATAAGTTTGTCCTTTCAGTTTGATAGGGAACCTAGGACCACATTGATACAATTAGTTTTAGTAAAGATCTAACCCATCTAACCTACTCCTGGCAATTCAAAAATACCTATTATTGCCTTAATTGAAATAAATGGTTTTGATTTGATTTGCACCTCCGTCTACAGATGATTCTGTTAACTTGAGCACGAAATATCGCCAACTTCTTCCTCACAGGTCGAGGAACAAATTGTCACTAAGCGACCGAGAGACGTCCGCCAACGAAAATATTGCATAGATTATTAGTTAATTAAACAAGGTATCATTTCGTAGAGAAATTAAACTCCTCAAGAATTTGTATTTATTAATCGATGTAAAAACTTGTTAATGGCCGATACTAGGTGACTTTACCCTATTCAAGAGGGAGCGTATTGTCGGCGGTCCCACCGCCCGCGACACAGAACCGCACCTGGCTAATGAATAATAATTTTTCACATGTATAACGACTATATTATAGTTACCACAATTATATGTACGCTGTATTATTTTTTTACATTTAATGCGTCACCAGTATTAGATAATTTTCTGCATCGGTAGGCAGTAGTCTCGAAGTCGTGCAACATGACGACGGCACGTATCAACTTATTGCATATGCATTACTGGTCCACACAATAAGTTGTAACAATTATTTTATTATTATTGTTAGTGTGTAACGCCGTAGAACAATATAACAGTTAAAAAGTTTAACGACCTTAGATACGAGTAACCAGCCGGAAGTAAGCTCTTTATATGTATGTGGCTCAGACACAAAGACCTTTGACACTACACAAACGAATTGGTGTCTGGAGCCAACGGAGATTTATCGATAACGATGCACTTGTGGGGTTACATATTCATATACAGAAACACAATGCTGCCACCAACCGAAACTAGCGATAGATAACGCAACACAATGGAGCTATATGCGTGCTTTAAATAAGGAGAACTACCCTTGCTCTCGAGTGCTTGACTCTACAGTTAGGGTCTGTAAACAACAGACTACAAAGGAGTAGGGAGCAAACTGCGTGAGCGTGGGTGTCGGCGACTCCGAAGGAAGTCGTCAATGAGTGGGGCTCGCGTCACGGCAAAACATTGCTAATGTGCCACATTACATCATTTATAAGTACACCAATCGCCACCGTCGACTCCAACGGGAAACTACGACAGCGGAAATAAAAGACTAAGTAATATTTATTAAAAGCTTCATAGAAAATATACTCTTATAGAATAATTAGCAAGTGTAAGTACAAAACTGTTAATTTTTGGCGTGCTGTGTGTGGGTGAGGGAGCGAAGAACGCAGTAAGCTGTGACGTAGTAAATAAACGATCGCCCAGACACTGAATTTGTGTTTATAGCAAACAGATTCAGCTGTGGGATATCATTCAAACCTATTCCGCTTCACTGTTTGTATGTTGGATATATGTATATCAATGTTCTTACAAAATACATTAAATATTTAAGAACAGTTTAACTTTTGTCGGAGAGTAAAAGACGAATCAAACATACACGGCCAGAGTTAAAACCAATACTCAGTTGTCCCCCATGTAGTGTGGTGTCCCTGACCCTACTTCAGTGAGTGGTCTCGCCGCCGCTCGTACAGGCTCGTACCCAGACGGGCATCTTGCTATCTAGAATTATATTGTGTTATGATACTGTTTGCAATAATCGTAACAACTTCGAAATTGGTGCAATGGACCTAAGTATTGGACAGAGTCCCACGTTGTGGTCAATAAGAAGCAGTTCTTGCATTTAGATATTGCATCAATAATTTTATTCTTTAATCATTTTATTAATTTATTTTTAAATATAAAGAGAAGTGAAAAAATAGCAAGACCACTTACACCTTTAGAGGATAAAAACCGGATCGGTTGCACCTGCCTTTAGAGGCAAGATGCGCAGTCCGAGTTCCGTATTTACATCCTCCTTCTTAGTTAGAGAATCCTTAGTACAGGAAAGTTTTTGAATAAAAATAACCAACGTTGGAGTTTGAGAAGCGTCGTGTTGAGCAATCGCTTTCATCCTCATTCTTGCAAAACACGCGGTTTCCGGTTCGATCGGCAGTCCGTGCGTGATGCATAATACATTTTTCTTTTATCTATGTAGTATGTTTAAATAGTTTTAACAATATTATGAGTACAAAAGGCTATCACCACAATGGGTTTTTATCCAGTCTTGAGGCGTCCTAAGTACTCGTATCGCGCCTATCGTCGTAGATCCTGAAGATTCAAGACGATAAGCAGGAAATAGGAACTTCTCTAAGGAGGAACAGTGCTTTCGAGGTGATATGATAGTAAGTTCTATACACACGCCATGTAGTCCGCATAGGTGGTGTAGTTACACATCAACAGTTAGCTTTTAGAATTAATTTTTAAATTATAATCTATTGAATGTCGTTTGACATTGTACAGTAAAAAAACTTACCACCAGGTGACCTACCTGCTCGTTTGCCCCCTATGATGTAAAAAAAAATGTATGCATTTATCAATACCAGTGGCTCCCAGAGGTTGAAATTCAACCATAATTAATTAAATTATTGATAACAACAAAGCATTGTGTTGAAGGAAAACAAAACATTTTTAAGTTTCTTTTATTCATAACACTAAAGCTCATCATTAGTTTATATTATTTTTAAATAATAGATGGGAGATTTTGCACACTATTAAGTCATAGGAGAAGAAACTGTAACAAAAGTACCTAAGGGACATAAACAAACAGGATCAAAGTATAAATTATTTACACTTACTTAAATGATTCATCATCTTGATTGTAAAGGAAAATTGTTATGTTAATGTTGATGGATGGTTTCACATTCACTGATTGTTTGTTTGCATAAACACAACAAACATCCATAATAAACAAAAAAGGGGGATTCTTTCATACACACAGCATCTATTACATTTGTTACATCATACATCAAATATGTTGCTTATTCTACTGCTTAAATAATAAATGTTTACACATTGCATTAATATCACAAGGAAAATAGTAATAAAATAAATTGTAGCACCTGAGTAAGGAAAATAGATTGAGCAGTATGAGACATAGTGGCTTGATAGGTACAATAATGTCTGCCAATGGTCTAGATGCAAGTCCATCCAATGATAAAGTTAAATATCCAATACAGTCCTAACTGTATTAAAGAATAAATCTTATAATAAATATAGCCTTTACTTGTTAATGTGTTAGTATGTTCATGAATTGTTGTTTGTTAATGTGTTAGTATGTTCATGAATTGTTGTTTGTTAATGTGTTAGTATGTTCATGAATTGTTGTTTGTTAAACTGCATTTGTTACAACATTTGCATACAAGCTTTTCTTATTCCAAGCTCTCAGCTAGTTACAGCAGGGGAAAGTTTCAATACTGATCCAAACATATTAAAAGTTGATACAGCTATGCAGTTATTTTCCTTTTGTTGTTCTGGCTTATGTGCAGTGTAGTGTGCCAAACACCCTTTCACTTAACCTTCATCAGGGAAAGTTCTGTTGCTGTCATAAATATGGTTCTTTTACTAACTTTGAAGTTAACCAGTGCAATATTTATTAGCAATGTTGATAAATAACACAGCTAAAATTAGAAAAGGATAAGACAAAGAAGAACAAATTAATTCTATTCTTGCTATAAAAAAACTGATATAGTAGATGCCTCCCTCTTGAATTTTAAAAATGCCAGGTTGAGTAAGAACCCAACTTTGGTGTCAGTCAAAAGTTCAATAAAGTTTAAACATTTAATTATTATTATTTATGTTAAGAGCCTGTGTTGAGAAGGGATGTGTGAGTAAGCTCGCACTCATATAAACTAAAGTTAAACAAGTGAATATACATATATAATGGACCACTGATCAGAATGACAAATCTGTTCTTTATGTGCCTTCTTAGTTTACAGCTACACAGGGTACTAAAAAGGGCACAATAATAATGTTATTAAAATAAATGATCGCATGTATCCCAGGGTGCAGTGCAATTCAAGTAGTTTAACAGGAGTGGTTCATAATGATTAATAGATTTTTGGCTTTAGAGTTGACTATCATACTCACTGTTGAAAGCAGCAAGTTTCCTGGTAGAGCCCAAACGTTTCATCGGGGTACGCGGCTCCACATCTCGGTCGTCCAGCGGCGGTGCTTCCACCGCTGTCGGGGTCGCAGCGCCTGACATCTCGCCGAGGGTGCTCCCGACTCTTCGCGAATCACGCTCTATCTCGCGACAACATAACAATCAAATATATCGGCACTTTCGCTCATCAAATTTTAAATAGTACTGGCGTGTATTATTATCGCTTATCAAATGTTAAACATTGAAATTCATTTAAATTAAGCACTTCGAAAGCTGCATGTGATTACGTCCGGCATCAACGATTTACAGAAACAAAAATAACGTTCACTGACGGGAGTAACGACTCCGTTCACTGGATCTTTTATTTACATTCTTCTAGTGCATTACACTCCAGTTAGTTGAATTAAGAACCGAAAATGTTTATATCAATTAAAGATCTTAGAAAAATAAAGTCACTCAGTTATGTATTTCGTGTGGTTATTTTTAAAAATCCGACTTTCATATGTAGCCGTTCACACACCTCGCTCGCTTTGCGAGTTTGGCATTTGCGTTGCGTTTACTCTCTAGCAATGTTTTTGGATTTCAGACCACAGATAACAAATAAAATACTTTTGTCTGTCGGACGCGAGCGCGCAGCAAGCTTTCCGTTTTGTTCGTTGCTATTTCTTTGTGTTGCCATAATTAAAAACAAAAGTGAGCATTCAATAATAATAAAATGTCATTTTCTCCACAACTTTTTATTCTGAAGGATAAAAACAATCACAATAACGTTCAATAATAATGTAAGTAAACCAAGCTTGGGCACACCATCATACACACATGTTATGCCGTGCCGTCCGTTCTATAAAGCCGAATCCGCACGTTTGTCACTTGCCACAATCTACAAACTTCTACAACCGTTTGGCTTGATTTTGGGAATCAACCATCGGCATCCACACGCTTGCGAGTGCGTCAGTGTATTCTGAAGAGGCAAGCATGATGGACATCGAACTTGTATCGGCCATAACGTTTGGCTTGTTATTTTTATTATAAAAACCAGAAAATAAGAAAAAGAAAAATACGGCAAAGATGGTGGGTGTTAAAAATTCAGAAAAACCGTACCGTTTCTTGGATGTACCAATTACTCATTTTTGTTATTATTGCGTATCAGAAACAGTCGGTATTTGGTACGGACGCACACGTGCGCAAGGCATACTAACTACACACAACCATGTGAATGCATCGAACGCGCTTGCCGCAAGCTTCCTTTGATTTTGCGTCAAAAACCGACAGAGTTCGGATCGGTGGCAAGCCAAGCCAAACGTTTGGCAAATCAAGCAAATATACTATCCACACGTTTGAATTTGTTATTGCTTGTTGAGGTTTGGCAAGCGTCTGGACGCGGCATTACAAGCACGGTTATTACCTCATGACAGCCGGTAATGGAATAAATAAGCGGTGACTATTGAAAATCTACATTTGTCGGCGATCAGTTATCTGCATGGAACAACTGTGCTATTTATTCAAGAGGTTGTCCTCAAGATTAAAGGTAGGTACATAAATTAGTAGGTATTGCAGGAGTTTAAACTTATAGGAGGATAATTTAAATTCTTATAAATATGTACATTAAAGTGGCAATGAATATTATCTGCAAATATATCGATACCAGAAGTATCAATTAACGTAAGGGACATTTTGGCGAAAATGAGTTATATACATCATTGGATTCAAAATTTTCTGCTTTATCGATTGGTATTATTGAAAAAATTCTATCGTTAAAAAAAAATTACACAGTAAAAATTTTTGGCCTGCGTAAAACGATTAATGACAAAAAAAAGATGTAACAGACGTTAACATTTTTTTTTCTGAAAAATAAAGTAAGGCAGTGTTAAATAATTTACAACCTTACCTTAAACCTCAAATCAGTCAGTTGATTTTTTATTTTCAAAAAAATTATCGACTTTTTCAAAATTTGTTTATACTATCCTAAAGCCCTTAATTTTCCGCGTCTATTAAGTCCTAATAGATCTTTGTATCTCAAAGCTGCGAAGTTCCACAGGGCTATGACGCCCGAGTAATACCGCAAGGCGACGCTCCACGCGCAGCTAAGGGGGGGCCCCCTATCACTCACACAAAAAAAAGTATAAGACATAAAACGTTCCCCGTCTCAATATCTCTAGGCATCTCTCTCAGGTTTTCGATTTTCAACCTCGTTCACGAGATATCGAAGATATTCCGAGGGAGGGTGTTAAAAAATCAAGGCTTTTTTTGTTTTTTTTCAATTTTCGAAAAAAGTTTTCGACTTTTACAATTTTTTTTCACCATCTGAAAGCCATTTAAATTCTGCGTTCTTTTGAGCCCTCATTGCCCTAAACCACTATATACCACGGGGCAAACACACTTTCAGCGAAAATGGAGCCCTACCGGAGCGATCAAAAAAATATTTTCAATGTTAAAAAACATATTAATAATAAATCGTTTTATTTTTGTATCCCTAAATTTCATTTAAATCTGTGATAGCCAGTCTGAAACTAACATTTAATAATGCAAATAACCTATTTTCATGGTGTTAAAATATTATAATTTTAGTGGATAATCTATAGTTACATCAAATGTCAACACTGTAAAAGTCCTTTACAATTTCTATTGTAAAGGACTTTTATGTATAATTTTCTATTTCTCTTGCTGCTTACGCTATGCTTGACTGTTTACACATAAAATATTAGTAACGTAAGATACAACTAAACATATTTTTTTATTGTAAGGACAGATGAGAGGAAGACATGCTATATTTTAAACCACTTGGTATTCCTAAATTTTGAATCGAATTCTTGAAAAATTACGCCAAGACAAAATCCTTTATCGATCGGGAGTCTTGTATTATTTTTTGCAAAAAGCATAAATGCGACCTGAAAAGTGCGTAATTTAGTAAGTTAGATTTTGGTATCCTCGAGTTCTCCGTAGATTAGCGACAAATCAGTGCAGGTACGCAATACAATACGTTTTTTAGATTAACAATAATGTAATGTAATTTCAGTATATAGCAAAAACAGAAGGGATATTGAATGACAAAGAAAACAACATAATTGTTCGTATAGTACAATTTGTCTTATGTATAGTCTCAAGTGTAAAGGCGCAGCGTGGAGTCGGCGCCGGCGGCCAGCAGCCAGGGCTGCGCGGGGTGCCAGCGCACGTCCAGCACGCACAGCTCCTCGGCGCGGGCGCCCGCGCGCAGCTGCTTCAGCGGGACCAGCAGAGGGTTTTGCAACAGGTCGCTGTCGGACAGACGGTACATTTAACTGAGCCGGTACGATCGGCGACGAGAGTGTAACAACGTCAGAAGCGGTGGAGGGCTCACTTGTAGACCATGCCGTGCGACACGACGATGCGCTCGTCGTCGCCGGCGCTGGCGAAGAGCGGGTAGCGCCGGTGGAACGCCACGCCGCGCACCGCGCCGCTGTGCAGCCGCAGCGTCTGGTACGGCTTCGACGACAGCTCCAGGTCGAACCTGTCAGTGGCACAGTGTCACGGGACTTGCATTATGTTATGTGAGCAGCTTTTAATAATAAACTAGATCTAATACAGTGATACAGATAAAAAAGTTTTAAGGTACTTTTAGTATAGTAAAGCGAAAGATTATTAATTTATTAACGTGTGTCAAACCAGAGTCGTTCCACTCTCGAGTGACTCGGCGACGTCGAGGTAGGTACGCACCATATGCATTTCCTGTCGTAGGAGGCGACGAGCAGGTTGTCCCCGGCCGGGTGCACGGCCATGTGGCTGATCCACTGCGCGCCCGTCAGCAGCTTGCGCACCAGCTCCTGCTTCACCAGGTCGTACACCCGCACCACGCGCTGGGTCTGCACACCACGCGATCGATCATAATTTGCAGGAAAATTAATTTCAAATTCAATATGTCAGTTAAAATAAATTAAAAACATTACTTCTGTCTGGACGTTTTTATGTCTAAGGTATAATATGCAGGTGTTCACAAAAAAATGTATTTATGTGTAGTATGTGTATTTCACAGTAAGAGGTCTGCGAGTGTTATCCTCACCGCGACGAAGAGCAGCGGTCGCACGGGGTGGAAGAGCGCGCACTGCACGAGCCCCTTGGCGCGGCTGAAGGGCAGCTGGCTGCGGCGGCGCGACAGCTGGTGCACCAGCACCGCGCGCGACGCGCCGTCGCGCAGCGTCGCGCACACGTAGTCGCCGCGCGCGTGCCACGCCACGTGCGTCACGGGCTGGAAGTGCGAGACGGCGAGGCGCACCCCGCGCGCCCACTCCTCGGGGCTCACGCGCTGCCACTCCGCTGCGGTGGCAGTGCGCGAGTCCACTGTCGAACAGAACGTACATTGAAACGACAGAAAGACCGGAAAAAAATTATCAATATTCTTTCGTGCGAGCGCGAATCTCGCGCGTAGTACACGAATTTAACATCTCCACATACTTGTTTTTGAAAATAATTTGAGGTTAAAAAAATGTTTTGATAAATTTTAAAAACATTTTAAACCTTCAAGAAGGTAAGGATATTAAAAAAAAAAATATGTTTATTGAATAATGCCAATATAAAGATTTCCATGACCAATATCTACGTTAATTTCCTTAGTTGAACTAAATTAATTAGTCGGCAACACTAACAAACCGTGTCGTTCTACATTATCCTACATACTTAATGTGAAATGAAACGTAATTTTAAAAGTTGAAAATTAAAACAAGCACTTTATAGTGCTTCTGTAAAGCATTTTACCTTGCACGTCGTGTCCGGGCGGCGGCTCCTCCAGCAGCTCGTCGGTGCGGCGCGCCACGCGCAGCGCGCCCACGTCGGCGCCGGGGTTGAGCAGCAGCAGGCGCCGCCCCGCCGCCGCCGCCACGAGGCTGAGGCCGGGCGCGGGGCTCCACGCCACGCGGCTCACGCTCTCCGCCAGCGTCACGGTGCGCAGGCACCGACCCGTGCTCGTCTCCCACACTGCACGCGCGCTGACTATTATTACCGCCCGCAGACTTATAACGGAACTTCACCGATTCGACCGGATCCGAACGGAGCCGGTATTATAACATTATTTTTTTTTTATTCGTAACCGAGGTGAACAAAAGAGATTTCAAAATTTAAATTATCTTACGTTTGGTAAAACTAATGTTTATTAATTTATTCGGAAAAAACAAACGTTTATACACTAAGCATAAATTAAGACCGATTCAACTAGACGGACCATACATTTTTCTACTCAGTTACCAACCGTTCAATTCAAGTATCATCTTAGATCACAATAATTATGTAATTTTACCTTAAATACATTAAATATTTTTTTAAATAACATTACTTAAACATCATTAAATAATTCATTTTGAAAGGTATAATGTTTTTAAATCGTACCAAACAAATAGTATAATTTGTGTCGTTTGCCAATCGACTTCTTACACAATTACAAAATAATACGGGCAGGCTAAAAATACCCTTTCAACCTCCATACTCGTCTTGTGCAACATAATGCGCGAGAATTCTTCCAAAAATTGTAGGCGTTTATTTTTTGTCGAATCCGATGATCGGACCCGGTAAAAATTGTACCGCCTCCGATAAACATCTAATGGCGCCGGATTACCGAATCCAGTTTTCCGAATTATAATCTCTAAATGTGACTGCACAACTAATATCTTAATATATATAAATCTCGTGTCACAATGTTTGTCCTCAATGGACTCCTAAATCACTTAACCGATTATAATAAAATTCGCACACCATGTGCAGTTCGATCCAACTTGAGAGATAGGATAGTTTAAATCTCAAATTATAGTCGCAATTTTAATTTATTGCGGCGGTACGAAGTTCGCCGGGTCAGCTAGTATTATATATATATATATATATATAAGATTAGAGGGCTCGGACTTCTCGACAACAGCCAGTTCGAGTTCCAGGTGCGAGCTATTGCTTACACTCCCCAATCTTTAGAAGCAATATTTTTTATTTTTCTTACATTGCTTTCCTTTTTTACCTATCTTTCCCTATCAAAATATATCCAATGTCCTCAGTTTGCCCCCTATTACATGAGTGGGACGAAATTATAGTTGAGTTCATTTATTAATTTATAGAGAAATACTAGATTCAAAAAGTTCCTCGGTTTGGTTGTTTGCTGATTTGTTCCTGGGTCGACAAAATCAGAAGTGAAAATCATTAAACAGGAGGAACCTACCTCTGAGCGTGCAGTCGTCCCCTCCCGACACGACGTACTGCCCGGAGGGGTCGAAGTCCACGCTCCGCACCAGCCCCACGTGGCCGCGCATCACCAGCGACTCGCTCGTGGGGAAGGGCTGCAGGTCCCGAGGTGACGGCAGCTTCGGCACCAGGTCGTCCGGACTGATGGTCAACTGCAATACGTTATACTTTGTTCAGTACGAAGTTAAAGCTGACCGACGTATCCATATATAAGTTCCGTGGCAGATCCCGACCCTCATCTTGATGGCCCGGGGCGCGAGGTAGAGGTCGAGGCAGCGCAGGAAGCGCTCGCGCGTGAAGCGCTCGTAGGCGGGCACGTGGCGCAGGCTGGCGCGCTGCGTGGGCAGGAACGTGTACTTGCGCTTCCAGGGCGTCTCCGACAACTTGTTCCATTCTTTCAGCTGTATAACAATTTATTTATTTCATTCGAGGCAAAGACAGCGCTGAACTTTCACATTTTAAAATACAAATTGTTTGTTTTCTACATACGTGCACCCACGTTTTGCTAACTATAGTTCGGTCACGTAATAGAGGGCGGCTATTGCCGTCGACCGGACACTTTGAGAATTAAAGATGGAAAAATTGGAAGTATATTGAAAAGGAAAAGTGAGCAAAACGGGAGGGCAATAGCAGGAAAAGGATATTGCCTATACAGATGACTTGGGGAGTGTCAGCTATAGTCACACACCTGTGACTCCCACTGGAAGGCCGAGCCCTCTATGATATTATGTTATGTATTTTTTTTAATAACTTCACATTTGACAAAGTGACCTACCATTGCGGTGACTTTGTGTGTATTCTTGTATAAAATTATTTTAAATAATTGATGAACAATTATATAAAATAAAGGCATTGAATTTGAATATAACAATTGTTCGTAAAGCAAGAGAAAAAATATTATTAAAGGTTGTTAAGGTCACACAACAGCCTTTAAATATATCTTTACGTTAAAATTAATGTTTGTACAGAAAATATTATATGGTCATATAGATATACTAAAATTAGTACATATGCTTTCGGGAAAAAAGTGAGGAAGTAAATAGTTTTTGGTCAATTTGTGGTATAACTTGAAACTCCTGAATTACAACTCACTGTTCCACACATAAAGTGGATAGATAGACTTGCCAACAATAAACAAGACGAGGAGTAGTTTACCTCTTTAGCGTCGAGCAGGTACTCCGGGGGAGGGTTGTAGCTCTCGGCGTGCGAGGGCAGGGCGCGGCGCGGGGCGGGGATGTGCTTGTGCACGCCGCGCAGGCGCTGCTCCTCCTCCTCCGAGCGGGAGCCCCACAGGTTGTAGAACTTCTTTTCCTTTAATGTTTGTCATACAACACATTTTAAGTCAAAGTGAATACAAGCATAACAAGTGAAGTGTAGTTCTATATGACATTAGCACAATTTTCACGGTGATTTATTAGAGTTTTTATTATTTGACAAGTATCAGTAATGATAGAATAGAATAGAAATAAACTTTATTGTACACGAACAAAAATGTTTTTGTAAGAAATACATCAGGTGAATATGTGCAAAGGTTGCCTGGAAAAAATTGCTTTCAGTTATAATGAAAGCAATTTCTTTCAGGCAACCTTTGGATGGACAAATCGACAATAAATAGATCAGTTCTAAGATTTAAATTTTAGTAAATATTTCGACTTAAAATACAAAAAAAGCCTTGAACGCTGGGGGTTCATAATGATCGAGACGTACCCGTTTCTTCCTCCTCTCGTCGGCGAGCTGCTTCCTGGTCTTGGTCCAGCCCATCTTGAGCGCGTGCACGATGCGCGCCACCTGCAGCTGCTCGGAGCGCGAGGGCAGGAACGAGCGCTTGTGCTCCGGGAACGCGCGCAGCGGCGTCTGCAGCACCTCGCGGCTGAACCACTCCACCCACGGCTACACATGGGGAACCTCAGTCAGTTCTCTGACATTGATAACAGTCAACTACTTTTATAAATTAACTACTCTGCATACAATTTTAAGAATAGATTTTACGACAGGGCTAGATTAAGGAGGTCTAGAATTTTTAGTTTATATAAAATTTTACGGATTTTACGACAAAGACGGATTAAGGAAGTATAAAAGCTTTGGCAACTCTATATGAAAGTTCTTAGTTTTGTACAGAGACATAAGGTTAATATATTCTGTTAAATAAATAAATAGGGTAGTAAATTTTCTTCACAGGGACGGCCTAAGCTGGTGCAAAGATATTTGATCTTTTGGAGATTTTTTTGGTTTTTTTATCTTAATTTGGCAAGAAGATATGTACCTAGTTTATAGGTAATACCTAGTTTATAGGTAAGAGACGTCAACTAAGAAGGGATTTACAACAGGGCTGGATTAAAAGGGTCTAAGGGCTCTCACAGATTTTTATGAAAATGTGGTCAGGTTAAGTTAAGGATAGTAAAATTTTCTTCACAGGTGCGGTCACAGGTGGTCAAAAGATATTTGCTTCTTTCAGGTATTCTTTTGACTTTTTAAATCAGCCTATTCTAGTCAACTGCTGGACATAGGCTTTTCCAATGTGCACCCGGTCCACCACCTTCCGCATCCAGTTCAAAATTTCCAAAATGCTTTTTTTGATATACTAGCAGCGCCTCGCGGTTTCACCCGCGTAAGTCCCGATCCCGTGGGAAGGTTGGGATAAAAAGTAGCCTATACGTTAATCCAGGTCTCCAGCTATCTACATACCAAGTTTCATTGCAATCGGTAGAGAAGTTTTTGTGTGAAAACATTACAAACATACACACAAATGTGTCCTCTTTATAATATTAGTTTAGATTTGTTCAAAATGAAGTGCTTTATATTAGTAAGTATTTGAACCGTCGCAGGTAATGGCTAGTGTTGTGTAACTATCTCGTGATTTAAGAGTGGCCGTGAGTTTGTTTGCCACATTTCTTCTCACATGACTCAACTTCTTGGAAATGGTCGGTTATATGTAGATCAAGACCGGCAAATAGCAATTTTAACTAATTGCAATACAGTATTACAATATTTTTACGTTTAACGAAGCAACCTATTTTCGCGGTGGCAATGTGTTGGTCTATAATTTTAAGTTAAAAAAGGATTATTTCACTAAACATTTTCAGCAACTAAATAAATTTAAAAAAATTATTAAAATAAGCAGAAGATGAAAGAACTGAAGCCAAGAATTACTCAAAAGGATTCACCTTCTACTTAACACATAAAAGAAACAGTACCTGGTACTCATCATGTGTAGGGTCAGGAACATGTCCTTCTCTCAGCCTGTGTATCAATTCTAGATCTTGTTTGCTGAGAATCACATCCTGGCCCGTGCTGGGATCGCGGACTGTGCGCCAAAACTCAGGGTCCTCACACTTCCTACAAATGAAAATCATCTCTTAAATAACAAATTACTTTCGACTATCAGGTAAAAGATATCAGGTTTCCAATGACAGTTCAGTTACATAAAAACTAAATATAATCAGTCACATGCCCACTCCAGTACTGACTTAAGGAACTCGTCGATCTGGTCCCTCTGCGGCGGCTTGATGATGCGGCGCCCGTCCAGGTCGTAGCCCACGTGCGGGTACTCGTTGTACCACCACATGGGCACGGCGCCCACCGTGTTGCGCCGGTCCTCCTCGTCCGACGTGTCGCCCGACTCGTACTCGTCTGTCAACAACACCGCGCACTTACAATACACCTACAACCTACACAGCCACTGTACTACGGTTAATTAGAGTGACTGATTAACCCAATTATTTGGCTACATTGAATTCAACAATAATTAAACTCAATTTATAAGAGCCCTTCACACAGTTGATCAATCTCTAAAACAGCTGTGAATACAAAAATTTTACAAATAACTATAAGATAAGTAATGCCTTACCCTTCTGTCCGACTGGCTGTAACCGAGTCACGGTAGTTTTCTTGATAGTGTCTGCCAATCTGTCTATACTGCTCTCAACTTTCTGGTCTTTGTCTTTTTTTGCTTTTACCTTCTGTTTTTTATCTTTATTGAGTTTCTTATCACTCTCTGAATCACTAGCCCCAGAATTTCTATGTATGGGGCCTGACTCAGCTCCACTATCTACACTGCTTTCTTCTGACTCTTCAGCTGATTCATCTTCTTCTGACGTCTCGTCATCATCATCATCTTCTGAATCTGCTAGGTCCTGAAATAGTGAAGGGGGGAAATATTTATTTTATTTATATCAAAAGGTTTCTTAGTCATCATTAACAGAATTTTGTTTTGTTGGTATACCTGCTGATTTTGCATTAGGCTAGGAAACCTTGTGGTGCATCCTGGACAATATAAGTAATGACAACTCTTTTTTTTGGCATTATAATAATATTAATAATAATTGATTGTTGCTTCTGGCTATATTTTGCCAATGTTGGAGTGCCATAAATTTTGAACTGCTGTGTTTCTCCATGTTTCTCTCTAGTTATAGTGGACAAAGGGCTAGGATGGACAGATACCTCTGGATTTTTTTCAGAGCAGTGGACATGGTTTGTAACAGATCTACCATTCCTAACAGTAACCGGCCACAGAAGGGAATTGAGCAGTTTGTTGTGTTGCAAGAGGGGAATAGGGTTTAACTCAATTGCAATTTAATAAGGTTACCAGATATAGTGGCCAAGACCTGTTGAGACAATACAGACAACACGCTGAAAACAGTTTCTTTTGGAAATAGGTCTAATATTGGGTGCTGTGTGGTTTTGACCTCAATTGATGTGATGTCTAGAAGTTTTCACACAATAAAAAAGCTATACTTACTGATGATTCTTCTGAAGCATCAGCCACTTGTTCATCCTCTCCTAATGTGGAGTCTGCACTGTCATCAAATAGCACCTCCTACAAATAAATACAATGAGTATGCTACAAACTGATTAGAAACCAAATATCTTTTAATCTATTTTTATATAACTGTAAGTCTTCCATGCATTAAATAAATAAATAAATATCTTTATAATTTATAATCACTACCACTGGTTAATAATATAAAAATCTTAACATGTGATCAAAAGATTGAAACTGCTGTTACCTTTCGGCATTACATTTTGACATAATTTTGGTTACTTTATGGTATTGGTTGAGGGCTCTGTTTACACATTTAGACTCTAAAATGGTCCATTATGCATTCAGATATGGCTGGCTAGTTGAGCCAGCCTAGTTCCATCCAGGAGCACAAAAGCCCCTTGGGGCATTCACAGGCTTCTAGGAGCAACCTCGCATCTGCACTCCAGGATAACGAGGGAGGTTGTATCCTCTGCATTGAGACATCCTTTGCATAGAGGGCTATCTGTCATGTTAATTGGGAATAGAACCTGATTCAGGGCGAAATGTCCCATAGTGGTTCCTACAACTATCTTGATGTCGAGTTGGTTAAGACTGAGCAGTCTGCAAGTTAAACGTTATGAGACCTTTGGCAGCAACAGTTTACTGCTACTGTTAGTAAGTTGATGACATCATTATAAAATCCCTAGAGCCAGTGGCGTAACTATACCATCTGAGGCCCGTGGCTAGTTCATTAACACATTTTGCAATTAGAGCCTCCTGTGTTCAAGGCCTTTGGTGCTCGGGGCCCCCTCAAGCAGGGACCCCTGGTATTTTGCCTGCTCTGCCACCTTATTGTAATGCCACTCAACAGAGCCCAAATCTACACCAGCATCTATGATCAAATGAGATCTGCGATCAAAATACTACATTTTGATCTCAGATCTCATTTAAACTTTGCTTTTAGTTCCTTTTGGGAAAAGCTGCATGTGAATCTCTTAAAGTACTATATAAAAAAATATTGATATTACATCTTGTTCATGGTCAGAAGCCTCCTCCTCTTCATGCTCAGAATCTGTGTCATCTCCTTGAGCATCCAGCTGTCCCGTTATTAGCTTCTCATTGTACGACTCTTTCTGCGACTGAAATTAAAGTAAGCAAAGAAAACTTACCTAACATTGGTTAATTATTATTTTTATATAAACATTTCTAGAACTACACACTTTATTTATCGGTAACATTGTAATTGAAACCTTTTTAAATTATAAGTCACATAATACAGAGACTGGGAGTAATAGATAGAATTTAATTTTTACCGGACTTAATAAATGTAAAAAAAGAACACTTACACTGTCAGGCGCATTTTCTTTAGTTTCAAGGGTATCTGATTTTCGTTTAAGCAAACCAATTCTAAAGGGAGGCATTTTGAATTAAATATAATGCATTAGCTTCCCCAAAATAAACGATCTAACACGTGTTTTTGACTTAATAACATAGACACAGACCAACTTCATTGATAGAATTCATTCTGTCAATTCCCTAATAATATGTATTATCTGTCTCAGTTGGTCTCAGTAATAGCCAATGAGGATCAGTTACGTTTTTTGTTAAGTATGCAGATTTTTAGCTATAAAAAAAACAATAAATACTGTGTTTAATTTTTTTTAATCGGATCAAAAATTACCAAGATACAGAGATTTTAGTGCTCCAACTTAAAAAACACGCGCGAGAAAGACCGTATAGGCTGTGACGTCATTCATCGCGTATCGGCAAAAGTGGCGAGTCGCCGTCGCGTCGCCAGCTTGGTAAACTTCTAGTCCAGCGCAGTTAGGGCAACGACCTGATAACTGCTGATTTTTAAGATAATTTTTTAAAGTGATAATGTCGTCAAATAAGTATTGCATTGTGCCAAAATGCAAAAATACAAGCGCTAATGCACCTAATAAGCTTTTTTGGACTGAAAAAAATTGTGTAGAGCAATGCGGAGAGATGACAAAACTCCTTTATAGGTAGGTACTGTTGCGAAGATCATTTTGACGTAAGTACCTGCAGTATCCTAGCTAGAGTATCTACCTAATATCAGTAGGTACAATATGGTCAACGGATCTAGTGCTAATCATTCGTAAAGTTAGCGGTTTCGATGCGCAGTAGACAATTTAGTATGAAATGCTGCACTGCGCATGTCAAACAGCTAAAATTCACGAATAGATCCACTGACCGTATAGATTTTATTATAATATTACTACCTATTGTGCATCGTTTCTATTATTTCTTCATAACATTTAAATTTCCGCGGATAGCTTTGATGTTTGTTCACACAGATGATGTTCGTTCGTTCATGCCTAATGCCTACCTACTCAAAGTTAACAATGGAACACAAGGATATTCGAGCCAGGGCTGTACCCAGACCACGGAAGAGCCATGCTTCGGCACGTATGGGCGGGCTCGACCGGAGTGATACCACGGCCTCACAGAAAACCGGCAGTGAAGCAATACTTGCATTGCTTTTCGCCGCGTGAGTGAGGTTACCGGAAGCCCTAACCCTTCCCTCTCCCCTATTCCCGTCCTTCCCCTGTCCCAGTCCCCTCTCTTCCCACTCGTCCCCCCTCTCCCCCTACTCCCACCTTAAAGGGCGGCAACGCACTCATGACTCTTGAGTTACAGGTACCCATGGGCGGCGGTACTCATTTACCATCAGGTCTGCTCGTTTGCCCCCTATACAATAAAAAAAAAGAGGTCCCCTGAGGTGGTGGGTGATTTTGTCATGTGATATCATATCTGTGATTATGTGTGAAAGCGCGCCTGCCGCCGGGCGCCCCATACTTACTGTTGAGTATTATTTTATTTGTATCCTATGATATACAATCAGGCGAATGTTTGTTGTACCTACCTAATTTTTTAATATATATTTTTCCAAAATGCAGTGCATTCGGATAAAATGGTCAAACAATAGTTTTCGTCATAGTCAACTTCGTGTATAGCTAAAGATTTATCTTGTTCAAACTGAGGGCTCAGTTGGGTTTGTGCTTTGCACTTGTTAGAGATAATATTTGAATGATTTAAATAATCCAGAAAAATCTCATCCTCATAACACGCAGTTAAAGTGGGTAAGTAGGTAGTTAGGTACCTATTTAGGTACTCAGTAGGAGTAGGTATGTATAGACTTAGTTACCTTTCCATTTCATCCCTACAAAACCGACCTCCATAATAGGTAACTACCTACTCGTATCTATTTAGATATCAATAGATACTCAATATCAATATAAATACTGTTATACTAAAAATATAACATCAAATTATAGTAAAAACTAAATAATTTACATGCCACGACATGAGCGAAACGGTGAATAATCTGAACCAAATTGACCAAAGTAGCGATTTCGCACGGGTGGCGGGCGCGATTCGCGACGTGTGACGTCATCATACCAAGCGCGGCTCCGAGCAAGCGTTTCAAAATAGCCGAAAAGAAAACTTTAATAACTTTGTCATTTCTTGTTGGATTTGAATGATTTAAAAAACGAAATGATCAGAATGTTATAGCGCATACGGCCCCATATTTAGAAATCTAATATTTTGGTATGTGACTGATCCTCATTGCAAACTTAAATTAACAAAATTAAATTCTCTCTCTCTCTAAATATAATTGACTGCTATTTACATACCTATTAATATGAAGTGAATAGGTACCTATGTATTTTATTTATTTATAATTTAATTAATGATTTAGTAGTTACTAGTTAGCTGCAGCTGATCTATTTTTAAGGCCGGTACAGTATATGAAAACTGTACCCGCACACAATCAATTCAGATATGTGTCGGGAACTGGGAAAAAGCATACTCTATGGAAAAAGCCAGTGCTTTTTGTTCAGTAACTTGTTCGACCGCCACGCTCAGATATACGTATATAATATATGACCGGCGCAACTTCGTCTGCGTTTGTAAATTTTCCCCGTTTTTGCAACATTTTTCATTGATGCTCCGCTGCCATTGTTGTATGCAATTTTATGACGATCGTAGTGCAGGTTATTTGTTTGTTACGCTGAAAGCGTAAGCAAATAACATACTCACATTGGCGTTTAGCTGGTGCTGGTGCGAAATATCATGAAACCCTTCATTTGACGCTGGTTTTCATATGATTAACTGGCTAGAGCCTATACTAGAGATTGTCTGTTGTCAATATTCGACCACAATTCATGAAGTTATGCAAATTTTACTTTATTTCCTAGACCAGTATAACTGTTTAGACTTTCTATACATGACAAGTCAACATATATTCTGGAAGCTTTTAGCTTTTGTTATTAGCTTAGAGATGCTTTACACCGTTTTCCAATAGAGTTATGGGCTGGGCGCATATATAGGGTGCCTTTAATAGTTTAGCCCGGTCGTCCCCACGCTTACCAAACCTTGACTAAAATTCAAACGTGTGGATAGGATATTTTTCTTGGTTTGTCTAGGTTTATTGGTTCTTGACACACTGCGCACTAGTAATACAAACAGTGGTTATTTTACGGTGCCTTAGCCCATGGTCATAGTCATAGTCTGTTGACGACTGTCTTAAGTTGGCGGGGAGAAGTCATTTTTTTTCATTTTTTACACTCTTTCAACTGTTCTTAATTGTTCGATCAAAATTTTTATTTGTTCGATCTTAGTTTTCTTTTAAATAAAATCAAAAATTACCCTTATGTTAGCGGGGAGAAGTCGTATTTTAACTTTATTTTTTCAAAATTTTTATTTGTTTGATTTTAGTTTTTTTTTTAATAAAATAAACAATTTGCTTTCTTAGTGTTATTAAGCCTAGTCGGTCTGGCACTATGGTACTTTTTCCTGCTTCTAGTAATACCTAGGTACCTAGGCTACGGTATGGAAGCTTATAGCTGAGCTGACTAAGGTACCTATCCTAATACTGGTATGTAAAATAAAAGTCTTTGAACAGGGGAGGACCGCTTTGCTCTATTAAACAGATTTAACATTTGTTTTATGCTACAAATTTAGCTCACTCATGCACAAATGTCAGAAGTGGAACGCGGTTAAATAATTTTTATTTTAGGTTATATTTTGAATTAAGAATATTTCAATACCTATCATATGATTCAGACCATTTGGGTCTATATTATTTAGGAAACTTAGGGATTATTCTGGGTTATTCACTTTAAGCATAATAGATAATGGCATATTAAATAATTTATAACGTTTACCTGTTTGCAATTTTGTAAATAGAACTACTACAAAAATGTTTCGTAACCTCGCAAAGATTTTAGAACCTGTGCGAATACACCTGGTGAGAAATATTGGATCATGTTGAAGTTATAGATTTTCTACGTAACAATATCTTCCTTAGATTGTAAGAACTGTAACCGTTGTATATTTTTAGTCTTTGCGTACCGCGGCCGGGAGCACTAGCGGCAGCGGTGCTAGCAATGGGACATCATTTGAGCGCAACAGTGTGACTAAGGAGCAGCAGCTCTCTGACGTATTGAAGCGCTCACTGCCTGGTATTACTTACATAAGCGTGCAAGACATCTCTGGTGGTTGTGGTGCTATGTTTGAGGTACTTGCTAGCTGATCAACTGCTGCCCCTAAATTAGAGGAAAGTGCATTAATGTTATCGATTTATTGATATACAATATTAGCCTTTGATTCATGATTTGATGATCACGGTATTTTTACATTATGTTTTCAGATTAGTGTAGAAGCTAAGGAATTTGTTGGCCTGACTCGTGTAAAGCAACATCGGCTAGTAACTGATACTTTGAAAACTGAGATTGCAGAGATGCATGGCATTCGCATACATACGGCACCTTCACCAGAAAATAAATAGTCTAATATATATTAATTGCTGTGCTGTAAATAGTTTCAATATAGGACAAAGTTTTGAAAAAGATAGCTTACTGATTTTTTTTTGTGATCAAGTGAGGCTAACTCTAGCTAGTTTTTGTAGTCGAAATGTGAAATGAAATGTTTTGTTACTGTCAAACTAGATAAAAGGCCAGTCACATAATTAAGTTATTGTTATTTAAATTGTAAGACCTTCATTTATTATATTAGTTGTTAACATGTTTGAGAAGTGATTTTATTAGCATTGTAGTAAGCAATTAGCTTATTGCAAGGTTAAAATACATATTTTATTACAGTTAATCACTTAGGCTTCAAATGCTTTTGCTGAAAGGAAATATTGAAGTCAAGTAATCCAAACTTAGTCCAAATTTCCAAAGCTCAATGATTATACTAACACACATAATACAACACTAATTATTTTAGGCAAGTTCTCAAATAACTGATTAACATAACTATGTCAAATCAGTACTTTGCCCCCCTGATGGTAAGCTGTCACTGTACGTCAGTAAGTATTCAGCTCTAGTGGCACTCCACATCCCACCTGCGTATGACAACATTATATTAAGTATTTCCGGCGATTTTACTCATCAGTAGTAAAACGACGTGCAGCATGACAGCGAATGGATGAAGCTGGTGTTATGGTGTGGTAAACATCTATTTAGTTTCGATGACTAATTTTCATTTGGCAGGTCGTACGCTTGTTTGCCACCTGATTTACAAAGGTAGTGCTGTTTTACCGCGATTAGGTTTTTTGAAGAGAAAACTTTAGGCACGTTTGTGCACTTTTGCTATGGGGAAAAAGCACTGAACTCGTTACCCTCACCCTAATAAAAGAAGTCAGAACATTTGAAATAGCAAAAAATATATAAAAAAATGACTTCTTCCCACCAACTTGAGGGTAATTTTTTATTTTATTTAAAAAAAAAACATCGAGCAAAAACAAATTTTGATCGAACAATGACGAACAGTTGAAATAGCAAAAAAAAGTTTTAAAACGACTTCTCCCCGCCAACTTAAGAAAGCAAATTTTTTATTTTATTCATAAAAATAAACTAAGATTGAACAAATAAAAATTTTGATTGAACAATGACGAACAATTGAAATAGCTTGAGTTTATGTAGACTTGGGTCCTTGAATTTATTTCGGCGTTTCTTCTCAAGGCTAGTCATTAAGTCATACGAAATGCCGGCACCATCTACCTTTAGAAGAAATCGACGTGTAAGTGTCTGATAACATATATTTGCAAAAATGAATTTTCATTTATCCCACTTCTTATATTTGGAAATTTTACTAATATAGTCTATGTAGGACAATGAGTTAGGGACTTGGCAACACTGTTGTCTTGTCATCTCTTGTTTCCCAACATGGCGCTTAACTTAAGTGTCAAGGTTCATCCCGTAGTTTTATTTCAAATTGTAGACGCTTATGAGCGACGAAATGCAGATTCTCACAGAGTTATTGGTACCTTGTTGGGTAAGTAATGTTTGCCCAAGATTTTGTATTTATAAAAAAACAAACACTGTAAAATCTGGCAGGGAGTAGCCGATGTCATGTGTTCCCGATTTAGCTTAATATTAAATTATTACTTGTTAATTATGTAGCGTACAGTATGAGATTTAGGTCCGATACTTATTAAAATTGCGTGTAATCACTATTTTGGCTGTATAATAATTATATAGTGAAAGATCACGATTGAGGTTATGTTATGATGCATAGGCACTTGCGACAAGGGAGTTGTGGAAGTAACGAACTGCTTCTGTGTGCCGCACAAAGAACATGCCGACCAGGTGGAGGCTGAACTCAACTACGCAATGGATGTTTACGAGTTAAATAGACGCGTTAATGCGTCAGAAAACATCGTCGGTGAGTTGCTCATTAGAAGTTGTTTAACAGTTATCTTATTAATATCAATAATCTAATCCTTTTAGTCCTTCACTTATTAATCTCTTGTCATGCGTTGTTAACTTTTATTCAGCTGTAAAGGTGTGCAGTGTTATACACATATATAATGAATCATACTTATGATCATGCACACATTATGGACGATCATTTATTGGCAAACAATGTTTTTAATGCATTCATAAGTAGAGTTGGTAACAGTTCTCAGTTCTCTAACAGATATTTTCAAGACTTGAATGTACATATTACACATTTCTTTTTATGCTAAGTTGATGTTGATGATGCAAAGATGTTGTTAATGGTTAACCTCTAAATACCGAGTGTATTAAGAATTAAAATCACCATTGCTCCTCAAAATACCCAAATCACTTCAAGTGTCCCCTATAAAATTCCCTCGATTTCTCCAGGATCCCATCACCAGATCCTGACCTCATGATGATGAGGACCACATGGGAAGTATACCCTTTGAAACAAAAGAATAATTTTCCAAATCAGTCATACAATCGAACATACATAAAAAAAAAATTACAGTGGAACATAGAACCTCCTTCTTTTTTTAATTCGGGTTAATAAGAGCACAGGCATCAGAACATTATGTAGTTATGCTTCACTGCAATGTTGCAGGTTGGTGGGCGACTGGCAACGAAGTAACCAACCATTCATCCGTGATCCACGAGTACTACTCACGTGAGTGTCGCGAACCGGTGCATGTAACGCTGGACACGTCCCTGCAGGGCGCCCGCATGGGGCTACGCGCCTACGTGTGCGTGGCGCTAGGTGTGCCGCGTGGCAAGCTCGGCTGCATGTTTACACCCATCGATGTCTCACTCATTTGCTATGAGCCTGAGGTATGTGTCTGTGTCAGGTAGTTCAGTCCCAATTCTTGTGTAATGTGTTTAAAGTTGCTTATTTGATTTAATAGTCACAGGTTAACAAAACAGGTACAAATTGGAATAATAGCTACAAGCAGCTGCCAGTAAGATTCCTATACAACAATAATATGACAATTCCATAACATTTCTATTATTACATACTGCTGTGGTAAACCAGTTAGCAGTAAATCAAGAAGAGGCAGCATAGTACTGAACATAATATATTTTTTCCTTCAAAAATTTATCTGCACGGATCAATTCACCAGATTTTTTATTGAAATGTGCAAAATTTCCAAAGTGTGATCTATGGCTAACACTCAACTTAAAACACCAACTGCTGCACTAGAGGATAACAGCTGTATTGCTATATAGAGAACTTGCAACAAGATAAATGAATATACTAGGTTTGTGACTATTCCAAAACCATAAAAACAATATTTAAAACACGTATTGTAAGTAGCCGGCATGGGCCGAGTTGCCCTCTGTCCCTAAGTCTTGCAAGATTCCCCAGAGACCAATCTTGGCTAACCAGGTATTTCTACTATTATTTTATAAATAAACTCTTTTCAGATTGTAGGTCTGAATCTCTGCCAGAAGACGATGGGCGGCGGGGGACGATCGCGACAAGTACAGCCGATGTTAGACCTGGCACAAGTAGCTGAAGCTGCATCCAAGTTATCATCTCTGCTGGATCAAGTGCTGGCTTACGTGGAGGATGTCTTGGCGGATAAAACTGAGCCCAACAATGCGGCTGGCAGGCAGCTGCTCGAGCTTGTTAATTCTGTGCCTAATCTGTCTGCCGACACATTTGCAGATGCATTTGCATCCAGTGTTAAGGACTTGCTTATGGTAATAATTTTGTTCTATGCTATTAAATTTAAGACAGCATGGACAACAATGGTTTCAAAGTGATGCTGTGTTATGATACTACCAGGACAAAGAGCCTCAACAGTTAAACCTTTTTACTCAACATAAAGACAACCAAAAATCAAACTGCCAAAAAACGTGGGCCGGTTTGTAAGAATTTTCCTGTCTACAAGCAACCATTTTACATAATTATGCTGGATTAGCAGAGTGAACCGTTTCTGTATCGCACAACATTCTCCAAAATAGTGTGGTTTAGGGCATAATAGTTATTGCCTGACCTTCTCCGTATAAGATCAACTTATTGGAACAGGCAACTAGCTTCACGTAGAGACTCATACTCCTGATAATAAAAAAAAAACTATAATTTGTTTCATTGAAGTAAATGATTTGGATTTAATTTAAAAGTACTTAATTACAACTTGTTTGCTAGTTATTTGCACATATATTTTGTACTTAAGTACAAAAGTACAAATAACTAGCAAACATTTTGAGGTTGATTTTCAATCCTGTCATTTTTTTTTACAAATCATACAAAATTCAACTATGTAGGGGTGTGATAGTGTTTAAATGCGCTCTATTCCGACAGGGCAGTAACTACACTACAGTAGGGCAACACGCAAGTCTAAGTGCATGATTACTAGGTGTTTATGTTTGCTATATATCAAATTATCTGTTGCAGGTGGTGACGTTGGCGCAGCTGATCAAGACTCAACTGCAGCTCAACGAGAAGCTGACCCTGCTGACGTCACAGTGAGACCCCCTGCATCTAGCGTTACCAACATTGGTGTCCCTAACAACTTGCGGCGTATTACATATTATATGTTAATATGAATATATTTGTTTAATATCTACTCCGGTTTTCATTGGAACTTGTTAGCATTATTGATTAATGATTTCGGCCATGATTGCTGGCCAGTCCTTGGTAATTACAATTTATATGATCCCAACTAATTATGTTTTGAAAATCTATTATACATCTCATGTTTTATGATAACTGGAGTCATGTGGCTTGAGGATAGTGAAAGTGGGATTAACGGTGAAGTTGTGATGGACCTTTCATCCCTATGTTCAAAATAGCATGTATTTATGTGTTTTCTTTAGTAGAGATATGCGAGTAAAGGTCGTGTTAGAATACTTGCTTAGGGAGTTAACCAAAAGATAACACTGCACAACAGCATGTCTGATGATAGAGTTATGTTACATGATATTAGTCCAATTTTTTATGACGATTTCAAATCTGACGAAATCTCTGTAACAGCTCTAGTCAAAAAAAATATGACAAATGGGTATTATATGGTATTTAAAGATAATCCTATTTTATTTAGTTCTTAAGTTGAAAAAAACTCTTTTAATTGACTTCCTTGCTGAAGCTGAAGACAGAGCTGTTCTGAATGCTCCAACAATAGTCAGGTATTATGTGTGCATTCCAGTAGCCTTGGTAGCGTTCCTCCATTCTACGAAGGTCCAATTGTCCAAGGTGGAATTGCTCACCCTGTTCTTCACTTAGATTCCAAGATTGGCGGGAAAATAGTTCATGTGGTTGTAAAGAAAGTGTAAGTTTGTTTGTGTAGTGATGCTCATGTTACATCCAACCTTTTGAAAGTGGCTCATTAGTTGTTCTATGGGTTGAGCATAGTCAGAACTTTTCTATTTCTCAAAAAATTTTGAACAAGCCAAAAACTTATTCCATGCCTTTTTCTCAATCTCTGTAACAATGTCCGTAAAATATTAGTCTTTTATTAACAATTCTGTGTGGCCCGTCAAAAATGCTTGCTAATCTTTTCTGCACTCAGTTTTGGAAACTTTTTCTATAGAAAAAGGAAACAATTTCCATAAAATACATAGGCTCCTCCTGTGAAGCATCAGCTTAAGGTTAAAGTGATATCTTAGGGTTCGAAACACGTACATGCCTACCGTATTCGAGGATATTCCCATTTGGGTCGATTTTTTCGGTTAATAACAGTTATATTCACGAAACAAAAATAACAGTCGTCTCAGTGGTTCATGGGGTCATTCCAGATCATAGCGGTTTCGTACCTAAATCTTTTCTTATTTGTCCACAAACGTAGAAACTCAATGCACGTTTTGCATACCTAAAGTCCGGAAAGAGTAAGCAATTTAAACGGTAGATATCGATATTATCGTAGGGAGTGATTTATCTGTTGCGTTAGTAACTACTTAGTAGAACGGACCCTTAAAAACAAAGGAGATTTGCAAGGCTAGACTTTGTCCTTAAAATCATCCATAGTGTATATACTATTATATAAAACTATATTATAGACAACAGGGAGAAAAAATAGTATTTATTAGACGTTTACAAAGTGTTGACACTCAGTCGGGGGGCAGCAGCGCCTGCGCGCGGTGGCAGCGCGCCACCCAGCGCGCAGACACGCGCCGCGCCCCCACCCCCGCCCCCTCTACACCCCCCACTATGTAGTCCACCTCGCTGTCTTCCCCCAACTCTGACAACTGGAACAATACAACTATTATGTACAGTAATCGTTTTATTTGACAAACTAGCAGCTCCCGCTGCTTCGCTCACGTGTACATATTTATATATTTTGCGGGACCCTAATTACTTTTTCAAAATAAAAGTAGCCAAATTTGCTCTTATAACACCAGCTATCTACCAGTGAAAGTTCCGTGGAAATTGATCCACCAATTCCGGAGATTAGCCGAAACAGACAGACAGACAAAAATTAAAAAATCTGATTTTTAAGCTATCGTGCAAATAACTGTATGAGCTTAAAAAAAACTATTATTTTGACATTACAAATAGAGACTTAAATTTTATATATTTGTATTGACAACATTATTTTTTAAAATCGTATGACTCGCATATAAGCTCCGCTGCCATTCACAAACTTAAAACCATCAAAAGTATCTAATTAGTCCATATTAATTTCAAAACGGCTGAATATTCGGGTCAAAATCGACTCCATCACCACCAGTTGTACTTGACTAGAACAAAAGGTGCAGTCGCACGTACTGTTAGTATAGTTAAGTAATATTTTTCATCACCTGTGTTGTCTGCGGGAAATAAGGTCAATTAGTATTTCATACAGAATATTTCAACTATTATTGTATCAATACAAGCTTTCCGTTTAATTATTGATATTCATTGGCGAATCAATTGTAATGTTATGCCTTAAATAATGCAAACTAGACTTTATCGAATGACATTATGTGTATATACATGAGCGTATCCAGCTTTTAACCCAGGGAGGGAGGCAAAATATGTTTTTGTCATCCCGAGAGTTGGGACGACGACTACAAAATTTGATTTTGTCGGTACATGGGCGGGCAAATCAAAAATTTGACTCAAAAATTACCTTAGTACTACATAAGCTTGCTAAAGGCAGCTGCCGTGCTGCGTTCGACTCCCTTTAATACGGTTGAGGTGGGCGATGGCTAACAACGCCGGTCGCGTGGGTCACGTTAGTGAACGAGTGCAGTTAGTCGGGGCTGGTCAACTCCGGACTGATATTACTTAAATATAGTGTAGTAATTTGCGCGACTGTTTATATTTTAGAACAATATGTGACATTTCCTCACATTTCATACGCGCTTATAGGGAATGTAACCGAAAACTTGTAAAAAACATGTCTTGTTTGTTCTTCTCGACAAGATCTACATATTGGAACAGACAACTAAATTCACGACTGACGGACTACTTTTCCTAAAAATTCTAAAGAAACCTATATTTAATTAAAGTGAAATAAATGATTTTGATTTGGAACTGACCAGCAATGTGAGTCCTCCGTAAGCCTTTATATATCGGCTCAGCTGTTCAGCATCCGAGTGTTCGTCATCTATAGCAAACGTGTACCCGTCGAAGAAGTTGGGCAGAGCTCCGCCAAACCTCGGCACTGCCGGCTCTTCAGCGGTGTCTTCGTCAGTGGAGGGGCCTTCGTCGACGTCCCTGGGCGACGGCTGCGGGTGTTGGGGGGACTTCGCTCGTTGGTCGTCGGTTGCAGGCGGCTGTTTCGCTTTTTGTTTTTGAAGAACTTTATTTATCTCGTCGTCGGTGTCGCCATCTAAAAATTATTTGTTATCTTTGGAGATCGATAGTGGTAGTAGTAATCGACATTACAAACTATTAAAAGTTAAAATGAAATGAACAGAACAGTCTCTAAAACCGACAAAGCAACTGTTGAAACGGAGTGAAAAGTCTAGCATTATATGGACTGGTTATTTTTTCATTGTGACAAAGTGCAATTGGATTGAGCTGGAAGAAGACTATTTATTATGAAAGTTATTGGTAAAGGTATATACATGCACTCACGTCTGTATCGTTCAAGGTATAAGCAGAGGCGTATTAAACACCCGTGTTTTGTCAACTAAATAAGTCCCACTGTATGAGTGGGAGAGTGTTTTGTCGGTTTTAAAGACTGTCCTGTTCATTTCATTTTAACTTTTAACACTACATGAGTGGGACTTATTTAGTTGACAAAACACGGGTGTTTAATACGCCTCTGCTTATACCTTGAACGATACAGACGTGAGTGTATGTATATACCTTTACCAATAACCTAATTGGACATTTTGAGAATTAAAGATGGAAAAGCTGTGAGTAGGTTGTGCAGTTTGAGCCAAACCTAGGAGAGGTCTGTGTGTTATACCTGAAAAACATCTTTGTGTGGAGAATGTATATAGGTTTAGGATTTTTATATCAGTTTGTTGTCTAAATTGTGTTATTATAATCTTCTCTTATATAACTTTTTTATTTTCGAATGGAACTTAATAGTATTGATACAATAGCATTAATGTCGTTGTAACTTTTGTATTGAAGGATTCGCAATAGTGAATCATGAAAGCATTGAGCATGATGTTCGGCCAGGCGAAAGGGACTGTCGAAAGTAAATTATTAGGGAATCGAATAAGTATTTCGAGTTCAACGTACCATTCGCTAATACCAGCAAAACTAATACGTCGAGTTTGCAATCATTTACAACGCTGAGTACCGATAAATGCGGAGAGGGGTAACGCTGGGTTTAAGGGTCAGTCATTTCCACCTTGGATAGTAGAATAGTTACCCTCGTCGGAAGGCGAGGCGGGGCTCTCGGGGCTCTTGGGGCGAGCGGGGCTCTTGGGGCGATCGGGGCTCTTGAGGCGCTCGGGCCATGCGCGGCGCTGCTGCGGCTCGGTGGCGAACCAGCGCCACGGCAGGCGCCGGCGCCGCGCCGCGCTCTCCAGCAGCCACTGCGCCGTCGCCGCCGGCACCGCGCCGCCGCCCGGCGTCGCCCGCACCGCGCGGAGCTTCGGGGTGTTGGGGAACGCACAACTGCAACGCATAACACCTTACCTTTACACTACTGTCCACATCACCCCATTGGACCACCGTTTATACATGAATAATAAATTATGTCTCCAGCAAATCATTAATATTGTGACGGCAGCCTAAATTGACGAGCGGGCGCCATCAATTACCGAGTAGCGAGAACTAAATTGAGACTGTAACTCTTGAGGGACAGGTGTTCTAGGCGGCGGTAGTCACTTACCATTGGGTGACGTGTCTGCTCGTTTGCACCATATCAAAAAAAAAAAAGCGCCCGCTATCTTTTAGTGAATAACTGAACTAATAGTCTGTCAATAAAAATGTTCTACAAGTTCCAACAGCGTCGAATCTAATAGATAGAACGAAATGTTTCAGGAAAGTTTACGAACTTTCTACGAGATGTTTTTCGAGCTGTACGGGGTAGTTGCATTGCGGTATGAGTTGAGTTCTAGTTAAGCGATACTACGAGTTAACAAGTGCGAAGAATAGCAGATAGTACAAGTGAATAATAGTGAAAATTACTGTAACTGTGATTTGTAATTGTCTTAACTGCTAATTATTTAAATAAATTGTGTCTATTTCGTTACAAATTGATGGATTTTCTATATATATTCGAGTAAAAAGAATTACGAAAAACCATTAAAAAAAACCTTAACTGTGTAAGACTTAACTAATACATAAGGATTCGTAACCGCACCCCGAGTTGTAATCAATTGTTATATAATATAAACATTAAATCGAAATGATATTTGAATATCTACGATTATAAATTTTCAACAGATATAACGTGCGTGCAGGCGGGGCGCGCGCGCGCCCAGCGCCAGCGCGCATTTGCGCACGTTGGCGCAAAATGTACAGTCTCACATGAGGTGCGTGCAGGCGGGGCCCCAGTCGCGCTGCACGCGCGCGCTCAGCGCCAGCGCGCAGTTGCGCACGTTGGCGCGCTGCGGGTTCTCGTACGTTGTACCAAGTAATGTACAGTCTCACATGAGGTGCGTGCAGGCGGGGCCCCAGTCGCGCTGCACGCGCGCGCCCAGCGCCAGCGCGCTGCGGGTTCTCGTACGTTGTACCAAGTAATGTACAGTCTCACATGAGGTGCGTGCAGGCGGGGCCCCAGTCGCGCTGCACGCGCGCGCCCAGCGCCAGCGCGCTGCGGGTTCTCGTACGTTGTACCAAGTAATGTACAGTCTCACATGAGGTGCGTGCAGGCGGGGCCCCAGTCGCGCTGCACGCGCGCGCCCAGCGCCAGCGCGCAGTTGCGCACGTTGGCGCGCTGCGGGTTCTCGTAGCCGCTCAGCACGAGCACCGCGCCCTGCAGCAGCGTGTGCGGCTGCGCTGACTCTTCGCCCTCTGCAATGAATACGCAATACATATATTAATCGGCGCGAACTTTCATTGTGCGATACAGAATTAGCAATTATATGTCGTTTGGCTTGTGTTCGCTAGATTTTGTTCAAGTATATTTTACTGTATGTGAGAGTCACCACATATTAAATGCTAAAGTTCATAAAATGCTTCAGAATAAAAGTAACTAATGTACCTTGATCACTTTCTTCGCTGCCTGCGAGTTGTTTACTTCTCTTTTCATCTCTTCTATTCTTGCGATCGCTCGAGTTGTCGATTGAATTCTTATTGGGTCTTTTGCTTGGAGGCATCTCACTCACGGTGGGTGAAGAACTCTTTCTTCGTTTAGGGGTCCGGTTTTCTTCCTTAGGTCTATGACTCCTTCCAGTTGCCACTTTATTTTTCTCAACTTTTATTTGAGCTTTATCTTCTTTTTCCTTCTCTTTTTTATGTCGTTGTACCACCTGGTCTATCTTAGCGTGCGGTCTCTCTTCGTCGTTGGTGTACAACAGCGTGTCCCGCGACCTGTCCGCCCTACCGCTGCCGCCTTCGCTCGTTGACACAGTGTCTCGTCTATTGTTAGGCTTATTTATAGGAGTCTTCATCAGCTTAGTTGACGATTCAGATATGTTTTTGAGAGCTTGTGATGTGGCTTGTCTTATTTGAGCTCCTGAAAGTGGTTATAGAATAAATTACTTGAAAAATGGAGCCAGCAAAATCAGTATACAGCGTGATCTTAGGTTTATTTTAGGTGGTAATTAATAATTCTGTCATGCAAAAAAGGTTTTTGCACACTTTTTTAATCTTTTCCACTATTCAATTCACACACGGCAGAAGTGAAACTTCAGAAAATAATACATATAACCTTATGTTGGCAGTATCTATCGATTACAGTCTTACCTTAATAATTGGACGCTGAAAAGCAATACAGTGTCAATTGTTGTTAAGGGAGAAAAAAAATACCTACATGAGCTGTATTATTAAAATATTTTATACAAAAATAGATGTTTTTAAAAATATTAGACAAAAGAGACTTTTGACATAACAGGATTGCAGAAGATATGGCTCACCGGTATCAGACCAGCTGCTTTGTGAATCACTATTCTTTTGTAGGTGTTTCGCGAAGAGCTCCCCGGGGCGAAAGTCATCCTCATCTGAAGAGAAGGTGTCGAGCGTGAGCATGCGTTGTGGTACTGGCGTTGCGACTGGCTGAGGCTGAGGTTGTGGGGTTGGTGTTGGCTGGGGCTGGGGAACTGTAGTGTCGTCACCAGATTCATCAATGTGGATGAATGATAGCCCGTACTGAAGATAAAGATTACTTCTTTTTATTTAGTAGTTATTGACAAGCTTCAGTGTTATCAATAAAAACAATTTGGGATTTTTTCTATAGATAAATAAATTATAAATATTTTATTTTTCACAATGACACTTTTATACAATGGCATATTTTCTATCCTTGAGAAGAAACGCCGAAACAAACTCAAGTATCCAAGTCTATATAAATTCAAACTGCTGTACAATTGCCATCCGGGGTGGTCTTTATACTATAATACCATTTCTCACTTGTAAGCTGACCTGTCACGATACCCAGTAGACTAGATAAGTCGGTAACCACGGAACTCCACCACATCTTAGGGAGCTGATGAGTCTAACCGGTCCGTCACCGCAGTCAGACATTTGGGTAGGCCAATAAAATATTAAAAACTGCCAGACTGTTGTGAAAATTAAACTAGAAGGATAGGTAAAGGCAAAACAGTTCAGTAACTTTTTCACCTCATATGATCGATCGAATAATGTGTATTTAAAAATCCTCATCATGCCATTGAACTAACAATGTAAACAAACTATGTAGCCGGAAGGGTTTGTTTACCGATTTTCTTTTTTGTTGTTGGTTTTTTTTGGAACATTTGGAAACAGTTCATCCCTACTACATTCGACAGATAATGAATATGATCGTATTTTGATAACACCCACACTCTGTTCGCACGGGGATATGCAGATAGTTGTTTCTTACATTTTCATCAGTAATATGTCGACATGTGGGTGTACCTTGCAGTGTCTGTTGTAGGGCTGCGAGCATACGACGCGCACGCGGTCCCAGCGCTGGCGGCGAGCGTCGGGCGTGAGCTGCTCCGCGCTGAACGAACGCACGCGCTCCAGCGGCGCGTCGCGGCGCGACTCCGACGGGTTTACGAACACGCAGCTCGGCACCAGCACCTGCAAAACAAACACACTTGACACAAAATTGGGAATTAACTACAATGCTTGCCGTATGACCTTACTACGTATAATAAATATAATTTACGTGGGAGAGCCATGCTTCGGCACGTATGGGCCGGCTTGACTCCGCTCGATACCACGGCCTCACAAAAAACCGGCAGTGAATCAATGCTTGCATTGCTTTTCGCCGCGTGAGTGAGGTTACCGGAGACCCTAACCCTTCCCTCTCCCCTATTCCCGTCCTTCCCCTCTCCCGTCTTCCCGCTCTTCCCCCTCTCCTCCTCTTCCCCTATTACCACCTTAAAGGGCGGCAATGCACTTGTAACTCTTGAGTTACAGGGGCGATAGTCATTTACCATCAGGTGACCCGTCTGCTCGTTTGACCCCCATACCATAAAAAAAAAAAATCTTCCCTTTTCTGTTTTAAAATGTAAGTATTTAGTAGAGCTCTGATAGATTTGGGAGTCTTTGACATTGTTTGGGAACTAATTTGAGTCTAATTAACAGGATTGACACAAGGTTTTCATACAGATCTGTTGTATTTAGAAACTGTTATTTTAGAATAGAATAGAATAGAATATTTATTTATTTGCACAGAAAGTAGGTACATGAATGATGGTTTTGACATAATTTTTGATCCTTGTACAATCTGCCATAGGTTAGGCATGCAAACATAAAAATTTCAAATTACAAATTGAGATCAAATTATCATTTACAACAATCGTAACAAATAGAAGTTAGTAAAAATAGTTATAATATTATCTACGTATTAACGGGAATTAATTCCCGTTAATACGTAGATAATATTATATCACGGAACGCGAAAGTTTAAAAGTTAGTATAGTAAAAATAGTTGCATAAAATTAGATTGATGTTCAATAATATTAAAAATAATGTCAATATGTTAAAATCTAAAATTTGTCATTAAAAAATTCATCAACTGAATAGTAACATTTTTCAATTAGTAATAAAGTCAGTTAATTTAAAAAAAATTGGATTGCTTCATTTTTTATCGTGTCAGGTATTTTATTAAATATTACAGGGCACATGCCAAAAACACTTTTCTTAAGTAATGCAGTATTATAACCACCCACATGTAACTGATTTCTATATTGGCTTCTAATAGGACCTCTTCTTGTTTGAGATAGTAATTTGAAATAATTCTGATTGAGCTTTATAAAAACTGATATTTCAAATATGTACATAGACGGAAATGTTAATAGTTTTAGGGACTTAAACGTAGGTGCACAACTGTCGGTCATTTTGAGGCCGCACATTGCACGTATGCACCGTTTTTGCGCTTTAAAGATTTGCTCTCTTAAACTGCAATTACCCCAGAAAATAATTCCATATCTCAAAGTGGATGCGACTAAGCCATGGTAAGCTGTTAGTATCGTGGATTTATCAACTTTTTTTGTTAGGTTAAACAGAACATACGCAGAAGTGCTTAGTTTTTTACATACCTCTTCTGCCTGAGGTTTCCCTGTCAGTTGACTATCTATAAGTATTCCTAAAAATTTTGTAACGTCTACTTGATCAATCTCTTGCTTATTGTAGTTTATTAATAAATTTTCAACGGATGTTCGTTGATAAAAATGCATTAAATTAGTTTTTGATAAATTTATAATTAAATTATTTATGTCAAGCCAGTTTACTATATTCTCGAGAGTGTCATTAATGTCATGTTCGTATTCTTCAGTATTATTGCATTTTATAATTGCGGTACTGTCATCAGCAAACAAGATCATAGGCTGCTGAATATGAGGTGGGAAGTCATTTATATACAGCAGGAACAAAAGAGGTCCTAGAACACTGCCCTGTGGTACACCATGTTTGATAACTCTATCTTCGGACAGGTACTTATATTCACGCTTAGTCTTAATGCATATTCTGCTAATTTCTGAGTACTGTTTACGGTTACTAAGGTAAGATTTTAAGAGACTAAGTACATTTCCTCTTATGCCATAGACGTTGAGTTTTTGTAGAAGCGTTTAATGATTGACACAATCAAAAGCCTTGCTCATATCAGTATAGAGGGCGCATACCGGCGTTCTGTTATCTACATGCTTCATAACTAAATTTAAAAATTCAAAAATAGCTATGTTTATGCCCTTATTTTTTCTAAAACCCATCTGTTCATTACATAAAATATTATATTTTGTTAAAAATTTCATTATTGAATCGTAAATTATTCTTTCTATTATTTTTGAAAATACGGATATTAGGGCTATGGGTCTATAGTTTGCCAAATGATCTTTATTACCTTTTTTAAACAGAGGTTTTACGATAGCTGTTTTTAAAACATTCGGGTAAATGTATTTTTACATAGCAATAAATAGAATAACAAGGTGGCTAGATTGCTTGCAAACAATTGCTAGAAAGAATAAATGTAAAGAAAATGATAAACACCAATTCCTAAGTACTCAATATGATAATAATTAGTGAGGGAATTTAAAAAGGAATTACTATTTAGGAAGCCTTTTTCATTATTTGTGAAACTAAATATATTTGTTGAAATTAAATTATATATGCATATGTATATAGTTCAAGACAGTTTATTGAATAACACATTATTTAATGTGAGTTTTACAGTGACTTAAAAAGTCAAAAATTTGCATAAAAAGGGTTAAATTCATAAAATATGGTAATTTATACCTGATACTGATCACTAGCTTTCTCTGAGCGGGCGACCAACACCTCCACTAAAGCTGAATGGTAGGCACCTATGTGCACGGAAGATATCTGAAATGTTAATATAATTTGTCAGCTACACTTAAGTACAATTTAATTGTGTAGTTTTGGTGAATGTTAACATAAATTTTGAAAGCCCATTCAGACAGACATACTGTAATGACTTAGGAAAGTACAGCATTCAGTTCATTACACCATTAACATTAGATATTTTTTGTTAAATAATATTGTTTTATATTGGCAACAACTACAGAATTGTGTATATTTATTTTAAGATACTATATACTGTTTTAAATTCTTCATGTCATTAAAAGATTTCACCCACAATAGGACAAAGCAGAAGTATTGTGGAATTGGAATTCTGTAGAAACATTATTTCTAAAATAAGGAAAGATATTCTATTGCAAAAAATATAATGTTTGTGTTGTTACAGGTACCTTGACTGCCTTGGTCAACTGAAGCACGACAGAACAGGAAGACTCCCCCTTCTTACACAACCACTTCTTCTTGCTCACCTCCCATGCTAACAGATTGCTGGCTGGGTGCTCCTGCCGTAACACATGTCAACAGGCAAACATGTAACAGGGTATTGTTAAGTATTTATTTTTTATCTATCATGATGACATCACTCAACTGCATAATAATTGATATCACTGATACCGCGAAAATAAGAATTTTTGAAACATTTCATTTGTGGCTTTCTGTGGCTGACTGGGTACATGAGACGCGCTCTAGGTCTATAGTGCTCTTGCATTGTAATATTACTAATATCGAATGTGAATATTTATGTTATGTTCAATTAAGAAACATATGGCTTAATTGTTGTTTTTTTACATGTAGAGGTTACAAAATAGAACTTACAGGATCCTCGCTACTAAAACTAACGATGTAATCGATTTTCACTCGTGGCATTTTATATCACTATTTGTGAAGCTAAAAACACTTTAATTATGTATTATTAACTACAGGTTTAACCTAAACAGGAGCATTATTTGCTGCTATTTTGATTTCGTATGTTCAAAATAATGTTGATGTTTTCATGTCATTAGTGGTGTGACAGAGTGTGACTGTAGCAGGGCTACCAGTAAGGACAACTTATTTAATGGCGCGTTTACACGCTGGCGTTCAAACCGACATTCAACGAGCACATTCAACGACGCAAGCATGTGAACAGGCTGTTTGTGCATGCCTGCGTGAATGTGATCGCGCTTGCCGCCGATCGGGACGACTAACGCCTGCGTTCACACGCTCGCGTTAAAACCGACATTCAACGACGCAAGCATGTGAACAGGGTGTTTGTGCATGCTTGCGTGAATGTGCACGCGCTTGGCGCCGATCGGGACGACTGTCGGTTTTTTGACACACTTCAAAGGGTGAATGTACTTGTGTGCCTGTTTACACACACACACACACGCTCTCGGCCGCGTTAGTATAGTTTTCATCTTCGTGGCATACAGACGACGTAACGATCGAAATTAATTTTTGACGACACCAAATATATCGGAGTGGTCTGAACCTGTATCATGCATGAATCGAAAGCAAAAGAAGACTTCAGAAAGATGTTTCTGAACTATTCTTTTAGTAAAAATAAATATTGTTTATCAGGGCCCAAAAAAATATGAAACAAAATAGTGCCAATTCTTAGGATTAAAGTTAGTATTGATTGATTGACGATTAGAGAATTGTAACTAATCGCATATCAATGATGTGCAGTAAATAAAATAGATTTTTTAAACACATTTAATGAAGAAGCCGCCCCCAATGCTTATCATGGTTAATTATGTTCATGTTTATTAGAAATAATAAAAAATTATATTCAAAAGTTAGCGAGGATAGTAAATTCATTCAAAGTGATCCCACTAAAGTAAGAAACGAATTATGTAAAAGCACTCTTCGATGTAAAAATAGTTATAACGCATGTCAAATAAAAAAATCTAATTTAAAGTTTTGGCTACTTGAAAAGTGTTTTTACACCATAAATGATTTTTTTATTGTAAAACCTAATGGTACGTTTACACGCACGCCGTGCAGCCTGACACGCAGCTCGGCGGGCAGCCTGCCACGCAGCGTGCCACGCAAGCTTTTCACACCAGGGCTGCCAGTAAAGACAACTTATTTTATACCGCTAAGACTCGGAAATTATACAAAATCATGTACTATAATACAAAATCAGTGTTGTACAACTATAGAACGTTACTCTTTGGGGATTTTAGTAAAAGGTGTTTTAACTTTAACGTATAAGGATTTAACAGTTTATCACAGACATGATTTGTTTTAAGTATCTCTATGTGTATGTACGTACTTTTTACGCTATAACATCAGCAATGACATTGTATCCAATTATGCAATGCAATCTACTATACAAACAGGATACAAAAGATAACCGATATTATACCAATTTTGTATCCAATTTACACTCTGGCAGCCCTGTTTCACACACTTGCAGGCATGGTCCGTAGGGTATTAGTGTTCTGTGGACATGGTAGTCAGTGCAAACATGGGAGACGATGTGGACATAGATCTCGTGGGAGCTACTGCTTTGGCCTTGATCTATTTTTATTGAAAACAAAAACAGCCCGACATAATAATGCATGCGAAATTTTACTTAAAACTATTAGGTTTTACAATTAAAAAATCATTTATGGTGTAAAAACACTTTTCAAGTAGCCAAAACTTTAAATTAGATTTTTTTATTTTACATCGAAGAGTGCTTTTACATAATTCGTTTCTTACTTTAGTGGGATCACTTTGAATGAATTTACTATCCTCGCTAACTTTTGAATATAATTTTTTATTATTTTTAATAAACATGAACATAATTAACCATGATAAGCATTGGGGGCGGCTTCTTCATTAAATGTGTTTCAAAAATCTATTTTATTTACTGCACATCATTGATATGCGATTAGTTACAATTCTCTAATCGTCAATCAATCAATACTAACTTTAATCCTAAGAATTGGCACTATTTTGTTTCATATTTTTTTGGGCCCTGATAAACAATATTTATTTTTACTAAAAGAATAGTTCAGAAACATCTTTCTGAAGTCTTCTTTTGCTTTCGATTCATGCATGATAAAGGTTCAGACCACTCCGATATATTTGGTGTCGTCAAAAATTAATTTCGATCGTTACGTCGTCTGTATGCCACGAAGATGAAAACTATACTAACGCGGCCGAGAGCGTGTGTGTGTGTGTGTAAACAGGCACACAAGCACATTCACCCTTTAAAGTGTGTCAAAAAACCGACAGTCGTCCCGATCGGCGCCAAGCGCGTGCACATTCACGCAAGCATGCACAAACAGCCTGTTCACATGCTTGCGTCGTTGAATGTCGGTTTGAACGCGAGCGTGTGAACGCAGGCGTTAGTCGTCCCGATCGGCGCCAAGCGCGATCACATTCACGCAGGCATGCACAAACAGCCTGTTCACACGCTTGCGTCGTTGAATGTGCTCGTTGAATGTCGGTTTGAACGCCAGCGTGTAAACGCGCCATAATACCCTACGGACCATGCCTGTAAGTGTGTGAAACAGGGCTGCCAGATTGTAATTGGATACAAAATTGGTATTTGGTAAATCATGTCTGTGATAAACTGTTAAATCCTTATACGTTAAAGTTAAAACACCTTTTACTAAAATCCCCAAAGAGTGACGTTCTATAGTTGTACAACACTGATTTTGTATAATAGTACATGATCTTGTATAATTTCCGAGTCTTAGCGGTATAAAATAAGTTGTCTTTACTGGCAGCCCTGGTGTGAAAAGCTTGCGTGGCACGCTGCGTGGCAGGCTGCGCGCCGAGCTGCGTGCCATGCTGCTTGCCAGGCTGCATGGCGTGCGTGTAAACGTACCATTATACCGCCGAGTCTCATGGTACGTTTACACGCACGCCGTGCAGCCTGGCAAGCAACATAGCACGCAGCTCGGCGTGCGTGCGCCAAGCGCGTGCACATTCACGTAAGCATGCACAAACAGCCTGTTCACATGCTTGCGTCGTTGAATGTCGGTTTGAACGCGAGCGTGTGAACGCAGCCGTTAGTCATCCTGATCGGCGGCAAGCGCGATCACATTCACGCAGGCATGCACAAACAGCCTGTTCACATGCTTGCGTCGTTGAATGTGCTCGTTGAATGTCGGTTTGAACGCCAGCGTGTAAACCCACCATTATAGCTATTATACAAAACCAGTGTTACATATAACAGGGGGTGTGCAGGGTATCCAAATATGAAGACGATGCGATAACCGGTAAAAAATTGATGATCTTTTTTTTAATTTTTTAGCCCCCCCTGCTACTTTTTAAATAAAACTGTGAAGAAAAATAAATTAAAATGTTGTTCGTCGTAAAAAGAATTTGGTGACTTTTTTTTAGTTGAATTTTTAAGAGACAATTTAAATTTATGTCTACAAAACAGTCCACAAACATCAACAACAAGATCTGGTACTACAATTGACGCAGTTTTTACAAGACTACTAGAATCCGTAGAATGTAAAACATATATTTCATATTTTAGCTACCACAAGCCATTAATTACAAAAATATTTAATAATGACAACAATAGTAATAATGATGCTATCATTATTGATGAAATACAACAATAGCAATGATATTATGATAAGAACAATGATAAAATAAATTACTCATTAATTGTATGCATGTCTATAATAATAAAATAGCTTTAATTTAATAGGGAAAAAATTGTTTTTCTTAAGGCTTAAGCCTTTTCTACCCCATTTTCGTGAAGTTGCAAATAGTAGAAAAATTATATGTCGTAAAGAAGTTTCACTTCTTACCTGTGTACTCTGGTACACACACACATTTTTTTTGTATCCAATTATACCATCTGGCAGCACATCGAAGTTTGCATTGAGTAGGTAGTAAGTACTTTTATACTCATGCTTTCGACTAAAAATCTAGGATAAAATAAAGTACCTATTCAAATACCAGACTCTTAAAATATTGTTTTTATAATAACAAACTAGCCTGTGCCCACGGCCTCACTCTCGTGAATGTAGATTTCGTCAATCAATTCAGGTATCTCTCGCAGTGGTGGATGAACAAACTTGCTACCAGTAGGCCTTAGATTATGTAAGCTATTGAAATTTTGCCGCCCCTACTGACCTCTAGTATGATTCGATACCCCGGTTCACGATCATATTAATAACAATTTTTTTGGCAATGCAATTGTAAGTTTATGATTTGTGCACTATCGTCTTAATTACACCACATTTTAATTTCATTTCTGTAAGACATAAAAATATCCCCCAAATTTGCCGCAAATACGCAGCGTACTGGTAAATCCGCCACTGCTCCCTCGTGATCGTTAATAGCCCTATTTTCGGGATGAAAGGTACTCTATGTCCTTTTCAGTACCCCTGACAACATACGTGCAAAATTTCATAATAATCGGTTGAGTAATTAAGGCATGAAAGCGTATAAAAAAAAACAAACAAGCTTACATACACATATTTGTAATATTACTTTAGGATTAGGACACTAAAGTATGCGAATATCACAAATCTTATCTCCTAACTAGTTAAGGAGTACAGTGTAGGCCAAAGAGTAAAATAATATAACGGGTGTAGCCGGATTGCTACAAAAGATAATGATTACCTATGTTAAACTGATTTCCAACGTAAAAAAAGAAAATAAATATTTAAATAATAATATTTCTAGTATAATACAGTAAGTAGTAAGCCAGTATTGAGAATTACATGACACTAATTCTTGCAGTAATTACGCGTAAACAGTACGAAATGTTTAAAAAAACTTAATTAAATTGAACAGTAGCAGTAGACTTTTATGTTAGTTACACTTGTAGTTTATTCATTTTATCCTTTCTATAAAAACAAAAAATATGGAATGCAACAATATCAATAAAACATTGCAATCAATCAAATCAATTACAGCCGTAGTTCTTCAAAGCGGAATACATTTTCGTTATTTATCCATACCTATCATATAACTCATATCATAAGTTCAATGTGCATATAAGTTGTATGCTAACGACCATCAGCTGTAAGGCGACATTTGAAACAGTCCTCATAACTTCATAACATCTAACAAATTAGAGTTTAACCTGTCTCATTTTTCATATATTATTTTTACTTAAACTGTCATGCAAATTCTAGTCAATCAGGGATGGGTACATGATGGGTTCCGACGGGGGTTTATCAAATAATACAATATAATATATAGGTAGGTATGTAAATGATATAATATATGCTCAGAAATACTTGCCGTATAATTGCATGATTAACTGTTTAAGGTGTTGAAAACATACTTTACTTCTCACTTTTATTGTTATGCAGGTACCTACTTCCGTCCTAGTTCTATTTCTTTTAAATCAACTGCGAGTATTTGTTCCGTGAGTGGTTATATAATGAGTAATGACAATTAATGAAGTTTGCGTGCTCAAGTGATTATTTCACGCACGCTTCATTGTTATTGAATGACTGAATTAATAAGCGATACAGGTGCATTAATCACGTACAGAGGGTTTGTTACTAGTGTCAGTAAGATATTTTTATTTATAGGTCCACCGTCCACGTACCGGTATTGATATGTGTATATTGCGTATAGTGAGGAACCTATGCGCAATTATGTATCAGCCTTGCCTTCCGATAGTTTACATATTGTTCGGGTACCGATGCGAAGCGAATTGTATCCTATCCGCCAATTCCGCCAACACTTCAACAGTGAATACAGTTTCACGTTTCTCCACCTTTTGCCACACGACTTAGAGCACTATCCGCAGTAGTTTTGTAAATAATTGTAACCAGTTATAGCCTCTGCTAAATTATCGCTGTTATGTGACATTCGCCAACGGTAAAGTGAGGCTTATTATCGTAATGCCCTTCGTCTATATTTATTACTTGGCAGTTCTTTTCTAAATATTTAATTTGCCTCAATGTCCTCAATACAATTCAAGATACACTGTGGTGCTGAATAACATACTGAATTCGTTGCTTTATATTCTTACATACTTGAGGTATACTGTTTAAGTAGATCTACTATCTCTTTAAATCTAGCACCTCGGATATACACTATTAATTTACTGCATTTTTATTTAGCTGAATATTTCTTTATCTGGAACGCCTTCTTGAAAGTTGAGTACCCGCTTGACTAGCGCAGTATCGCTTGATGAACCATGCACCGTAGCACACCGCAGAGTACAACATTCGTCAAGTTTTTAGAGTGGTGAAAGCCCCACTAATTCACTCCGTTTGCCGTTAGGCATGCGGACAAAGTACAATTTTCCTGATAGAAAAAAAAACGACATGATTAATTACGGTATAGCTTGGTAAAGTTTTATTGGCATCATTGCATCACCAGCAACTTCTCAACGTTATGAGACTGTGTATAGTTGCGAGAAGTTAGTAGTTATAATATTTTTTTTTAAATGTAATTAAATTTTTTACTTTAGAGCCTTAGAGCATTGTATAAAAATCTTTGAATGAATGTCGAATGCTTTTTTTCTCGAAGAGCCTCCTGTGTGTGTAATGCCAATTTTGTCTTATCTTCTGTCTTCTGCTCACCTCGGCTGACATTTTCAATGTCCTCCGGATACTAATTGAGATTGGCGAAATTGTGGTAGCTCCACAAAGCCACAAATCAAAAGTTGAAGTTCAAGTTGACATTTTCAATAAACCGGTAGATGGCCTCACCACAAATGTAAATTTTAAAAACCGTTTTAGGAATTATTTATTTATTTTTTATTTATCTTTAATTCTCTATTTATTAATTAATTTATTTTTTATTCCAACAAAAGATATATACAATTAATGACAATAACTGACAACAATGGGTTTTGAGTTGGTGTACTCCTCCACTTACAGGAGACCACAACAAGTACAATGAAAAAAAATACAAAAATAGAATTTAAAATTTTAACAACTATAAACAACCTTGGTAAAATATACAAAATTTGATCACACATTGGCGCTGGAAGCTTGTTGCGCAGGTTTGGATGTATGGCCAACCGAGTTTCAGCTCCGACGGTTTGGGGATATCTTATCTAGCTAACTACTTTTCTGCAATGGTTTGACATTTTAATTATTTATTTAAATTCAAGAACAGAACGCACGACATACACACAGCCGAGTATAGGCTATGTGTATGAAACTTTCGTTAAATCTTATTTAATAAGTGGCTAAATCTAGTAGGTAATTGCAAGCTCCAGGACTGCAACTGTTTATTTCGTGATTAATAAACGCAATGTATGAACCAGTAATCGAATCAGTAAGTCAGTCAGTATGGCAGTCGCTATACGTTACACGCTACACCGGTGAGGTCGTAAAAACTATCACTTTTTATAAAGATGATATAATTATATTGTAATATTCATATGAAATGTTTGTAACATTATAGACATTATGCTTTATAGCAGCCAATAAATGATTGTGAGTAGACAATCATTTATTGGCTGGTGTGACAAAAAGATAACAATTTTAAAAAGTAGGTATATTCTTCAGCATAGATATTTCTTTCAATATTGTATAATTTTATTATTGTATAAATAATGTTAATAATATAGTATAATATAAAGCATGTATGTTGAATATACTAGATTTGCAATTTACAATAAAATAACGACAGTTGTATTAAAAGTGAACATTGCAGAAAGGAAACAGTTTTATTACTACTGACATATTTGTGGCACTTGAGAAGGAACGGGTATTTGGGCCTTACGCTAAAATGTATATTTTGTTTAGGTAAGCAATATCTACTTGTCTTAAAATTATACATTTCAATATTTCAAGTAGATTTACCTATTAAATACCTATAACTAAACATTCCTCAAACTAGAACCCGACAATAGGCCTATGGTTAAAATAATTGAATTAATAAGTATAGGTATTATAGTTCTCGTGAAATCAGGCATTATATAAGACATTGAAAACATAGAATCCTTACTGTTTTCTAGTTTTTTTTTCAATTCTAAAGACGAATTTTAAAAGTAAGTTAGTAATGAACGTTAGCGAAGTATGACGTCACAAGTTATTGTTTTATATGTATGTACAACTTTCAACAGAACCTATCGTTTGGACGTTTAATAAATATGGCTCATATCGACAACTTATCAGTATCAAGTGTGCAATAAATGAAGTAAAAGAAGTCGCGGTGACAGTCGAGCTTTCGTATAAAAGCCTTTATCTACTACATAATAGTTGTAAAACGAAACTAAACTAACAACAAACAATAAATACTTACACGACAACACGTTTGACAAGGCCGTACACATTAACTAGATACAAAATATGAAAGTCGATTTTCATATTTTGTACATTCAGTAGGATGTGCAAAATATGTTTTTGATTGACAATCTATTATTCCCTGACGATCTTATATTTGTGCACCCTGAGGACGACAGGCGACTCGGTGCTGGCGACTGGTGCTCTTTTTGGAATGGGCTTTGTTGGTCGTCGGCGATATGTGAAGCCTCCGCGTGGGTTTGGACGTGCGTATATGATCGTGACATCATCATGTGAGGCCGATGCTGTAGGCGCTGTGAGCTGATGTGTTGAACCATAATGATACGACTCAAGATAGGCCGGACGCTCGTCGTATGAAGGCGTTGCGTGCTCGTATTCGTCGTGAGCAGAGGGCGCGTAATCATTGTCCGGGTATGGGGCCCGCACATATACAGGATGTTCGACTGATGGCGCGTAAGTTCGTTCATAAGACAGAGGTCTCTTGGACAGCACGTGCAGCATTGGCATAGGTCTGTGTAAAGGAATCGCCGCGTATATAATTTGATCGTAGGGCCTCGGGTGATCGTTGGCGTAGGCGCCGTAGTCGGTATGTCGCCGAATCATCTGCCCCAGGAGTGCACTATGCACAAACACGCATAGGGACAATAACACCAAGTGTGTCTGAAAGCAATCACCAAAAAATATCAGTAATTAATTAATATACTTCGTTTTACACTTGAAGTTTACCAGAAAATAACAGGGTATGATATGGGCCGGACAGGTAAAGATTATAAAATATGTTTCACTCTGGTCCTTCTTTGCAAGGTATAAAACAATGTGTAAGAAACTCACAAGCACATGCATGTCGTCCGCGGCGCGTGTCGAACGATGTACTGCGGGCGCATTCGCGCAGGCATCGCCAGCTCTTCAGATTCAGAAGGACCGAATGGTGGCGCCTGAGGTACGTCGTATAGAGCAGTAAAGTGGTGATTGTTGTTACACTTCCTGTCACACCATTAATGTGATTATGACCATTTAAAACTAGCTGTCTCCCTTTGCTTTCAAATGTTACTGGACTAAAGCTTTCGTCGATGTCTCACGATACTCGTCGTGAGACATTTGCTAACTACGCTTCTTTTCTTTTTCTCTTTTTTTTAGTACCACTACCAAATTAGTGATTTTAGTAAATTACGATATAGTGGTAAATATCAAATTAGTGATTTTAGTAAATTACGATATAGTGGTAAATATCAAATAAGAAACAAACAGGACATTTTAGGCAAAGTGATAAGTTCAAAAGAGATTTTACTACACTATTAAGCGGTTTTTATAGAGTATTTAGACACCTTTACCCAATCCCCATGAAGATTAAGAGATAGGGTGATAGGGTAAGAAGATTCCAAGCAACAAAAGTCTCTCAGCAGAAAGCATGTTTTCAGTGTGGTGGTTCCTAATTCAGGCGTCTATTTTTTAGGTATCAGTGTAATAAAATAATTTAGTTGTGCAGCTCTATATGATATCTATTGTTGATAAGTGCAGCGGGTACCTACGGTACATTTCCTTCCGCGTCGCGCATATGCGATGCGTGCAATACAATGCGCAACATTGTAATAACGCTTCTTTTCCTACATTTATTGCTGCATCGTTTAATTAAAGTATTTTTACTGTAGTTCAGAACTAGTTAACGTTACGTCCCCGTCCCCAGAAAATATAATGTCACAAAAGCTAGATCCCCCAGCTCAAACGGTTGCTTCCCAAAACGAAACGTATGTCATTTTATTCGGTATTTTTACCAATTTATTTTCGATATTTCCTATTTACTATATTACTTACCTATTATTATACACTTATACATACTCGTATATAGTTAGTATTTAGTGATGTGCCATCGATAAAAATGTACATCCGCCTATACGGACACGAATACGGATTATTAGTGTTTAGATCCGCGAATACGGCGTATCCGTAAGTACGGCGATACGGACCTAAAGTTTTTTCCTCATTTGATGCCGATACGCATGACTTTGACACACTAGTTGACGTTGAGGACTGTAATACGACATGTTTGAGCTTGCACTACTCGTGTTTTTTTTTAATAATATTTTTAATACACATATCACAAAGATTTAGAGTTTGATCTCGTTATAAAGATAGTCAAATAACACCTTATAACTGACAATAATATTGGTAATAATTGTTTTTAAACTTTTGCGACTTTGATACATTAGCACAACGTTTCGATCGGTGAGATTCGATCGAAACGTCGGGTAACCAAGAGGTATTGTACCTTTTAAATATTATCGCAGTTAAGTCCCGAGTTACACATCTGATTAATAATATTAGTAACTCACTTGATCAGATATTTAATATTTCATTTTAACAAAATAAATTAAGAATTTCATAATCGTAATAAAATATAATAACGCAAAAGATCCGTTCAAGATCCGCCAAAAAGTAACGTTTACGGATACGGATCTTTTTTCTTCCTCGGATATCCGCGGATACGGATATGGGTACGGATATCCGGCACATCACCAGTAAGTGTGTATTTAGTTAAACGAGTAGCAGTAAGCACGACAGATTTTTTTACAATATCATTAAATTATTTTTTATCACTGTGGCGACTTCCACATACAGTAAAAACATACTCCCACATCATCTAGCGAAGACGAGCTGAACTACGAAGTAACTACTAATCCTGCATCGCGCTATGAGAGTTCTCACGACGATTAGTATGTATACAACTTCCCAACATCAACCGTTGGGCCGCGGCCCGCCAGGCATGATCACTTCGCCTGGTCGGAGGATCCTCCCAGTAGCGGATCCAAGGGGCTCAAGCCCCCCCCCCCCCAAAAGCATCTGAGTTCTTCCGTGACAAATCTTAAACTGACCTTGATATTATTCTAATTGATTTTCTTTGCAAGCATTACACTACCTAAGGTAAGATTGTCATCAATTATCTTTACCTTAATAAGTATTATGTTTTCAATTGTTTTATTGCTATAAGATATTTTGATTGCGTGACAAATTTGAATCCACGCGCTACTCGAGTATTATTTAATCCCTTCAAGAATTAGTGGTTGGCTATTTATTACAGTACAGTAGTTACAGTACAGACAAGTATAAATATTTCATGGAATGTTCAGTACAGACAAGTACAAGTATTTGATGGAATGTTTAGAACCACCTCGTGATTACAATTATGAAGAGCAGACAAAGGGTGGACAAAAAGAAATACCTACTCTTTAGACATGCACAAACCATGTCCGACATGGGATTGAACCTGGAACGGTTCCTTTCCTAGTCGGAACTAGTTCCAGGAAACATGTCCGAGGAACTATCTAGTTCCTTAGTTTTATCCGGACATTGTAGTTAACAGTTTTATTTCGGTTCAGACAGTTCCTCGGACATACATGGTTGTAAACAATGATATTGTTTATTTAGACTTAAAATATTTTAAATTAATGTATTGGCTTGGTCTTTTAAAATCGATTGATAGTATATATACATAATTAAGTAATATTTAAATTTGTACATCATAATCATAATACATAATATATTATATATAGGTGTTTTATTTATAATTGCTAACATAAAAAGTTACTCAGGCACCTTTGATGCCTTCAATCGTTGCCTTCTGTCCATAAAAGTAAATCCTGCTTTTCAAAATACACCCTTGCACGGAACAGAAGTTACACTGACGGCCCGGAGCTCAACGCTCGCAGCATACGTCACACGGACAGTTCGTTATTCGTTCCACTATTCAATATCGCTCCGGCCGCTCCTTCAATCCGCGTGATCGTTCCGAAGAACTGTGGAACTGGAACTATTAGATTGAGCAAGTCGGAAAGAACTGACATAGTTCCGACTGCGGACGTAGTTCCAGGAACTATTACGCTCCGGAACTACACATGTCTACTACTCTTGCCTAGTAAATAGCCAACAACAGCATGGTGCATATTTTTTGCATCACTTATTATTTTCTGGCCCTGATAGTGAGGGTAAGCATTCTGTGGCTCTAGGATCTGTAGTCACTCGTCCACTTTGCAAATATAAAAAGGTGTTAGCAATATTCAGAAACCACCCCGTAACACAACAACACACACACAGGGTTTTACACGCACAAAAAAAAGGGGTGCAACATGTTTGGAAAGTGCGTAAGTCAGCCAAAAAGATTGGAAATTTTTAAGCAAGCTATCTTTGAAAAACACCTAGAGGCGGAAAGAGTCAAGTTACAAAGTCTTGGTGAAACAAGCTGGGCTGAGAGGCATGATGCACTCCTTCTCTTTAAAGAGATCTTTGAATCTATAGTACAGTTACTGGTAGAAAACTTCTCCGTCATTGAAAATGGTTAGTTTTCTGGCTTCTATTCAACGATTCGACTTTGTCTAAGACAATGACCGAACCTGGTTAATAAAGTGTTGTGTGCCTTTCAAGTATTTACTTGTATTTGCTTTGCTAAAATCTACCATCATCGGGGTCAAGCCCCTCCCAAATGTCAATCCTGGATCCGCCACTGGATCCTCCCTTTGTGTTGGAGGGACATAGCACCCGTTCCTCCACATCAGCAATTTATACTAAAAGAATGAAGTCACTGGAGATGGTTATTCTTAAATTTTTATTTTTAAACATAATAATAAAAAACACTACTTCTACCGCTGATGTGAAATTACGAAGCTAAATTCAGTCCCATCACTCAAGATCGGCCTCTCTTAATATAAACACTTACGATTGGTTATTTCATCACCAGTAATCAGTGTAATTGATCGCAGTCACACTAAATATATAAGCTTATATATTTACTGTGTCGCAGTGTCGCTTTGTGGGGCGGTTGCGCAAGCGCTGCGATCAGCGACGCGCGAGAACTTGCGCCAGATCACCACCAGGGTGATTGATTACTGATGAAGCCACAGCTATCTGGTCACATTGATGCTAATGGCCCTCATTTGAAATAACACTCTCCTTCTGCGTATTGCAGTTGGCGTCACTCATAGACAGTAATAGGAAGATTAGTTATTAAGAATAGTTATACTTAGTAATAAATAATGTATAGTTTTCTTCGTGGCCGCGTGGATAGATTGGATCTAATCTCAATTAAAGTATCCTTGTACGTGTAAGCTCAAGACCCATTTTCTATATTTTAATATCCGTCGAATTGCCGCCTATTTTACAAGAAGAAAAAACCAAGTTGTTTTGTTGATAAACACTTGTTTATGCGATATCTTAGACGGTACGATCTGCTAGTGGTGGTGACTAGTTGTTTCTGATATCACGGCCTTAAGTAGGTACCTACTTAGGTATATTTTCGGTAGTAACTTAGCTTTGAAATCCTCCAATATTTGGTCACAGAGCTCCTGCAATCCCTTTTGAGTTTTCCTTTAATAAAAGTAAATATTAGCCTGTATTAGCCTGTATTAGTTATTAAGAGTAAAGATTTATGTGTATATTATTACTACCTTTTTTTAAAGGTTTTACTTTTTTTAAATCAAAAAAGGGCCATTAAAGCAGAATAAAGTGAGTGCAGCTATCAACAGAGTTGAGGAAAGTGTGGGAGATGCCCCACGGTTGGCATCTAAACACGCGATAGAACGTTGCATGACGTAGAATATCTCGTAAATTACAGTTTGTTGCTGATTTGAATAATTTGCTAATCCATGACATGCTTAAACATTTTGATTAGATGTTGTTAACTAGTTTTGTTAAATTATGTAGATAAGTGCACAATGTTTAACTTTATAGTATACAGATATAATTTTATATTACCTTTCTGGAATGTCTGGTACCTAATATTCAACACGTTAACAAGTTAAGTTTGTAACCAAATTCAAAAAAGGAGGAGGTTCTGAATTCAGAACTTGATTTTTTTTTATGTATGTTCACCGATTACTCGAATACGCCTGAACCAATTTGGAAAATTCTTTTTTGTTTCAAAGGGTACTTCCCAGGTGGTCCTATTTAAATTTTATAGAAATCAGTCAAGCGGTTTTTGTAAAATCAACAAATATCTAAAATTAGTATGCATCGATGATATTTTCGTTTACTCCAAAACCTCGCTGTATCATAATGATAGTGATTGGAGCCGTGCGTTTAGTTGGCCTACCCATATAATATTTAAACAAAATACAGCTACTTTCCACTAAAAAGCACATTGAAGTCCGTGATGCTTATTTTAAAAGATAATTATTAGACATGACTAAGAAAGGAGGAGATCCTTTAGTGGACATGTTACCCTTCTTAGTCACTCTTTCAGGAAAAGGTTTCTATTATGTTGAGTTTTTTAAAAAACGATTGTAAGGCATAAAAACAAATTTATTTTAAAAGTAACTTAGGTATACATATGTACAAAACGTATTTGGTGTGTTGTCACTTCTCACCACCAACCGGAGGAGAAAGAGGGCTCGTAGCTGGAGATGTGGCTGGTCACGTGCGGGACGGATACGACACGGGGAACGGACACGACCTTATTTAATGAGACCACCTATGACATAGAGAATATTTGATTGTAAACCACTTTATTTTTTATAATAAAATGCTTGTAAAGAACGGACTGGTATTCGTACATCATAGTCTTTTAATTCCCTTTAGTATTTCGTAGTCCTTCGTAAAGGCACTTTAAACACACTATTCCTTGTTAGGTATATTTGTACCGTTACTCCTTAGATATAGGCTAGATAGATGTTGTAGATATAATATTGATATCATGTAATAATTAATGAGGTAATACTTTAGATATAATATTATACTGGCCGGAAAGTGTTATTAGTAACATAAGTGATGTAGTGAATTCTTATTATTTTGTAATCGTCGAATGTCATCCATGGATCAATGATTGCCGGTAATGGATCTCAGCAGCCTGCTTGATGGACAGTAGTTTACATTAAACTGTGTATTAGTGCTACTTGTAATGCCAATGGCGGTAATGAGGCGGTATATTTCAAAGTGAGAGTTACTACGAGCGATGATAAGTAAGTAATAAGTAATAAAGTAAGCACCATGGTCTGTGTCAACTGACTTTCGGATACACTTTACGAATATTTGTAGGCAAGTTATTTTAGTATTAATAATGAAGGAAGCAAACTATTCTTCATTGGTTTTTGTCTGCATTAGACTTTAAAAGTAGCCCGTTGTTAGTCTAGATGGCTTGAAGTCAATGAACAATATCAGTAATAATGTATTCGTATGTGAAATATTACGAGATGTTACTTTAAAAATCAAGTTCATAGGCTGTGCTCAGTGTAGTTAATATGTAGTCATAGACGCTATGAAGCGTTTGGATTACAGAAGCCGATCCAAAGCCATGTAGGTACTTACCTTAGGGACCTCCACGATCTTCTTGACGGAGACAATGGCAGGCTCGTTAATGATAGCATGCTCATGGACGATCGCAGGCTTCGAGATGACAGAGTGTGAGATAATAGGCTCGTCTAGAGAGTACGAGCTGAGGCCGTGGTCCAAGGAGTGGCTGCCGAGGTCGGAGTCCAACCAGCCGGAGGACAGGTAGCCAGAGGATAGGTAGCCGGAGGACAGGTAGCCGCGCTTGTCGCGCTTGCCTTCAGGTGCGGCCAGAGCCACCGCGGCGAGGAGAGCTACGCACAGCTGGAATATAATACTTACAGTTAGTATCTGTAATAAAGTTGAAGAGATTTCTTGTTTGATTGTTTAAACGAACTATCAGTCGGATTAATTATATTATTTTTCTATAGAGTATTCATTGAGGAAGGTTATAGGCTATGTATCATCACGCTACGACCCTTGGGAGCGGTGCAGTGACCATAAACGCGGGTTAAACTGCAAGTATTAGTGTAAAAGATAAGTTTTTGTAATATCGACACGATTTTTAAAACTTTTTATTTTTTATTTTTTAATGAGTCCCATATTTATTATACCTATGCGAGAATATTAATAAGCTTGATTGAAAAATAAGTAAGTAACTGGTTTTGTTGCAACAATATTATTAGCTCTAGATAACATTTTCAAAGTTATTTACGAAAGTCTTCATGTTGGTGTTCGTGAGAGGAGAGCAGAGGACACAGAGTGACTGATGCTGTCTGGCGAGACGCCGCGCCGTTATATACGCACTCCGGTGACAAGTTACAAAATTTAGCAAAATCTTTGCATTTGTTGCAAAACTCATGTTTTATTATAATTAAATATAAACATTCGCAGTTGAACAGGGACGTCGCACGTGATCGCATTGAATAATTTTATTTATCGTGTGGCAGGAACTGAGGGTTCATGTGTACGAGAGTGTTTCAAACATGCCGGTAGGTAGTAGCTAGTGTGGCAGGTTGGTTCGTCTGAGTCTGCGCCTACGCATCGGAGCGATCAACCATTCACTCTAAAGAGGATCACTTGCAGATGCAACTGCGATCGTCTCAAATTAACTATATCATGTTAACTTAGCACATCTAAAGTAGCAATAACTTTAATATTACAATAAGAGTTTCCTGTAAACTCTTTTTCTATAAAGGTGCAACAAAGGAAACAAACATAGGTCTCTGCAGACAGTCCGAACTGGTCCTGACCATAAGTCTCATCACGTTAAACTTGCAGATTGTTCAGTCTCCACTGACTTGACATCCGAACAGTTGTACGAACCACTTGGCTCTGAGTCAGTATCTATTCACCATTAACTGTCCTCTATGCAGAGGTTATCTCGAGGCGGAGAAAATAGCCACCCACGTCATCCTGGCGTAGTATGAAAAGATCCTCGCGGGTCCGAAGTCGCCCCTAGAAGTCTGCGTGAACGACGAAAGAAGGCTTTTGTGATTTCTACAGAAACAGAGCTTGTCTTCACTACCATTTTGTTATTCCTCAAGATAGGAAAAGAGCTCAGTGGACGACGATTCACTTCAAATCAAGAAATTAATATCCAAAAAATGCCTATTATACGGCTTAAAAATATTGGAGAATTGCCTAGAAAAGTGTATGGATTGGGATGTTGGAAAAAAAATCTAAAGTAGCCAATTTGTTTTGTTTTATTATTCAATCATGGGCAGAATATTTTGATGAACGGTCTTTGACTAAGGGTATCTGGTACAGAACAATTCAACCATCTCTTCCACGGGTGCCTTGGTTCAGCGAGGGCAGAATGAGTAGGCAGGAAGTTGTGACGGCTTTAAGGCTCCGATCCGGTCACATTCCGATCAATAGCTTCGGATTTATGATGCGAAAAGTCGATTCGCCAAATTGTGCTACCTGTAGTATCATTGAAGATGTGCATCATATCCTGGCGGAGTGTGCTCGTGTGGGAGTCCAGAGGCGTCAAGCTTTTGCAAGCAGTTTTAATGTAGGCTTCTATAATAGCGTTCTGGCTTCACCATTGTCGGACGAAGCTAGAACGCTTTATCATATTATTATTATGGGTATAAGGTGGCGGGTAGGCTAGTCTAACATAAGTATATTTAAATTAACTGTATGCAATAATCGGGGTGGCATCATATTCTTTATAGAAAAAACCCCGTAAATAAATAAAGATTAAAAAAAAAAAAAAATTGACTTATTTCTAACATTAATAAAGCTATCCAGTCATTGCCTAGACTCTCCGTGCCATGACGGATCAACGTCTCAGGCTGACTCAGTCAGCTTGTGACCACGGCTAGTGCAACCTGGTCGAAACATCAGGCAATTCAGATCGAAGAAATCGCGTTAATTTCCATAAATACATAATTATGTTCTATGACTAGTTTAAAAAAATCACGTAATTTTGCTCTAGAATAATATTTTGAAGATGAACCATAAAGGCTTGTAAACCCGCGCTAACTATAGTTTAAAAGAACGTGAACGTGGACGTTGTCACAGTTAATGCTATAGGGATAATAAATATTTACAACTCGTTCTACGTTACACAATACATAAAATGGTTTTGAATAACATATACATAATGCATGTTTTGATATTAGATACTATTTGAAAAGTAAATAATAAATGTACCAATGTATCAGGGTCGTATTTATTTATTAAATGGTATGGTTTCATTTCATTATAGATACTGCAGAAATAAAAGTTACAAAATACCTCTGGCATGTAAAATAGCTGAACAGCTGTATTGTCATTAAGTTAATATAACTGCTATCCAGGTTTAGTCTTCAGAATGGCTTATTTGTAGTCAATATCTTTTAATCTCGACAGTGTCTCATTAGGGGTCATGTCTTAAACCCACACAGGTGTCTCAAAAAGATGTTATATCAATCAAAATTAAAATCTTATATTTCAAATAGACCAATTAGAGGTATTTTTGAATTTTTAGGAGTTAGTTAGATGGGTTAGTCATGAAGCTATTTGCCTGTGCCAATACGTAACGTACGTTCCAACGGTAAGAACAGCGAGGACAATATTGTTCTAATATATAAACAGTTAGGCAAATTATTACCATACTGAAGTAGTAGTAGTCCGGAGAAGACCAGCTCCGACCAATGTCACTCGTTCACGAGCATGACGCACGCGCCAGTCATCGTACAGCGAAACCATAAAGAAGAGAGCCAAACGACCGGATACACGCCACCATCGGCAAGAAATAAGTAAATGTTAAAAAAGTCGGTTAAAGAAGTAAACTCGAAAACAGTATCAAGGTAACTGTTTTGGGTAGTATATTGCTGTGTCATCGAGAACTATGTATATTATTATATATTATACTAACATGGCAAGTAAAGACGCTGAATTGTCATTGGTCTTTACAAATATCTCTTTTTCTATTCTCTGTAATAGCATCTTAAGACTATCTTTAATTGCGTGGTATAAGTTTCCGTATATCTCTTTCTTTCTTTCTCTTTTTTTTAAGACAACTCCCGCATTACGAATATTCTTGTGTCACGGAGGCTTCACAAACATTTAAACAACGGACACAAAGAACACCCAGATTCGGGACAACTATTTGTGGATCACACAAACTTTTGTCCCCTGTGGGATTTAAAGCCACAACACTCGGCGCGTCGCGTCGTTGTGGCGAGCCGACCACTTAAACCATTGCGCCATCCATGCCATATCCCGAGTAGCTGGATTATTACTGGTTCTACAGACACTACTAGACATATTTCTGTATTGGACGTTGAACGCTAAACTTGAAACCAAGTTATACGACTTTCGATTTTCGGTTTTGATTTTCTTGCGAGGTGTTTGCTTTTGTTGTGGGTTTTTTATAATATATCTAATTAGGTCATTAGTCCATTTGGGGCCGCAGACATGGTAGGGATCTAATATTCATTTCAACTCGATACGTCCAGCGTTTCTGAAGAAAAGGCTTTTGGCAGACAAACAACGGACAACGAAGTGATAAATTTTCTGAAAACGATTTTGTTAAAAACTATGCAGCGAAACAAATTATATTCCTGGACTTACAACGGGAAGGGGTAACAGTCGAATTATGGGCTGTGGTTCCATACAAATATACGGTCATGAATGTACGGTCGTTATTGTTGGTCAGCTCTACTATATTTTTAATTACAACTAAGAGTAGCTATTTCTAGAAGTGTTATGTCACTTCGAGAATTCTAAGGAAACATCTAACTGTCAACTAAGTGTAACACTGCACTGTTGTAATTGTGGTTTACATAAATCCCTCATAATAAATGTATAGTAGGTATGTGGTTGATACACTCATTATGCGTCAGTATGTAAAACATGATAATATTATGTTTACGATATTCTTTTACCGACTTGAAATAGAAGTGGTTGAACTGCATAATACTATATTATTTGTATGTATGTTACGCAATATCTTCTGTTTTCTTTTGTGAATCGATTTTAATCATTGTTTTTATTGTCATACCTCTAAAGTCATTCCACACAACATTAGAAAAAAGTGTGTGTGTGCAATTCACACACGGCAGAAGTGAAACTTCAGAAAAGTAGCCTACCAGAGAATCCCACTATATATTTATATATATATATATATATATAAGTAACAAACATCCATCCATCCATCCATCCATCCATCCAAACTTATATATATATATAATATTATAAATGTGAAAGTTTGGATGGATGGATGGATGGATGGATGGATGTTTGTTACTCTTTCACGCAAAAACCACTGAACCGATGAAACGAATGAATTTTTTTTTTGTGCTGGTAAGCGCGCCTCCGCCGCCCGGTTCGCCGGCGGCGAATTAGGTCCGAGTGGAGGTCGTCCTCCCGGACCCTTTCCGCCGCCTCCTTCTGCGAGATGACTTCCTCACAGAAGGTTGCGACCGCGGTAAAATTCCTGTCGCTACCGGCCATGGAGCGAATGACAGCCGGTAGCGACAGATCCACTCCGATGACTGCAGTGAGGGCCCGACGCTGCGTCGCCCAACTGGGGCAAACCGCCAGCGTGTGCTGAGCCGAGTCCTCACTGCAGTCGCAGTGGTGACAGGCGGGACTCAATTCCCTCCTAGCGACCGAGTGCAGGTACTTCCCGAAGCTGCCGTGCCCGGAAAGAACCTGCGTCAGTCGGAAGGAAAGGGTCCCGTGCTGCCGCCCTGCCCACTCGACGATGACCGGCTGAAGCGCCTCCACGGCGGCAAAGCCAGCACGTGGAGCCTCCAGCCGGGACGACCAACGAGCCATGGTGGCTCGGCGAGCGGCCTCACGCCATTCGCGTACCTCTTCGGGCGGGGGCCGACTGCCGCTTCCCGCCCGGAACTCAGCCGTTCGCCGATATACTTCGGCGAGCACTTCCGCCTCCAAATCCCACGGGGGAGTCCCGGCCAACGCGCACGCCGCCTCTGTTGACACGGTGCGGTATCCGCGTATGGCTCTAACCGCCATCACCCTCTGAGGGCGCCAGAGCCGCGCCCTATTCTGGGCGGTCAGAGCCTCCGCCCACACCGGTGCACCGTACAGTGCCATTGACCGGACAACCCCCGTGTACAGCCGTCTCGTAGCGATGCTGGGTCCACCCAAATTGGGCAAGAGTCGCCCAAGGGCGGACGCAGCGCCGACCAACCTTGGAGCAAGCTGCAGGAAGTGCTCGTCGAAGCGCCACCTACCGTCGAGGATCAGGCCCAGATATTTTATGTGGGCCTGAACCGGTACGAGGACCGAGTTGACCTCGATAGAGGCGCCAGGGGGTGGACCACGACGGGGCCCATGAAATAACAGGGCCTCCGTCTTGTCCAGGGCCACCCGCAAACCCAGCGCCTCGATGCGCCCGACCACCAGAGAGACTCCCCTGGTGGCCAGGCACGCCGCCTCCTGAAAGTTCACCCCCCGGGCTGTGACCAAAGTGTCATCGGCGTAACAGATTACGCCGAGCCCGGGGGGGAAGTCGCCTCGAAGGGCCCAGTCGTACCCCATGTTCCACAGGAGTGGTCCAAGGACAGACCCCTGCGGAACACCGCACGACATGGGCCGACGACTCAAAACTCCATCTCGGTCCTCGTACATGACGGTACGCTCCTCTAAATAGTCTGCCACCAGCCGCCTCAGGTACCCTGGCACTCCGTGATAGTGGAGTGCTTCCCTGATGCAGCAGAATGGCAGACTATTAAACGCGTTGGTGATGTCCAACGACACCGCCAACAGCACGCCGCCACAGCTCACTACCTCTTCGGTCACGGCCCTCAGGCGCAACACAGCACCGACCGTCGAACGCCCCGCTCGAAAACCGAATTGAGCGTCCGACAAATCGGGGCCGACCTCGCACAGGTGCCGGACGATGCGGGCAGAGAGGACCCTCTCAAACAATTTACCCGCCTCGTCCAGCAGCACGATGGGCCTGTAGGCCGCGACCGAGTCAGTAGGCCGTCCCGGCTTCCTTAAAAGGACCAGCTTCCCGCTCTTCCAGCAGTCAGGGAAGCGCCCGGACGCCAAGCTAGCGTCCAACACTTCCCTGAGGCGGTCGGACATGTGGTCGAGGGCAAGGGCCAACACTCGGGCAGGGATCCCGTCTGGCCCGGGGGCGGTGTTCTTGGAACGGATCCGTAGAACAACCGCCCCTATCTCCGCCTCAGTGACGGGCGGAACACCAACCACCTCGTTCTCCCCGTCGTCTCCGGCCAAGGAGGCCATCGACGGGGGTACGTGCTCCACCCGTTGCGGGAAAAGGCCCTCAACCACTTCCTGCAGGAAGCTGGGCTGGAGAGTCTCCGTAAGGGGGGGGCCCGACGCGCGGAGCTTTTGTTGCGCCGCGCGATATGGGCGACCCCAGGGGTCACGATCGAGACCCTCCAGCATCTCCTTTCTTTTTTCCTCTTTGGCGCGGCTAATGGCCAGCTTCAGAGTTTTCCGTGCATCTCGGTACTCCTCATGAAGCCGGTCTTCCTCCCCATCTTCGCGGTGACGCCGCCGGCTGCGGGTGTAGGACCTCCGGGCACGAGTACAGGCCACGCGGAGGTCCGCCAACTCCTGGGACCACCAGTAGACCTCCTTCCTGGGAGGCCGACGACCTCGAACGCGGGGCATGGCCGCATCGCAAATCTGCGCAATCGCATCACGAAAGCAGCCAGCCCCCATGTCTGCCTCCTCGGTCAGAGGCCGCGGAGACAGCCAAGAGTAAATAATGGCTGCCTCCTCCAGCAGGTCCCTATCCAACTTGGTAACAGCCCACCGCGGGAAGCGGGAATAACGCCGCGCCGTGTGACCCCTTCTGGGGTCCTGGGTCCGGGAGAGCTCGAACCGGATATAAAGGTGATCCGAGAGCGTCTCAACCTCTTCCAGGACACGCCAGTTCCTTACTCGTGCGGCGAGAGCAGGGGTAGCGAACGAAAGGTCCACTATCGACCCCCCCTGATGTCGCACGCACGTGTTGGCGGAGCCTCTGTTTAGAAGACAGAGGCCCACCGATGCCGCCCATTCCTCTACGGCATCACCCCGTGCGTCCGTCCTGGGGGAACCCCACGCAACGGACTTTGCGTTGAAGTCCCCCAGCACTAGGACGTGCCCAGACGCTAGTCGCCGCATTGAGGTCTCCAAGTTGTTTAGGAAAACCTCAAAGTCGCTCAGACTTCGGTTGGGGGAGAAGGAAACACCATAAATGGTGATCCCCCTCCATTCGGCAGCAACATATCCATTACCCTTGTCTCTTAGCGACAAGGGCGGGGAATGAGCCACCGTGGAACCGATGACTGCCACGGAGCCGTCCCAGTCACCCAGCCAGTTTGGACGAGGAGGAACATAATAGGGCTCCGCGGCTACGGCTACACCAATCGACCACTCTGTTATGGTTTGCAAGAATAGGTCTTGCGCACCAGCAGAGTGGTTTAGGTTCGTCTGGACAAAGAGGCTGGAGACTTGGTCCATTTATTGGATCATCTCAATGCTCTCAGCCTCCTCCATGGGCGCCGATGATGACGCACGAGTAGCATCGGAGGCAGCCTGGGTCGACTGGCTAGCCCCCGATGTTTGCTGAGGTGCGCGGGGAGGCTTGCAGCCCCCCTGCCCCATCTGGTGATTGGCGGGCAGGTTACCCGCCGCACACGCTGGGCAGTGAGGGGCGGCTGAGCAGGCAGCCGCCTTGTGCCCTGGTTGACCGCAGCGGAAACAAAGTCCGCTGCAGTCAAAGCAACTACCGCACTTGACGCGGGTGTGTCCCGACGCTAGGCTTTTAAAACACCTCATCGGTCTCGCCCCCAGAACTGTAACTCTGGCGTTCACGAAACCGACGAGGAGCCTGCCAGCGTCGTCCAGAATCTTGGCCGACGCTACGGGACAACTCACCCACACCGCGCCAAGGCCTCCAGGACCGGGACGGATGGTGCCGACCCTGATGCTGTCCGTGTTGCATCCCGTTTTTTCAACAATCGCAACGCGGACATCCTCTACTGTGACAGAGTCGTCCAGGCCCGAAATGCGCAGCTCTGCGCACTTGGTGGGCCTGGCAACCTTGGCACCATCCGTCGTAGGGAATATTCCCCGCAGCTTCTCAGCAAATGAATCGGCTGCCTTCGCGCCTTCAGCCCCGGGGAACTCGAGTATTCGAGCTCCCGTCTGGGCAAGGCGCATCCTCACACCTGACGCCCCAAACTCGCTGGCGAGGCTATCGCGGGCCTTCTTGAAGACGGCTGCGTAGGATAACCCGCCGATAGCTGCCTCCGGTGACACGGTGACCACTACAGGGGCCGTTTTTGGCGTCTGCAGTTTCCGCGGCTTTTTCTTATTGGCCACTGCCACCGGTGACGACTGCGGTGTAGAGGCCGCCTTCTTGGCAGCCTTCTTACCCCGCTTTCGGGTCTTCTTACCCCCCGTTACAACTTGCCACTCGTCATTGGAGGAGACCGAGGCAGAGGGGTCAGATGTGGAGGGGCCAGGCACAGTTTTGGTACCAGAGGGGACTGCAGCGCTCGTCCCTTTAGGTGCCGGAGTGGGGAGCGCAAGGATTTCCGCCGCTGCTTTAGCCGAGGCCTTAGCTGGATGCCCAGCTTTCGATGCAGCAGTTTTTGTTGTGGCCTTAGCCGGCCGCCCGGCTTTTGGCGTGGCCGCAGGGGCTGGCGCCGACGTCGCTGCCGCATACGACACAGTCACGCGACCACCCGAAACGGGGAGTGGCGTCGTGACTGATGCAGCCCTCTTGTCTGCGGCGAGTGGCGGCCGAACGATGGGGGCCGGAGGCAGCCTTGCCTCCAGACCCGCGAGGCGCCCGTCCATCATCCTCCACACTGCGTCAATAATTTGACGCAGGTGGGAATCCGGAACTTCAGGGCGAGAGGGGGAGGGAGTGAGCTGTCCCGCAGCTAGGTTCGGCCGCTCAGACTCCGACTGCGCTCGAAATTGGGTGAACTGAGCACTGAGCTCAGCCACCTGCCCCGTCAGACGATCATTTGCCTCTTGGAGGCGCGCCACATCCCCAATGAGGGTTTTGACCACTCCAGAAACAGCAGAGGAAGAGTCCTTAAGGGCCTTTACAAAAGACCCCTTAAGGTTTGTGGACTTCGTGGCCACCTTGTGGATGATGGCCACTGCCGCGTCTGCTCTCTCCCGCATGGTTACCGGCGTTTGAGGGACAGAACCCCCTTCCACCGGCTCCCGGATCTTCAGCAGGAGATCCGCAATCTCTTCCTCCGCTACAATTTCACCCTCCGCTCTGGCACGGGCGTAAGTGCCCGACCTGGAGAAGGCGGAACCTGCCGGAGCTGGGATCGGCGTGCGTGACCTCGACCTCCCTCTCAGGCTGCTTGCCACTTTCGGTGGCAACATGTCTTGCGACGTGTCGCCATCCTCATCTCTGGAGCGTCCACGCTTGCGACTCTCAGTATCGCGGACCTCCAGCTCCATCTCTTCGGCTGAGTCGACCGTCGAACTAGCAGTCCTGGATCGCACCGACATTCTTCCGCTCCCAGGAGTCAAATCGACTTCTGGGAGCTCCACCGAGCGAGTCGTCTCACAAGCGACTTCGTCGTTGGTCGACGCAGCTTCTCCCGCCAACCTCTTGCTTCTCCTTCTCTTCTCCGTCTTTTTTTCGTCCGTTTTGTTGTTGTTTAATAAAAATTCTTCCATAATATAACCCACGAGATGGGGAGAAATAAAGGTCACCCCGGGCAGAGATCCCCAATACCCGGGCAAGCGTAGGTTTATGCCCAACCGGGGGGACCGCAGGTGCCCCAGCTGGGAGTGCGCTTGCGACTGAACTACCCATCAGCCATGCATCCCCTGGTCACGCACCAGAACACGGGATTCGGGGTGATTTTTTAGAGAGGTTTTCTACCTCGCAGTCCGGGCGGTTAAGCCAAGACCCTCGTCCCCGATCGGATTCGCAAAACATGACCACGACTCCTTTCGGGATTACGATATGCCGACGGTGGCAAGGAAACTGAATCTTCCCATGCCTGCTCGGTGGCAGTGTGAGAGCACGCCGAGCCCGCCCTCTTTCTCCACTGAGTACAGCGCAGAAACTACGACCCATGGAAGGGTCCCTCCTTCTTGATTTTTTACCGAGGTTTTCATCCTCTTGGCTCCGAAGAGCGAGGAGCCAACAGAGGTATCGACAGTCACGCCCGCTCTGTTGGATCAAGCCTCGACCAAGTGGCCAAAGAAATATGGCTTCCTCTTCTTACTAGAATATTGGCCGTTGGCAATGACGCCTCCTCGCAAAACGGAGGGAGAAAATCAGCGTCATTGCCCACGTTTCCAGGGTGCACCACGTGGAGGTTTTCTAGACCGCACCCCAGATAGTTGGAGACCTGGGTCAACGCATAGACTACTTTTTATCCCGATATTCCCACGGGATCGGGATTAAAGCGGGTGGAACCGCGGGGCGCTGCTAGTGAGAAATAAGAAGTAAAATCAACACAAATAATTTACTACTGTTAATAAATTTAATTTTAGATAATTTATATAAAAGTTATTGGTCAAATTAACACAGATGTGTTAAATAATTAACATAAATTAATTAACCAACGAATTTTAATACGCAAATGCACAAAAATGACACCACGTTGAAATTGACGCATTTTCTGAAGGTTTGTCTCTTTTAGTGTGTTAGTGTGTCTTAAGGCTTCGTAGTACGCAGGCGCAAAGACAAAGATTATACGAAACAGTGACAACTTGTTTTCTACCTCATTCTCTCGCAGGCTAAATCCTATTTATGAATATGTTTGTCTCTTTTTAGTGTTAGTTTTTCGTTACATCGAATTTCAAATCACAACGATTCTAAAGATGATTCACTTCACGCGAGATAGCGTCCATATATTGAAAAAAAAAGATTCACTTTAAAAAGTTAAACTAAAATGTGTAATTTAAACTAAGCCCGTTAAACCACGCATATAAAAAAAACCTTTCTATATACCATTATGTCAGATGCCAGTACCTACAGCTATATCCTATTGACACGTATAGATACATACATACACACATGCCTGTATCCTCGAAGGGGTAGGCTGAGGCGTAGTAACCGCAATCAATGCATGCTAATACGGAGCAATAGCTCGACTGGGTCAGGGTCGCATATACATGTAAATCATATCATATACTAATTGACTGCATGGATGCCGCAATGGTTTAAGTGGTCACTACGCCGCCGAGTGTTTTCAAATCCCACACGGGACAAAAATTTGTGTGATCCACAAATACTCGTAGTTGTGCGGAGTCTGGGTGTTCTTTGTGTCTGTTGATTGAATGTTTGTGAAGTCCCCCGCGACACAAGAATATTCCTAATGCGGAAGTTGTCTTTAAAAAACAAAAAAATATCGAATTTGCTGTTGCCATAAAGTCGGAGTCCTTTTTCTACCATGGTTGTTTATGGTTTAATGTATGTTATGGGTTTCAATGAATACTTCATTTGTCTAAAAACTTTTGAATACACGAGACATTACACTGTATCATGATTCACGATCAGTTGAACAATTCTTGGAACTTTATCATTAAGACCCCGGCTAAATGTCAAGTTCAATTCGAAATTGAGACACAGTTATGTTGTATGTTTCACGGATGTTACCAATCTACATATCGAGGTCTTTGGCATTGAATGAATGTGGCGTAAACTGATTGATTAATTACTTGATCACTATTAATGGTTGACTACCAGAATTCACATTGCTGGTACTTAACTGGGAGTGCTGCCACAAGAAAGTAGTATAGTATGTTTTGTCATGGAGGGGATTTTACTTACTTTACATAACTTTTGGAATGGTTTTTGTGTCATTTAGTGGGCAAACAAGCAAGGCCCGTGTGATGGTAAGCGACCTCCGTAGCCTATGAACATGTACAGTGTTGGAAGAGTAAGTTTTGCCAATAAGTCGATTAATTTTAAAATATTTCTAAACTGTAGCGTAGTAACTACTTAGTAATCTGTGACTGTAGGGACGGAAAATTAGATAAATGAATTCAAAGTGGAATCATTACACTGTTGCTTTCAAAGTTTTTTGAAATAATATAGTTAAATAACTTATCCTGAAGGCTATTTGATGAAATAATTTAAACATATGTATACGTAAGCCAAATATAAGAGGTATAACTGCCTACTCTAATATCAAAAAAAAAAATCTGGGCCCGGAGAGGTAGATTTCGCGTTTTTTGAATTTTTATCTCCAAAAATATAAGTCGCATTAAAAACTTTAAATGTCTACATTGTAAAGTAAAATAAAAAAATAGCTTTCATTCAAAACTATTACCGATTGTAAAAAGGTTTACAGTTTTTGGTACCCCCCCCCCCCTTCCCAAGTTACGGATGGAATCATTTAAGGTTCATATTAATTTTTTTTTATTAATGTTAAACCATAATAATAAAATAAAACAAAGCAATCGGTGCATAATTGCGACCTCTATCGTGCCCGTTAAAATTGAAGTTTTTTTAACTGGCGGTTGTTTTGGGGTCTAGGGATCATAACTAGACCTCCTGTGAAGAAATTATTGGAAAACTCGGCAACTGGTACAAAACCAATATATAGACTTTTCTTCGAAATCTACCTAATAGGTACCTAAACACAGGGTAGCTGGTTTACTTTACTGTTCAGATAATTAGATTTTTTGTAGTATATTTAGCGAGTAGGATATTGATATTGATCAATCATTCGATTGTATAGAAGCAACCTTATGTAAATTCACAAACATTTTTTGTAATTCTGCAAATTAACATTGAACCCACTTATATTATACTTAATTATAAGAAACATATTTATATGTATGTAATTATGTGTATGTTTATGTTATGGTGTAATGTGTGCGATAGGCTTAGATGCCGCCATCTAAATTTTAAATGGTTTACGTTAGGCAATCATGTCAGGTGCGGCGTGATGAGGCGATTAATATTGGACGTGGGGAGCGCGTTCGCCATTCATAAGTAAGTCAGTGATGTTTCGCAGATAAGTTGTCAACTAATCAACTAAACGGTTATAATTTAGAGACGCTAGTAGGATTGAAAGGAAGTTGATTACGGTTAAAATAAATTATTTAGGAGTCAATATGACGTTAAGTTTTATATACTTCATACTTACTGAAAAATTATGGTGGGTATCGAACCCACGACCTCTGGCTCAGCAGTTAGGATCAGTGACCACCAGACCAACGGGCCAGTCGATGAAATGATTTTCGGATAGCTGTTAGAACCCACGTCACAAGTTGTTATTTCATACAAGCTTCTACAGAACGTACCTACCGTATTTCACTTTTTATTAACTTCTCTTTAATTAAAGCATCCATAGTATTGCACAGATAAACTAATACCATATTCCCCTCTTTCCTAGAAGCCGGTAAAAAAAAAACCAAAGCCTGACTTCTATTTCCGACTAGTATTTAATTTACACCGAAGTACGTTACACAGTTACACCATTCATTGTCACACCATGAGTACAAGATCACTTGTGCAAAAGTAAGTTGGATCACGTTTGGCTGTTGGTGCCCAGTATCCATAGTAAAAGTTTCACAATATACCTACGCACAAGACTAATATCGTCGACTCTCTCCATACATTTCTTTACTATACCACAGATAACATAATACTATACTAGTAAATATGATATATTTTTTTACCAATCAGCAAATTTATGGAGAATTCGACAACACTATTGTTGAAGTAAACTCTCATTGCGAAGTTATAATACTTTAGATTTGGTGTATATAATTTGTTAACCTATTGCGGTATGTTGGGGCATGTTTTTGACTACAAATATTTTGTGTATAAATACGCTACACCAGTCGCGTTCCCAAGTTTGTAAAGACAACATCTCAAGGGCTCTATAAATAAACCATATGTGTGACTTCATAGTGTTTCCCTTGATACGGTAGTTTGTCCTTGTATACCTTTTTAAGTTAAACATGGACCGCAACGTGCTGTTAGATTGCGGCATGTGTTTATTATCAGGCGCTCTCACGATTTCCCAACAAAGCATGCAGGTCAGTTAGTCGCACTCCTGCATTTGTAACAATAATAATTGTAAAGGGCGAAATCAATCATCCGTGTGACCCTTTGTGTTTCATTTTAATTAAATAACCAAAATCAACTAGTCACCTACCATCAGGTCATCTGTTCGCTTGCCGCCTATCGCATAAAAAAAAGCATGATCATAAACATGAAGAATGTATATAGTGTGTACTTGTCTAGTAGAAATCACATACATCCAGATGAATACCTATAATGTTAAAATAAATAATGTGTTACGGCCCACTCAAGCTGTACCGACACAAAAAAAAATATATAATATTATAATAATATATTATATATAATATTTTATCCGAACACTACTGCCTCAATAATAATCCAACCAATAATAACTTCTCAGAAGTCGCTTATTAGAGATAAGCGAAATATGTATATTAAGATTGGTTCCTTTATAATGTAAAATTTGTGAGACCAAGACACTAAAATTTGTTTGCATGAGCTCAGTTTATACTTGACAAACGACAACAAATCCTAAACATTTTAGAAGAAATAATATCGTTATAAGCCGCGACCGTTGACTGTGATGCCAAGTTTTAACTTTTTTTCCTAGATGGCGCTGCCACGTTTTTAAACGAGGTATGGTTTGGTTACTTCTACCAATATAAATTCAAAACTAGACTCTGAATTTATTACAAACAAACAGACAAACATTCAGCTTAGGGTTTTAAACTAGCTGTGCCCGCGGTTTTCATCCGCATATTTTTGATAGTCGCTATCGTGTTGCACGTAGCGACTCTGTAAAACTTAAACTTTATTAATCTGCTAGATTAAGAAAAGAAAGCAGAGGATGCTAAACACATATACGAGTAAGCAACATGTATCCATTGATATAATTATTGTAGTTTATAACAGTTTTCTGCGGATGACCGTTAATACAGGAATTTTGGTTTGGTGTGAAATTATCGATCAAAATAACTAACAAACTCAGTATTTTTTGGTATATTCTGCAAATAAAAGTAACTAGATAAAAAGGTTTACTTCGAATCTGTTTCGTTGTGGAACTCAGTCAGTTTTTGAAAAAACTGGCATCCCCGAAATATACACGTGAATAAAACCGTATTTATATCCTAATTAATATGTATATCTCTCACGAAGTTTTTATTCGAATAAATAAAAGCTTGTAAAAAAGATTCCTGAAACTCATCCACTTCAGTGATTTAGCATTCATATTGATTTAGCATTCATTAACCGACGAAAAAAAAGGAGGTTCTCAATTCGACCGTATAATATTTTTTTTAATTTTTTTTTATGTCTGTTCAGCCCTCACTCCGTTATTTATGAACCGTATGATGAACACCGTTAGTTTATAATCATTCTCGCGATAATGGGTTACCTATGAAATTGCCGTTCTACAGTACTGGCTATTTCAAATCAAAATATATTTTTTTTGGCTAAGAATTCTAATTTCAAATGAATTTTATTTCAAATACAATGATTTCTTTTTTCAAAAGTAGTCGTTTGTTTATAGATTAGTGTTATGTTTTCTACGCATTTGAATCTTTTTCGTCATTACGGATACGTTAAAAATTCGAGTAATTATGAAATATGAGTATCGTCGTCGTGGCGGCAACGCGGCACAAGCGGGTCGGCACACAACATCAACGAAGTTTATGAAGTTAAACACTACAAACCAACGCCCCGCCTGTTATTGGTTTGCCCGCTTTCGTTCTGGAAGTTTCGAACTGGAAAATAAAAGTTCGGACGACTCACGTGGTCGACGGATTAAAGGCGATTGTGGAAGCTGATGATACTCTATCTACTGCATTAGCAGCAGCTATCGACGTTAGTGTCAAAACAATATTGGTCCATTTGCGTCAAATTGGCAAGGTAGCTTGACAAATAGGTATACAAATGGGTTTACAATATTGATTATAGTCGATATTCACAACGTTACGGTGACATACACACATAACACAATAAACCAATGTTCATTATGAAATAAGTTTCTCTTCACAATAATTTGTAGTGGATGTCAGTTTGTCTAGTATCAAAAATGACCAGATGCCTAGAATATTTTGTTTCAATAATCACAATTTTTAACAGAATTATTTATCAAAATATTTTGTATTTCGCAAGACATTCGGAATTGTAAATACAACAAGCGCCATCTATTGCGTTGTGTCAAAACTTAGTAAATGCTTGACTTTTATCACAGTTCAGTCACAGTCTCACAGATAACCCAGATAACTGAATAGTTTGGTTCAGTGACATAACAAAGGGAATCGGGTTGTTTCAAAGCAAAATATTTGCCTGAGTTAGGCAATGTAATACCTTGAAATTCTCTCTTTTGTTTTAGGGGTTTTATTTATTTTATAATAATTTAAAAATGAACGATTTAACAAAACTAAAGTGACATACCTTATTTTTTTTTGGATGTGTATGTGGCTGAACTCCTCGTAAACGGCTGGACTGATTTTGATGAAATTCTCGGTCTGTTTGAGTGGATCCCTGAATGGATTAGATTCACAATTGAACCCGGCTGGTGGCATGGCACTGCAATCACGTTCTACGATTCTTATTTGACGATTTCTTTTGTTTTGGGTTCGAATAGGACCGGTATGAAATGGGGTTCTAGAAATTATAGTAATTATTTTTGTAATTAGATTTGAAATTTTTTGATTAGAGTTTTTTTTTAAGATATTATTATATAGTGTCTAGCAGGAAATGTTTTATTACCAAAATCAAAATCAAAGTCCAAACGAAAAGCCATCGTTCAGGTAGACCACGACTATCACGTTCGCTTGTGTCTTACATCTTTGTATAAATATTGATATAGTTTAGTATAAATATATTGATATGGAGGGTGGAGGTAAGGAGCACCAGCTAAGTATATGCGAAAGTGTCCGTCAGTAGGTCCTAATCAGGTAGCGCTACCGTAGCTAGAGTAGTAACAAGGACGGAGAAACCCCCGCTTTATGACACACTTTTTATAACAAACATTAAATAGGAAAAGATAACATACATTATTTATTAGCAGACATCTGCAAAAAAATAGTTTTTTTTTCTTGTCGAAACTCCAGTCGCCAAAACAATGACTCGGCACAGCTCGGCACAGCTCGGCAAAGCTCGGCACACTTCACTCCGTATACAACTGTCAAGTTTATTTCATTCCGTTGCCCTATACTAGCGCCGTTCTGGTTGGTTCTTGTACTATTATTTACTGTTTTAATCTGAACTCTGGACTGGATTGGATATCTGCTGTACTCCTCCTAAATGTTTTACAAAATGTCATAGTTAAACTAATAATGTCGACTTGTGTGTCTTTTTTTTATTGGCGTAATACTTCCTGCGCATTAGGAATATGAAAAAAAATTACAGTTTCAAATATGCATAAATTTTGGACCAATCGACTTTTACTTGACAAAACCTTATCTCAAATTAACCATTCATATGATTTTGTGAATGAACATTGATATTTTCTTATATCAACTTATACTCACCAAAATAATATTCGTTATTTGAAATCTCAACATATACATATAAAATTAAAAAATGAATATCCTGACAAATAGCAATTTTAGATATGTCAACATATTCCCGCCAGCCACGGAATTATTATTCGATAATATTTAAAGGCAAAGTAGAGATGATGAGAGTGTTCGGAGGTGATTATATATGGACGTGGATGTAGTTCATCAGAGGAGCTCCGCAAATTTGTCGTAATAATAGGGTGGCAGAGCGGGCAAAATGCGGGCCTACGGCTCGATGGGGCCCCGGGCACCAAAGGCCCTGAATACAGGAGGCACTAATTACAAAATGTATTAAAAAATATTAATTTTGTATTTAATCAATATTTGTCATCTAATTTAAAAAAACCTAATAAACACACGAGTTAGAAAATAACGGCTAAGTGCGAGTCAGATTCACACATATCCGATGAATTAGCCAACAGATGATATAGTTACGCGGGTTACGCCATCCACTGCCATGCCGCCCAACCACAGATAAGTTAATAGTTACTTCGTAGCAGATACATCACTCCCATACAAAACTAAAAATACCTACGTTATAATAGCCTACAAAATTTAAATAATAATACCTGGCGTTAGTTGCGACCAGAAATATATCTTATTTACGCTTTTGGAAAGTTGAGAACGCCTTGCCCACCGCGCGACCTTCGTCTGTGTGTGTAGCCAAACTGCCGGACACTCTAGGGTTGTACAAAGTACACAAATAATGAAATAAATTATTTATTTGGGGTATGTTCCGATATACACTGCGAGCACTGTTCAGTGCTCTTACCGCGCAGAAATTCGTTTTGTTATGGACTGACAGTATACTGTTGCAGTATCCTAGGGAAATATATGACGTCATATATCATCGCCATTTTTGTACTGTGAGCACTGGCGTTTTCGAGGAAAGGTACTCTCAGTGCTTTGATTACGTGATCAACTACATTTTTTTTCCAGTTAAATAATAAACAATTAAGTATTTGTCGAAATATGTTCATCACTTTTAACGTACATAGCCCCATTTAAATAATTCGGTTATAAAGTTATTATACATTCGGTTACTTGAAAAACAATATTTTCTTTTAATAAAAAGTAAACTTACTTTTATTAACCGACGAAAAAAAAAGGAGGTTCTCAATTCGACCGTATATATATATATATATATATTTATGTATTCAACCCTCACTCCATTATTTATGATTCGATTTTGATTATTCTTTTTTTGTTGGATAGGGTATACCTCAAGGGTAGTCCCATGTCAAGGAAGTCAGGATCTGATGATGGGATCCTGATAAATTTGAGAGAAACCCTCGAAAATTGTAAGAACGAATAGTGTTTCTCTTTACTTTTCATTACTTTATCAGGTATTTGCGTTTAGAAATCATCACTTCATGTAGCTGAGCTGATGATGAAAAAAAATCATGAAATAAAAATCTTTTTAACATTCCTCCTTTTTTTTTCGTCGGTTAAAAATTAAACCGACGAAAAAAACACAAACAATATTTTTTCTTGTTGAACAGATAACTTGTACATATATATGATAATTATTTTCACGTCAAAACAGCGCCAAAAAACATAGATGACAGTATACTGGATTGCGTTTCGTATTAAACAGTAACCAGTACAGGGAGGGAGATCTTTGTGCTGCTTGTTTAACAGCTCGTGGAAATACGAGCGCCATCTCTCCTTTACCGTGAGGTCCTCGCATAGCAGGTTGCCCCCAGCCCCCCGGTCCTTTATACAGCGGCACTTGGAAATATCCTGTGCCGCTTTGTCCCTGGAGCGCGCCAACTTATAGATGAGCTTCTGCTCCTCAGACGATTCCAACTTATCGTACAGTGGCTGTAAGTGGTCTCGTCTGGCTCTGGGTACAGTTCTCTTAGTGGCGCGCTTTGCCACCCTGTATGCGTCGCAAATCTTCAGGAGATCTGGACGCTTGCCACTTCTTAAAGAGGGCTTTCTTCGCCCTGGTCTCTCTCTGGACTGTGTCGTTCCACCACCATGTCTCCTTGTCACACTTGCGACCACCTTTAGACACGCCAAGCACCACCCTCGCCGACTGAATGAACTGGGATCTGTTAGCCTTCCACCGAGTCTCCTGCAGGAACGCCACGTCCACCCTCCGTCTGGAGAGTACATCGGCCAACTCCCTCGCGCATCCAGTTAGCGTGCCAATGTTCCATGTTGCGAAGCGGAGTTTATTTTTGGATTGAGCTAGTGTCTTTAACCGTGCTCGCCTACGGTACGGCAGCCTTTATCCTCTTATCACAGGAGTCGGGCAAAATTCTTGCGCGTCGTTTTGCGGCGACGCCCTATCCGTAGCATAAGCTTTTCTATTTCTGGCCATGTTTTATTTTGGCAAATTTTGGCTTTTACGGGAGCGACTGCCGTCTGACCTCCCAACCTCAAAGGGAAAAACCGAAAGGTGTCCTTCCCTTGCTGCATGTAAGATAGCAGAAGGAGTTGTCCATCAGTCGCCTTTTACGACTCACTTGGAATGACTCGGGGTGGCCCTATTCTTCACATTGGCCGGGGCCACACAGCCAATTGTTGAGGAGATAACTATTATTTATTATAAGTACAGCCACGCGGCAATGGCGAGTAAAGAATAAACACCTGAAGTGGAGATGTTTTTATGTTATATTGACAAAAAAGTAACAGCAAAAATTATTTTTGCAACTTATTTTTAAAGAATTTCACAGATCACTAACGTCTAACAATAACGCAATTTAACATAATAAATATATCTAGCAATAACAAAACATCTCCACTTCATAATAAGTTAGATTTGACGTTTTGTTTTTATTTACGGAGAATACCGTTCTAGCGTGCTCTCAGCTACGCGTTGTCGCCCCTACTGACACTTTTACCGTGGACGGTAAGCTAAATTGGTAGGTATATAAAACGCGACCTCGAGCGAGTCATGTAGCCCTGGCCCAACTAGCAATACCTAATACCTACCTATCAGTACTTATAACGATCTTAAGACTATTTTTATTTTTACCTATAAGAAACTTGTTAGGGGCTACTAGGCTAGTAGACTAGGGGCGTTTTACTAATTTTTAACTATTTTAACTAATAAACTATTTTAACTAACTAATGTTTAACTATTTTATAATCTATACGGGATGTTATTAAGCCCTATAAAATACTTAAGCGCAATTACTTCTATAATTATCTGAGACAATACATTTACAAGGCTATTCGGCTGCTTGCTCCTTATAAATAAGTAAACACAATCTTAAAAAATATTTTTAACAAAAAATTAAACCGACAAAAATAATTAAAAAAGCATAAAATAAATAAACCTTTTAAGTCTTAAGTATTGAGCTTATTTACATACACTATCAAATTTTATATAAACTAATTTTGAGTCAGTGGCAAACAACAAACTGATTAATTATCTAAATTTTATATGTACCTACGTAGAAATGGACATGGCTCTACGTAAGTAATAAATTATTTTATTATTTGGCGCCGACTCAAAATAAGTTTATATAAATGTAAATAAGCTCAATACTTAAGACTTTAAAGGTTTATTTATTTTATGCTTCTTAGTTCTTTTCGTCGGTTGAATTTTTTGTTGAAAAGATTTTTATTTTATGATTTTTTTTCATCATCAGTAGTACAGCATGTACATGATGTGATGATTTCTAAACGCAAATACCTGATAAAGTAATGAAAAATCGGTTCATAAATAACGGAGTGAGGGATGAACAGACATAAAAAAAAAAATATTATACGGTCGAATTGAGAACCTCCTTTTTTTTCGTCGGTTAAAATTAATGATGGTTTCTAAATATATTTTTTTATTCAGGTCAATATTTCCTGCGATCTTTCCTAGGTCGTGTCCACCTCGTTCCGTCGGTGGGTGCAAGCCGCTTTCGACCGGCCTTCTTGAAAGTCGACGTCCAAAGGGAGTGGAGGTCCTATGGTAGAAATGATGTTGATGAAATATTTCTTGAGATATGAACTTTTAATTATATAAATTATGTACCTGGTCAGTATCTACTGTCAAAGAAGCTATGGTTGCCTTCTTTTATATAGTAAAAAGTAAAGTAGCCTATGCGTAATCCAGGTCTCCAGCTATCTACATACCAAGTTTCATCGCAATCGGTCCAATACTTTTTGAGCCAATTCGTTATAAACATACTTACATACAAATCTTTCCTCTTTATAATATTAGTATAGACTTAAAATAAGAAACATGGTATTTACGGGTGAATATTATTTTTTGTAATTTTACAACACCTACCTTTAATCTCTCAGTAACAGTATGCACTATGTAAGGTGGCTAGGACATATAATTGTCTGGATGGAGATGATAAAGGGTTATATTTGACTACGGTACACTTTGCTATCTGTGCTTGCGAATTACTTCTAGTAATGCAACCATGTCCTCCGCTCCGAAACAAAGTTTTGGCCTACAGCTAGTGACTAATTGAAATGATTTAATTACAACTACTGTTTGTGTGAAGGTTGTTCGGGTGCGATTGTAGCGTATGATCATTGCACCGATGTTCAGTAGGTTCGAGAGTGCGTTTGCGCAACAGACCGCGCCGCTCGTATAAATACACCGCGGGAGACCTCACACAGCATCATACATCAACAGATAACTAGAACATCAACATGAAATCCTTAGTGAGTATCCACTGACACGTATAATTGTATATTTATCATTCATCAAAATCTATCTCCCGGCATCAAATCATAAAAATTTAAATACACTGTGAGATATATATTCTCTGTTCGTTCGTCCTTGATAAGGTTTTTCAATTTACAATATAGGTATTGTATATAGTCGTACTAAAATACCTGATCCGTAGCCTCTTTATAAATAAATATGACACATACTTTGAGCATCTTTAATTTGTTTGTTTTAAGACTAGCCGAACCCTACAGTTTCACCCAAGTTTATGGTCCCTGCTGCACTCCTAAAGGTCGGGCGTGATGTTTAATTGCCTATAACCTACTTCAAGAATGTAAAAATGTTGCTTTCAAATGCAAAAAGATTTCTTCAAATCCGACCGTTAGCTACCAACCAAAAAACTATCTCTTCAACTTTATTATATTATGTGTAACTGTGCGCGTTGAAAGGTGGAATGAGGGTAGGATTTGTAACGTAGCTATTCTGTTCAGTTGGTCCTGTGCGCTCTGGTGGCTGTCTGTGCCGGTGGCGCGATACGCGAGAAGCGCGGTTACAGCAGTGGCTGGAGTGGTGTATACAGCGGAGGACTCGGCGGTGGCAGTGGCGGCTGGAGCGGAGGATACTCCGCGCCTGCCGCGCAGGTCATCTCCGTCAACAAGGTGGTGAATGTGCAGCGCGAGGTCAGCGTGCCGCAGGTGGTCCACGTGCGCAAGGTTATTTCCGAGCCCCGTGTCGTCACTGTCAACAAAGTCGTGCCCGTGTCTGCCGGCTACTCCGGAGGATACAGCAGCGGACTCTCTGGTGGATACTCTGGCGGTCACAGCGGAGGATATTTCGGTGGATTCGGTGGTGGTCATTCCAGCAGCGGTTGGTGGTGAGCACACTAGTCAATGTGAAAGCTTCACAGGGTTCTACTAGAATAAATATTTTAATATTTTTTTTTATCCTTTCATTTGTCGCCTATCTGCCAATTTAGGGAATATATTGAGTTGTAGTACCTACGGTAAATATTATGTTATTAGTATTGTATAATGCAATTTTAGGAAGGACTTCGTAATAAACATGAGTTTGCTAAGTAGTAAGGATAAGGAAGCATAATGGTCATTGTACATTATAAGCGTACCAAATACCTAATCATCTACCATCAAGTGCGTAAGAAACTGTTTCTACAGACTAAAGCTCCTTTATAAATTAAGAAATTACCTAATTGTTGAGCTCCGTGAACAATTAGTTTACTCTTTAGTGTTATCTAAATTTAACTACCTAGATGTTGCTTATGGTCCAAGACTTCTAGCTAGAACGGAGAATCTGATTCAGAGTGCAAAATGCTTGCGCGCGCTTTTGTTACAATATACCACCCAGGAGCTATGTGACACCATATCTTAATAATAGTAACATTCTTAAGATGAAGTATAGGAGGGAGTTGCTTTTAGCCACGGCTTTGTTTGAAGTAGTAACGACAGGAAAGCCGGAGTATCTGTATACTAAACTTAATTGGCTTCATGAAAACAGTAAATATCCTACTAGAGCATCGCGAATAAACTTACATATCCCGCAGCGGGATACATACATAAGTCTGCGGCTTTCAAAGGTAGTTTCAGATATCGTGCTAGTAAGATCTGGAATAATATTCCTCCTCCCCTTCGAACACTCAAGAGCTTGCATAATTTTAGGTCTAAATATAAAAGTCTGTTATTGTTTAAATCAAAAACTCTGTGCATAACATAATATGCCTCCATCGCTGCAGTCTTGCCTGTCACACTATGGATGCCTATTTCCATTTTTGTTTTTTGAGACATCTATTATTACGGGCCTTGGTACTTCTCGGCTGGGTGGGTTAATTTGATGTTAATGTGATGTATTTAATTTGATGAATTTAACTAATTTATTTATTTACAATATTTATGCCATCGGCATTCGCATGTGCACTATATACATATAATAGCAAATAATAATTACATATGCAATGACCATTTACATTTACAATTTAAAATTAACTTATAATTATATTTCGTGTCTCTAATCTATAACCGTGGGATTTGTACTGTACTGTTGCCATAGTGTTTTATGTTGGCTGTCGTGTTATATAATAATCGCTGATTTGTTAAATATAATAGATGGTATTGTGATGGACATGTATGAAAACGTGGGTCTACATGTATAGTGTAGGTTACGTGTATGTGTGTGTGATTCTCTTACAGAAAAGTAATTTTACTCGACTGGATTGCATTGATTTGATGTTTATTACGGAGCACAACCTATTTTTGACATAACCTTCATATTGGCATTCTTTAATCTTGAGACATTTTGTTTTTTTTTGTTATTATTCTTATGCCAATTTTCTTATGTAACATTAGCTGAACTGTAACCCTTTAAACACACACTCCACACCGACGTTGATGATGCGCCCTGCCCTAGTTGTTTAATTATGTGGCCTGAAAACAAAAAGAATATTAATGTCAGACTGGGATATGTATTGTAATATAATTTAATTGTATATAAATATCACTTACCTAGTGGCCAATAAACCTGCAGGTAGCAACGCTGTAGCTGTTCGGCAACGTGTGGGTTCACTGCGTTACCTAGCTGCGCCGGTAGTGCTTCGTTTGTACAGATTCCAAATTCAAATTCGTAATTAAGAACAATATATTTATCACGTAGTTTCGATAACTGAATAACTTTAGTTTGCGTATTTGGTGTAGCGCTTGCGTGGTGGGTAACGTGGGTGCGGCGCGGATGCTAGCGGCGTTGTGTCGTGACGGTCCGAGTCAGTCGACGCTGTGTTGACTGCATAGATAATAAGAAATATGACTGTTGTAAATGTAAGGCGATCCTTTCTTCTTTCTTTCATCACAAGATGTACAAATCAGATGTGTAACTCAGGATTTAATCGCGATAATATTTAAAAGGTACAATACCTCTTAGTTACCCGAGGTTTCGATCGAATTGCACCGATCGTTGTCACGAGTCCACTCGTTTCCCTTATCACTCAGCAATACTCTCCCGATATATACACACTTACATAGGTCTAAATATGCGACTTACGAGACTAGTTTTCAATGATTTAGAATTTTAGAGGTCTTGAACTCTTGACTTTGTTTAGAGTAGAGTGATTCCCAATAACATGTTGTGTTAATCATTAGAATCATATTGATCATCACTGCGCAGTGGTTTTATTGAGAGATTAGTGCTTAGTGAGGTAATGTTTACTTTTTGTGATAAACAGATATCGATAAAATATATATGCATGATATAAATAACATCAAACTCATTGGATTTTGCTTGCCATAAACGGAATGTATGAAGATTTTGACTGTAGGTACTCATTTGTTAAATAGTTATCAGTAGAAATAAATAAAATTGAAGTGTATGTTTGTAATGTCTAAATAATAGGCTTTTAAAGCTCCTACAGTTATTTGCACGATACCTATTCCTAAAAATCAATTTCAATTTGTTTTGTTTGTCTGTCTGTGTACGTTGTAGCGCGAGGTTTGCAGTGATTGTTAAATAAGAGATGTTTTGAATGTTACACAAAATATATATTGTTCATTAACAGAATATGTTCTTAAAAGTTAGAAATGTTAGAATGTTGCAATGAATGCCCCCGAATGTCGCGGTCACTCAAAGTGCACTGCCTCGATACACGCTTGCTCTAATTAGGTAAACGCGTGACTCGCTTATTGCTTACTAAGGTGTTCGGTTATATTACACCGAACAGTCTGTATGTTTATTCTGACTAATCTCCGGAATGGGTTTACCGATTTCCACGGGACTTTCACTGACAGATAGCTGATGTTATAAGTAATAACTACCATCGCACATTAAAAATGTACACTCATTTAATGTATTAAACCCGACTAGCTCAATATGTACGTACATCAGTCAAATAACTTGTCTTCGGGCAAATGAATACATTAAATTAGTACCTACCTACAATTACAAATTGTTGAGTGAAATGACGAACTTGTAGTTATTATTGTTCTCAGGTAAGTGACTATGTTTTTATTGAGAATAAAGATTCTTTAACCATAATAACTTAGGCTACCTTTATTTTGGAAAAAGAATTCGCGTTCCGCCCAAAATCCTTATCCTTACTAATATTATAAATGCGAAAGTAACTCTGTCTGTCTGTCTGTCCGTCCGTATGTCTGTCTGTCCGTCTGTCTGTCTGTCGCCTCTTCACGCCAAAATTACTGAACCGATTTAAATTAAATTTGGTACACAGATAGTCTAGAGCCTGAGAAAGGACATAGGCTACTTTTTAATGCGAAAAAAGGGGTGTAAGGGGTTGAAAGATGGGGATGAAAAGTTATATGGAAGTATTGTCAATTAGCCTAAATAATAAAAAAATCTACCGAAAGACACTATTCCACGCGGACGAAGTCGCGAGCACAGCTAGTATATATATAATATACTAGCAACCCACCCCGGCTTCGCACGGGTACAAATTATAAACTTAAACCTTCCTCAGGAATCACTCTGTCTACTAGTGAAAACCGCATGAAAATCCGTTCAGTAGTTTTATAGTTTAACGCGAAAAGACAGACAGACGCGGCGGGGAACTTTGTTTTATAATAATTATGTAGTGAAGATATTGAATGTGAAAAAAAAATTTGAAAGTTTGTGAGGATGTATGGATATTTGTTACTCTTTCACGCAAAAACTACTGAACTGATTGCGATGATACTTCGTATGTAGATGGATAACTGGAGACCTGGATTAACACATAGGCTACTTTTTATCCCGATATAACCATGGCATCTAAGTTACACGGGTGAAACCGCGGGGTACAGCTATTAGCCATCAATAAACACATATCTTTAATCATGATCAATGTCTCATTGTAAATTTCTGCAGTCATTTTTAGTGTAGTATTTAAAGTTTGACTGCGCACACTACGCAAAACATCATCAGACATGTTATCTCTATACTTAACCCACAAATCTTTTGGATTCGAGGGGAAACGTGTCGATATGATAATCGCAAACAATGTACGAATTTGATGCATCGATGAAGATATTACGGAATCATTGAGCGTATCACCCCAGTGAGAATCGTTCTCCAGTAAATGTAATAGTTGACATGCCTCACGGTAAGTCGCACATAGCTGTCCATTAACTGTTCTCAGTTGTTTAAAAGATTTCGGACCACGAACATTCACCAAGAACAACCGCAAATAATAACATTCATCGTTATTTGGATGTACTGTGTAGATGCGACCCAGAGCGTCTGAAGCAAATACATTTGGATGTCCTTCAACTGGTGCTAATTGTTTCCGACGCTGAAACGATTTAGATGATGAATTCTATGTGTAATAGCGTGGCATGTCAGCATACAGCAAATTGCGAGCAAAATTAAAAGTTTGACAGAGTGTGAAGAAACTTGTTAATGTTGTCGACGGTGGACGTGCCGCTCTGTCTGCCGCGTTCGATTCATTAAAATAAACTCGTTGACCATTTTCTAAACGGACTGCTAAATGGACTACTGTAGGGTGTCTTTCATGGATCGCAAATGAAAAGATACGCCAAATTACTTCGTTGCTACTTACATCCCATCTGGTAGTGTGATACTTCGTCATTTGCATTGGTTACAGCGAAGACGGCCATTACACTACCTTTGTTAATGTAAAGTGTTATCGACTTCACAGAGTTACAATATTCCACATTGATGTGAGTCTCAAAAGCTTTGGACAATATTGGCGAGTATGGCACAATCCAAAGATTGTCTACATCTACATTTTGTCGTCTTACCTTCACAACTACCGATTGCTCATTGTTCTTAAACTATTATTTCAATTTGATTTCTGAACGACGGGGGACACATCAAAGGAAAAGCAATTTTTTTTTTTAATTCAATTCCGAGCATTTTCATATTTATTCACCTTTTAAACCTTCTCTGGACTTCCACGAATCATTCAAGACCAAAATTAGCCAAATCAGTCCAGCCGTTCTCGAGTTTTAGCGAGACTCACGAACAGCAATTCATTTTTATATATATAGATATATGTACACGCGAGCGAATGTTTCCTTAATGACTGCTCTGTCCAGACTGTCCAATACAAAAATAATTTTTCAAATCCGACTCGTAGCTTTAGAAATTAGTGCGTTTAAACAAACAAACAAACAAACAAAAAAACTCTTTAGCTTATTACTCAAACAATCATCTATATATTACTAGCGGACCCGACAGACGTTGTCCTGCCGAAACGTAAAAAATATTATTCCTGTAACCCTATCACAACGCCAGTTACCGGGTCCAATTCTAAATCGAAACCATTCTCGAATCCACCTGAAGCCACACAAACATTTCATTAAAATCGGTAAAGACGTTTAGGAGGAGTTCAGTGATATATACACGTACAGAAGAAATATATATATTAAGATAGGCAAGACAAAACAGTTAAGAACCATTACCTAGGTATCTCATCCGATTTTCTTAATTTTTTTGTTTAGTAGCTATTAGCGAGTTTTAAGTGATATATATTTTTTTTGATCAAATAGTTTATTCTTTTTAAATTATGTTAAACGTACGTACAAAACGCTACAGGGGTGCAGTATATTTGACCTATCATACTACAGAAAGCCTTTACAATGACAGTTTAAGTTATACTGGCCATAGAAATAAAACAAAATATTCAAAACGTAATGAATTATTATTATTTATTATTATATTATTTATAATATATATTATATATAAAGGCTCTCTCAATAAGAGTGCACGATTTAAATTTCACGCCATTTTTTTTTCTTTGGAGGTTGCAGCTCTGATATTCGACAGCTGGCATCAACGATTGTTCCGATTATTAAAAAATGAGCGCTACACAACTGAACAACGCGTTAACATTGTGAAAACCCATTACAAAAATGCAGTGACTGCGAATGGCATTCGTTACAGGAACATGCTAACGGAGTTCTTGTGGCCTCAACTGGTTGGTATGGATCTGAACGACATGTGGTTTCAGCAGCATGGTGCCACCTGCCACACCATGCACGGAACAATCGATTTATCGAAGCAACGATTTCCAGACCGAATTATCTCCCGAAATCCCGATGCCAATTGGCCGCCAAAATCCGATTTAAAACCGTGCGATTTCTTTCTTTGGGTTTTTGAAATCTCAGGTCTATGTGAATAAATCATAAACAATTCCTGAGCTCAAAGCCAAGATTCAACGCGTCATCGGTGAGATAGAGCCACATCTTTGTCAAAATCTCATCTAAATTTTCATGAAAAGAGCAAGAGCATGTGTTCAGAGCCGAGGGGGCCATATGCCGGATATTTCATTCCATACATAATCGGAACATGTCTACTTTACAATGCAATAAAAATATCATCACTCGCTCAAAAAAACATGCTTTTTTTTTTTAAATTAAATCGTGCACTCTTATTGGGTCACCCTTTATATATTTATTATTATATTATTCATAACTTCTAGATAAAATAAATAGCCTTTCACGTTTTAAGTATTTCTATTTTGCGATATCAGAATTAATATCATCGAAACAATAGTCCGGCTTTCATATAATTGTAATAAAGGAAAAATAATAATAACATGAACTTGTCGAAGTATAGTAAGTCTGTCATAATGATATTTTTTTCATTAAAGAACGATCGTTCATAATCATTAAAAGTCGAGAAAGATTAAAATCAAACTTGGCATCGATTATTATGTACTTATACAAAATTCCGGAAAATTCGAGATTTTTTGAAAGCGGGAAATCCAATTTACATACTTATATATTTGATATTATTAGATTTTAAGAGATTACAAATATTTTGTTGTGTTTTGGTCGGTGGTTTATTACATTTTTTCCATTGAACCGTTTTAACGTTTCATTAAGAGTAACTGATTAGACTTGACAGTCATCTGCCGTATTGTGGGTGGTATACACTCCGCTCTTAGAAGTAGAACGTGGTTCCACCTTAAACGGCCTACCTTACAAAACATTATTTATGGTAGTTTTTCAGATGTGCGAGCTGAATCATATACGATTTTAAGATATGTCGTCAGTAAAGTTAGATTGCTATATTGAGAATTTAGCTATGACAATTTCAAAATTCGAATTAATGTATGTATAATTGTATACGTATTTATAGGATTTTTTTTATTATGTGTATAATAAGTTTATAAACGGGTTAGAACAGAAAATTATACCATTTTTAACACAATAAGCTAATAGAAACTCAAAACAAACACATCAACCGGTCAACTTCCAAGTTCTACTATAATTAATTAACCATAGACTACAATACGTTTAGCTGTCAGTTGCGTTTTGTTTTGTTATACCATTTTTAACAAATGAGCGGCTAGACTGTTTTTTTACTTATAAATTGCTTTCAGCTGCGTTTTGTTATTCCATATCAGTTGCATTTTGTTATACCACGTTTTATGTCACGTTCCAATGGAACGTAATAAAAAGTCCTATGTCCTTCTCCTGGTTCTAAGCTACCTTCCCACTTCCATTTTCAGCCAAATAATTTCAGCCTTTTTTGAGTTGTAAATAGTCTAACTAACACAACTTTCTTTTATATATTTAGATATAAAAATTTCGTATCACGTTGTTTGTTGGCCATGAACTCCCAAAGTAATGAACCGATTTTAATGAAATTTTGAGTATTTTTTTTTTTTATTGAATATTGACTAGCCACAGCAGTGGGCGGGTAGCTAGTACTAATAAAAGTATGATTGCTTGAGTACTTTAAAATGGATTACATTTCACACAGCAAAATTTGATAAGGTCCCAACTAGGAGACTTCTACAGAAATTGGAATTTGTGGGTATACGTGAAAAATAACTGACCTGGATAGAAGCATTCCTGCAACAAAGAACATTTCAAGTGATAGTAGGTGAAACTTTGTCTGATTAACGAGTGATTCATAGCGGTGTGCCCCAGGGCACTGTCTTGGGCCCACTGCTCTACATTATATACCCTTCCGACCTAAACTACTGCCTAAAATGCAATGTCAGTATTTTTGCCGATGATATCAAACTCTTTGCCAACCCTCTGATTGCATGTGAAAATTTTCAAGTAGACCTAGACAAAATAGTGAAATGGTCTAAAGAATGGCTCCCTAATCTGAATGCATCAAAATGTACTGTACTGTATATAAGTAATCGCAACCCCCATCAAACATAGGTACACATTAAATGATACACAGCCAGTAGAAGTCAAAGTACAAACAGACTTAGGAAGAAAATTGCAGAGGATCTGAAATGGGAGGATCACATAATATCAATAACAAAGAAAGCTAAAAGCCTAATCTACCACATTAGAAAGGCCTTCGGAACTTTGACTAGAAATGATACTGAAGATTTACAAAACTTACATAAGACTTATATAGAGTCTCTAGTCCGTACTTTGCTAAGGACATAGACCCCCTAGAGAAGCTGCAGCGCAGCTTTACAAAAATACCCTCACTCACACTGAACACTCAAAAATCGAACATACGAGGAGCGTTTGTGGTAAAACTCAAAATTCTAACTCTAAAGGTTCGTGGGTACCGAGGAGATCTAATCAAAACTTACAAGATATTGCATCTGCATTATCGCATTGAGCACTTTGATTCAATATTTACACGAAATGACAATGTTCATTTGAGACATCACCTGTAGTTGAACACCAGTTTTCCTATAATAATCCCCACATGCATTTGGTGGTCAGAGCGTGGAACAAGCTCCCAGAATATGTGGTTTCAGCTGTTCCATCTTTTTTTTTTATGTTATAGGGGGCAAACGAGCAGACGGGTCACCTGATGGTAAATGACTACTGCCGCCCATGGGCATCTGCAACTCAAGAGTCACAAGTGCGTTGCCGGCCTTTAAAGTGGCAGTAGGGGAAGGGGGGAAGAGGGGGAGAGGAGGGGGAGGGGGAAGGGTCAGGGCCTCCGGTAGCCTCACTCACTCGGCGAAAAGCAATGTAAACATTGCTTCACTGACTATCGCTCCGGTCGAGCCGGCCCATACGTGCCGAAGCATGGCTCTCCCACTGTTGACAAATATGTCAAAAATGAAAAATAATTTAAAAACAAGGATACCTACAGGCCTTGTCAGTTGAATGTCATCTGCTGCCTGTTCGTTTCGTTTTCTAATGCTACCAATTTACTTACTATGCGTTTGTACGAGCACCAAAGTCTCGATAGTAGATTTCCAATATTTAAAATTAAATCCCAAATCCAAAACAAAATATCCTATATTAAATCGTATTTAAAATGTACACTTATTACTTCTTACACAAAAGAGTTTTAAAATATTTAAACAACATTACTTGCTGTTAGCGATGTCGCTTTAGTTTGGAATACACAGCCCAGTTTAGGACGTCTTGTTAGGTAGTTAGTATTGAGTGATTGCAGACAGTTTATACACATATATAGGTGGTTTTATACTGGCGAGGCGACGCGTAGATGGGATGGGTGAGAATGTTTGGTACGGCAAAATTGCTATCCACGTTCCTACCATCTTTGGTGTAAAAGGTCTAGATGTGCTCGGTAAATAATTGTAATATTTGTTGTAAGGAGCTGCAAGAATAGAATGCTTATTACTTTATAAAACGGATAGGTACACAAATCTCGTACCGGCTATTGAGAACCCTCGCGAGAAGGCTGTGCCGCGGCGTCGAATGATAGCGATATTCATCTTTCGGTGTAAAGGGTTAGCGTGATTTCAATTCATCAATTAAATTTAACTCAAACCAATTATTTACTGACGGAATTATTCAGTTCGCAGTACTAGGATTATATGGTTTGCGTCACATTAAATATGTGTAATTGTGTGTGTGTGTGTGTGTGTATGATTATGTCATCAGGTGTAATTAATAGGGATTGCCCTGGTCAACATCCCCCAGTAACTTATTATTATTTATCTTCAGGTACTATTTGTCCAATCACTCTTATTAGTTAATATCAATCAATAAATCTTAAGTCATATTTAGCAAATGACTTTGAAATGCGAATGTGAGTTTGTTTGTTTGTTACGCTTTCCCGCCTTAATAGACGAGGGTAGAAGCATTTGAAAATAATAGTAGGATGAAACCCATTGGAGAAGGAGGAGAATTTTCAAAAAGTTGGTGTGCTTTAGGACTTATAGTTTTGCCGGAAATCGAGATAAACCGTTTTTTACCCTTAAAACCCACCCCCTTCCCCTTCCCGACCTCAGATTGCCCGTAAATTAATTTCCTTTCATTTTTATAATATTCTCCTCCTTTTGGAATCGGTTTCATCCTACTATTATTTTTTTTGGTTTCAAAAATTATCGACCCTGGTCTATAACTACTCAATGGATCAGTGTCAGTTGTCAGGGGAGGGATGGAAAAATAACGTTAACGCGAGTGAAGCTACAGGCAGGAGTTAGTAGACCATCACCTAACTATTAATATGATTCCATAGACCGTGTCGAGGGCGACGGGCCCCATCATTCTATAGGATTTTTCAATCTCAATAATAGTTGAAAATATATAAAAGAAAAATATTTATTTTCATAGTTTACATTGCACGAAGTCTTCCCGCTGATTAGAATATTCACTACCAACCGCTGCCGGATCCACTGGAATGACCACCGCTGTATCCACCAGAATATCCGCCACCTTGACCGCCGCCGGAGTATCCGCCAGAGAGTCCGCTGCTGTATCCTCCGGAGTACCCGGTAGAGACGACTTTGTTAACAGTGATGACACGGGGTTCGGAGATGACCTTTCGCACGTGGATCACCTGCGGCACGCTGACCTCGCGCTGCACGTTCACCACCTTGTTGACGGAGATGATCTTCGCGGCCGGCGCGGAGTAGTCTCCGCCATAGCCACTACTGCCACCGCTTGACCCGCTACTGCTACCGCTCCAGCCGCTGCTGTAGCCGCGCTTCTCGCGTATTGCACTGCCAGCGCAGGCCGCCACCAGAGCGCACAGGACCAGCTGAAACAGCACATGTACATTAAGGACACACATTTCACACTTACAAAAACAAAATTGTAACAGGCAATAAATACAAATAATGTGAGTTATCATATGTGATTCAATGGTATCGCTTGTATATCGGTGATCCATGGTGTCATTTAACTGTACTTTATCGATACTGTAGAATATTCAAGAGACACTAGTCCCATTCCAGAATATATTGTTTACTAGTTCTACACGTGTTAATATACATTTAGTCAATCAGTTCAGGTTCTCCCCGGGGACGGCTACTTTTTCTGGATAAAGATAAAGGTACCCTGTGTCCTTTTCTGTATATATTATGTTCCCTGATAACGTGTATTCAAAATGTCAGGATTATCCGTAGAGTAGTTAACTCGTGAAACCGTAGCAAACGAACAAACTTACATTCGTATTTAAAATATTAGTTAGGATAAACACATGCAGGCAAATAATAATTATGAAACGTTAACAAAATAAATCCGCTAATTAGACCTTAGAAAAATACGTTTGTTGAATTTTTAGATAGGTACTCACGAAGAATTTCATGTTGATTTATTGGTGTGTGATTGTTATGTGATGTTTTGTGGAGTCTCCTGCGGTATATTTATACTAATGCCGCTGTATTTTGCGCAAGAGCGTCCTCGAGCACGGAAAACGTTATTTCAGCGTGGTTTACGTAACTTTCATGCGAAAGAATTGAGTTTGGCATCATCAAAAATAAAACCGTTTATAGCAGTAACCAGGTGTTTTGCATGTATTTTATTATTTGGGTCCTCGAGCAACCTTAGGATATTACTCGTGTCTACATATTGGGCCCATATTCTGTAAATATTGTAGAAAAATTCAAGTAGACACACAATATGAAAGATGATGCCAAGAACGGCTATATAGAACCCTATGCGACGTTGGTAATTCTTTTTTAACAGTGCAAAATCCTCTGCAGATCTGAAACCGACATTGCTGCATTGTCCAGATCTATTTGCCAGACATTTTATGCGCTTCATATTTGTACGAATATGTACACAGGGAAGATGCTTGGTACAAGTTGCATATAATGATAATATTTATTTAGGTAACTAATGGGATTTACACGCTACTGAAACGCCTCTAGAAGCCTTTTAGTCGTCTATTAATACCTTCGTTGCCATACGACAACACTCTGTGTATACTAATGATATATAGACTAAGTTGACATAATGTATGATATTCGTGTTCACTCAGTGAGTTCAAACAGGCCTTTTTCTTGATTGTGTTCTAATTGTATACATTGTACATCCATTTCATTAGATTATTATCGTAATGATGGCTGTATGAGGTGGGTTAAAAAACCGGTCAAGTGACTACCGCATCGGGGGTTCCGTAAGCAAACAAACTGTCGATAGTACGTCCATCTCGGGAACCAATTCTTAAAGACTTTTGCCCGTTTTTTTCGAAAAACAAACTTAACTTTGCGGTTCTAATAACACTCTCCTATGTATACATCAATTTACGACAAATCAGTTTTCTAACAGAAAAATTTTAGTTTGACAACACATTTTTTTTGGGGTTTTTCCTTTACTTGAGCTGTATCTAAGACCTTGGTTTTTACCAAATTGCATGGTACTAAGGAATAAGGTTTTGATTTACTTGCGAAATGTTCAAACTTGGTTAAAATTAAGGCTTCATTGGCAGTATCTTTTGATTGCGTTGACTATTTTTAAGCTTGATTATTTTTACAGCTTCAAGGGACCGCAGACACAAGTAAGGGTTCGTGAGGAAAAACCGACCAAGTGCGAGTCGGACTCGCGCACCGAGGGTTCCGTAAAATATTTTTATTATAGGATGTAACTAAAATTTTACGGTTTTCTCAATTTTTCTTTTATCTGTGCTATAAGACGTTGCTTCGTACCAAATTTCAAGATTCTGAGTTCACGGGAAGTACCGTGTAGGTTTTGATTCCCTTGTGAGTGTCAAAAATTTGCGGAAACTTGCAGCATAAACGGCTGTATCTTTGGTTTACGTAGTCTTAGAAGTTTGAAATTTTTAGAGCTCAAACAGACAGTAAACCCGAGTATTTGATATAAATTACAGCTTGATACCTCTACGCGTTCCTGAGAAAAGGGTCTTGACAGACAGACAGACGGACGGACGGACAACAAAGTGATCCTATAAGGGTTCAGTTTTTTTCTTTCGAGGTACGGAACCCTAAAAAAGGAGAACAAAGTGATCCTATACGGGTCCTTTCTTTCCTTTTGAGAAACGGAATCTAAAAAACACAACTTTAAGCAGAGTTCAATAAATACCTAGTCAGAAGGTTGACATGACAAAGTCTGACATATTTAAGCGACCATATTTCAATGTTATACAATACTGAGTTTAATACGAGTTGTTGTAAAGAACAATTGAATATAAATATATTAAATAAAATGTTATGCTACACTCTAATATGTTGTAATTTAATGTATTTTATGTTATGTTAATGAGCTTAATTCAATGTAACTAATTGCTGTAGCAATGTTATTTTTTTTGTAATGTATCTTGTGCCTCGTGAAGAAATACATTAACCATATTATTATAATGTTAACATATTTTATTACTACTGGAACTGGAGGTAGATAAGGAAAAATGAGATTTAGGAAACAATTTGGTTTGAGGTGTACGATAATAAGGATAGAACAATGTCTATGGATTTTCGTTCTTTAGGGTTCCGTACCCGAACGGAACCCTATTACTAAATCTCCGCTGTCCGTCCGTCCGTCTGTCTGTCAGCTGGCTGTATCTCATGATCCGTAATAGGTAGAATTTTTTACAGAATGTGTATTTCTGTTGCCGCTATAAAAACAACCAGATTTTTTTGAATTATAGCTAAGAACATTCTCGATCAACGATCAATTCACCTTTCAACCAAAAAATAAATATATTAAAATCAGTTTATCTATTTAGGAGCCATGATGCCACAAACATTAATATATACAGATACACACTTTCAACTCATAACACCTCCATCCTTTAGCGTCTTGGTTACAACCGTTTTACCTGGTTACCTGAATTATATAATACAGGTCATTTAGAAAGATATATAGATCTTTAGCCAATCTGTAGAAAATTAGCTGCAAATGCCTATTTAACGAGGTAAACGCCGAGTTACTTGGTAATTATACCTTTTAAGAAACGTAAACCGACTGGAACTAAGTTGGTAAGATTTGAGAAATATCTAACTATAATACATTTGAGCTATAATTTAATCCTATTGGAATAAACGAGTCTGGGCGCGCAGAGAGAAAGTAAGGTTGAACGGCCCCCTCCAGTTGGACTGACGAAGGAAGAAGAGAAGGATTGCTCTCAGATTATCCTACAAATATTTTAAACGTGAAAGTTTGTGAGGATGTATGAACGTTTGTTAATCTTTCACGCAAAAACTACTGAACCAATTGGGACGAAATGATTGATGATTGGTATGTGGATAGCTGGAGACCTAGATTAACACAAACTACTTTTTATCCCGATATTCCACGGCATCAGGACGCACGTTGGTGAAATCGCGGGGCGCAGCTAGTATACACATAATTATAATCACAGACTAGTCTGAGATATACTTTTGGGAAATTTGAACTTTCAACACAATTTATACTCTTTTCCCTTTATTGTAACCTAATAACGTCTCGTTCAGACTCAAGGAGCGTTTACTATCAGTTGGCCTAATTGCGTATTTAAGAGCTTCATAAATATAAACATAAATGTATTCAAGAAAGTCTATATGAAGACACGACAGTAGATCTGATATCGATATGATTTTAATGACTGCATCGAGGCCGGTATAAACGGCGGTGGCGTCTTGGCTGAGGCGTCGGACTTGCGATCATGTGGTTGCAGGTTTGAATCTCTCCCAGTAACGTTCAGGTTCACAAAAATACTCAAAGTATGAGTTCAGGATAGCAAAACCCTAATTAAAAATGGAAGGAGGATCGGAAGAAAAATCCATTGATGTTCCCCTTTTGTTACAAGGCAGTTCGCAAACAAACACTAGCTTTGTCTATCCACAATTCACCAGGGGGGAATCCATGTTCTGTTGGTAACTTGGTAGTCATAAAGTTCATAATTAATAGTACCTATGATAAATCACACGAATCCAGCAGATTTAATTTTAGTTCACACATTTTTATTGGGATATTTATTAGGAAGGGTAATGAAGGTCCGGAGCTGTGGCCGCAAGGTTGAATGAGACGAAAGGAAGGCTGACTGTGGCTGCGAATTACACAATACAGTTATAGATTTGTACGGATATTTGATGTTTCTCAAGAACACTAGTTATCGCTATCAAATAAGTTAAATTATATTTTTTTAACAAATGTAATTATATTGTTTCAGCAAACGTTGATCGAGATATGATAAACGTGAACGAAGGCTGTGCTCAGCGGCTTGTTATCGTGGAGTAATCAGTGTGAATGCAATTATGAAACAATGAAAGTACATAAGTAATTACAGAGCCTCGCGTCGCGTCGCGCATGCGCGTGTCTTGCGATACTACATACTTGCCGGCGCACATTTTTTTGATCTTCATTTCCTGAATATTTAATTAAAGACATAAGAAGGCGAAGGAATAATTAAAAAATCCGAATAGATCCTGATATTATTTCTATACCTATGTCTATGTTATGCTTTAGATAATAGGTACTTCATTAGTTTACACTTAGGTACACTATTTTTGTTCTGATAATGATGTTAATCAGTTATAATTTACCATTTTCTTTGATTAAAAAAGAGATCATATAACAGTATTTATGTGAAAGTACAAACCTTTAAACTTTAGATTATGTATACGTAGGTACGTGTCCGTGACTACGCACGGCCAGTGCAACTTGTGCGAAACGTCAGGCAATTCAAAGGTAAGGTAATACTAGTAGCTGTTTACTATTACGTGATCGCGTTAATTCCCATACGTACACCTGATTGTATTTATGAACGTGTTACTTCTTATTTAAATAGGATAAGTTAGGTCAATTGTATGGGGAATTACTTGGAAATTGAGTACTTTTGTGGATAAAGCGATCGATATAGATTGAATGACTTACATTATCATTAGTTCTTGATATATTTTGACACATCACGAGGGAGAAACTAAAACGATATTGTGAGTATTAATAAGTTAAAAAGTAACAATAATATACTTACTTTCTTGAGTATATAATTGTTTAAATGGAATATCTTTACACTTATTCATCAGTACTTAAAAATATAAAAAACTAGCTGTGCCCCGCCGTTTCACCCGCGTAACTCAGATGCCATGGGAATATCGGGATAAAAAGTAGCCTATGTGTTATCCAGGTCTCCAGCTATGTAGTATCGCTATACGAAGTATCATCGCAATCGGTTCAGGAGTTTTTGCATGAAAGAGTCACAAACATCCAAACCTCAACCTCACAAACTTTCAATTTTTTTTCACATTCAATATCTTCACTACATATTATAAAATATAAAACAAAGTCCCCCGCTGAGTTTGTCTGTCTGTCTGTTTGCGATAAACTAAAAAAATACTGAACGGATTTTCATGCGGTTTTCACTAATAGACAGAGTGATTCATGATTAAGGTTTAGGTGTATAATTTGTACCCGTGCGAAGCCACGGCGGGTTGCTAGTATTATAGAAATGTATGTATACAGAGCCTTTTAACAAATCGCTAGTGTCTTGAAAATTCCCATTACGGACACAACCGTCAACAACATCTGCCCTCACGCGTCTGCCTGCCCGCGTTCGGGTGGCTAACGCGCGGCGATGACCGATGTCCCAACCCCCCACCCCCTATCCACCGCACCGCACATTTTTATATTAATTTTATATCGTCGTAACTTTTAAAATATTTGACCAAATTACGTACTTTAAAAGGCAAAGTTTATCTACTTTAAATATCAGAAGCGATGAAAGTATTTATTTTGATAAAAATCAATTTGTTACTGCTAAATGTAAATTGAAAATGAAAAATCAAATTTTATTGTATTTTTGGTTCACTATTTTGATAATAATGGCTTACACATAAAATATAGATATATACTGCCGCGAACTTTTTTGTAGAACTATTTAGGAGAAACAATCCCACCGTACAATATATTCGTGTAACTCTTACAGTTTTCCCACCGCACGCCAGAATAGCTCGCAGATGTCAGATTTCTTTCCGACTTACTTAACACTTATCGTTATATTTTGGCCAATTTACACAATATCTTCATAAATTATAGCCTATGTGTTATTCTGATATATAAGCTATATTACTGTAAAGTTTCATTAAAATCCATACAGTACTTTTTGCGTTAAAGAGTAACAAACATCCATACATCCATACATCCATACATCCTTACAAACTTTCACGTTTATAATATAAGTAGGAAGGATAAGGCACCACCAGCATAGGGTACAGGGACCGAGGCACTACAGGCCAACGCAGGGGGTTAGGGCTCTAAAGTCTGTCTTGGACCCCTGACAAACCTCCTCACAATATGGGTCCTGTCGAGGACTAGTGCCTTCTGCGTCTGTCCCTGAATTCGGCTGTCTAACGCGAGCCTTTTAAGGTGTTGGTTGAGGCTCTTCTTTTGTCTCGATATAACGCGACCTAATATAAACTCAACTGAGGGGGTCGGACTTCTCGGTACCAGCCAGTTCGAGTTACAGGCATGCGACCCTGACCTACCGAGCTTCTGCTCACACTCCCCCATACCTTCATTTTTAGCTACCTTTCTTTTTCAGTATTCCCAAAGTGCCCGGTTGACAGCAATAGCTCGCCCCTGTGACGTGTGTGAGACCAAATTACAGTTGGCAAAATGTGGGTGTTTAATATGCCCCTGCCATTCCCTTCAGGAGACAGGCGTGAGCGTATGTATGTATGTGTTCACTAGTCATTTCGTCATCATCAATTATCCATGGAATAATTTTGCTACTTATATAGTTATCGGTGGCGTAATGTAATTGTAATTAACCGGTTTGAATTTTAACTTAGTTATTGATTTTATTTGATTGCTGAGATGTTATTATTGATCTCGCTCGCTGACTCGCGCAAATTCGTCCGCGTTTGTAAATTTTTATCATTTTTGCAACATTTTTCATTGATGCTCCGCTCCTATTGATGGTAGCGTGATGTTATTATGCCTATAGCCTTCCTCGATAAATGGGTTATCCAACACTAAAATAATTTTTCAATTCGAACCAGTAGTTACTGAGATTAGCGCGTTCAACCAAACAAACAAACAAACTCTTCTGCTTTATAATATTAGTATACATTTTCCAAACTCAATTCTTTCGCATGAAAGTTACGTAAACCACGCTGAAATAACGTTATTCGTGCTCGAGGACGCTCTTGCGCAATATATCTACCGCTGCGTTAGTATAAATATACCGCAGGAGACTCCACAAAACATCACATAACAATCACACACCAATAACTCAACATGAAATTCTTCGTGAGTACCTATCTGATATTTCAACAAATTTATTTTCTTAAGTTCTAATTAACAAATTTATTTTGTTAACCTTCATAAATATTATTTGCCTGCATTTGTTTATCCTCACTAATATTATAAATATGAACGTGAGTTTGTTTGTTCGTTTGCTACGCTTTTACGATAATCCTGAAATTTTGCATACACGTTGTCAGGGGACATAATATATACAGAAAAGGACACAGGGTACCTTTATATTTATCCAGAAAAAGGTACCGTCCCCGGTGAGGACCTGAACTGATTGACTAAATCTTCACGAACGCGAGCAGAACTAAATAATAAAATCTGAAAGGTGACTAGATTCTCTTGAATATTCTATTCAGTATCGATAAAGTACAGTTAACAGTACACTATGGGTCACCGACATATGATAACACATTATTTGTATTTATTAACTGTTACAGTTTTGTCTTTTGTAAGTGTCAAATGTGTGTCCTTAATGTACATGTGCTGTTTCAGCTGGTCCTGTGCGTTCTGGTGGCGGCCTGCGCTGGCAGTGCAATACGCGAGAAGCGCGGTTACAGCAGCGGCTGGAGCGGTAGCAGTAGCGGGTCGAGCGGTGGCAGTGGTGGCTATGGCGGAGACTACTCCGCGCCGGCCGCGAAGATCATTTCCGTCAAAAAGGTGGTGAACGTGCAGCGCGAGGTCAGCGTGCCGCAGGTGATCCACGTGCGCAAGGTCATCTCCGAGCCCCGTGTCATCACTGTTAACAAAGTCGTCTCTACCGGGTACTCCGGAGGATACAGCAGCGGACTCTCTGGTGGGCACTCCGGCGGCGGTCAAGGTGGCGGATATTCTGGTGGATACAGCGGTGGTCATTCCAGTGGATCCGGCAGCGGTTGGTAGTGAATTTTCTAGTCAGCGGGAAGACTTCGTGCAATGTAAACTATTAAAATAAATATTTTTCAGTATTTTTAAATACTTCTATTATTTAAATTCAACTACGCAGGTACGTCGAGACTTGAGTTTGTAAAATCGAATGCTGCTTGCTACTGTTATGTATTAGAGAGATGCACTGTCTTACCATTTTCTACAACAAACAATTCTAGTAATTTAGTTATATTTCTATATTTCACTACGGTTAATAGCTTCCCTATCGGTTTAATTAATTCGCCCGTGTAGTACTTAAACATTAATTTACATGGCGTAAGGGTCAAATTTTTAAACAGTCTGTTATAACATTCCGAGCTTATACATGAGACAGCACTACCTGTATCACATTCCATTTTTATATCATGACCATTCACATTCAACGTAATATAGATAGGTGTACACTGTGTTGGCGATAATAAACGTATCTCTATTACCTCGTCACTGTCCACGCTATTGTTGTCGTCAACGTCGGTATGTTGAAGGTCAACATGGTGTGGTCCCGTTAACCTTGGGCAAACCCGCCGCAGATGACCCGGCTGGTTGCACACTCTGCACACGTAACGCCCGTACTTGCAAGTGGTTGCCTCGTGCTGCGCTCCACACACCCGGCACTGCGGTAGCGGCCACCCGCGCGCTGCCGGGGTTGGCGCGACAGCTGGCCGATATGCCTCTAGCCTGCCGTGCCCGCCCTGGTTTCTGTCTCGCTCACCCGCCGCAGACCTTGCACTGCGCCTTGGGTTCGCGATCAGCACCTGACAATCGACATCGGTCGCACTGGTGCTGGCCCTCGGTTGTGTGTATCTATTACGTTCCACCACCGCTGCTGCGTCTTTCTCAGCCGCCTCCAAACTGACCGCCAGCCTGTACGCCTTGGCAAAATCCAACTGACTTTCCGCGAACAATCGTTGTCGTATTATTTCACTGATTATCCCGCATACTAACTGGTCTCTTAGGCTCTCCTCCAACCACGTTCCAAACCCACACGTCTTGGCCATCTTTTTCAACACAGCCGTATAATCCGATATGCTTTCGCCTTCCCTTTGTTTCCGGTTCCTAAACTTATAACGCTCAGCTAATTCACTAGGCTTAGGTTGTAAATGCCGTTCCATGATATCCGTTATTTCTGTAAAAGTTTTACATTTTGGTTTATCGGGGGTGCACAAGTTAACCAAAAGTTCGTAACTTTCCGATCCCATAACGGTGATTAGTGTAGGCACTTGCAGATCTGCCGCAATTTTATTAACTAAAAAGTACTGTTCTAATCGTTCCACATCTAACCGCCAGTCGTCACAGTTAACTTTGAACTCGGAAATTTGTCCGATCGACATTTTACTAGACAATAATCTTCGTGTTTTTACAACGTACTACTAATTGCCGTATTTTACGCGTAATATTCTTGTTTCTCGTCGCCACTGTTATGTATTAGAGAGATGCACTGTCTTGCCGGATATAGGGATCAGGAATAATACACTACTTCGCTGTACTACGTATATTGGCCGACTGCTTTGCTACATTAACAGCACTGGGGCGTGACTTATAACTACCCACTATTTACAAGATATTACAGCTACCGCTTGGTTAATCTGTCATAATTATAGAGAGAAAACATATTTGTTTCATTGAGCGATAACGAGTAAAGTTATACTCTAAGGAAACTTACTATTTGAAAGAAAGAAAGAAAAATGTTTTATTTGTAGACACCTAAGACACACAATAACTATAGCACAGATAACATAATACTATACTACTATAGTACAATAAAGTTACATCTAAAGACAATAAACGGGCTTAAAACATGTGTCCCTCACGTGCCCGACGAATAGGGTCTGGTTCAGCATTTGCCAGACATGTGCCTAGCGTTGGTTTTCAACCAGACCCTTCATACCCCACGGATATCAATCAGCAAAAACGAAATAAATACAACATAAAACATTATTTTTATGTAAAACTAATATTATTATTATGTACTTCTTACGTCGTTCTATAAATGATCAGGCCCGCTACCCCCGCCAAGGTCTATGGAATCATATTAATTGTGATGTCATGGGGTTAGAGGGTTAAATTTATTTTTCTCTCCTTTGGCACAGAATTTTTTCTCCTGGGTGAAAGATACCCTATGTCCTATTCTGTGTACTACCCCTGACAACTGACACTGTGATCGATTGATCGTTATGGCGGCAAAGCGTAATAAACAAACTCACATGCGCATTTCAAAGTCATTTGCTAAATATGACTTAAGATTGATTGATTGATATTAACTAAGAACAAATAATACCTGAATACATATAAACAGGAACAAACTCCTGGGGGATGTTGACCAGAGCTATCCTTATTGATATAATATCATGAACATAGGCGATACAAGCCTTTTAATCCTCGTACGGGGAACTGAAAAATAATTACGTCAATAAATAATTGGTTTGAGCGAAAGGCAGATCTAGCGGTGGTCGCTGCATTACATTTAATTGGTAGGTGTTTATTGGATTGGAAATTGGAAGCATGCAGGTAGTTTCAGAAAAGCGCCTCGCCGGCGGCTAGGCGAGGTGTGGATGGTATGGGCATGAATTGAATGGGTACGAGATTTGTGTATCCGTTTTACAAAGTAATAAACACTCTATTTATGTAGCTTTAAAATCTAATATAAAGTTATATCACAATTATCTTCGAACACATCTGGACGTTTTACACCAAAGATGTTCGGGACGTGGATAGAAATTTTACCATACCAATAATCAGCATCATCCCATCTACACTTCGCCTCGCCAGTCTTAAACCACCTACCTGACAATTGATACGGTCGTTGAGTCATTCACTATTAACTCACTATATTAACTAAGTAGTTAAGTACCTAGCAAATGTCACCAATGATCTGTCCGACGACATGGACTTAGAAAGGGAATGCAGGGCGTTGTCAGTGAGGTGTAACATGTGGGCTCGTAGGTTCGCGCGATGTACAGAAGCCGTAAAAGTAATGTTGTTTAGAGCGTATTGCCAGTCACTGTACACGTGCGCCCTATGGGTCACTTACATTCAACGCTCGTACAATGCTTTGCGTATCCAAATAATTATACAATAACGCCTTCCGGGTAACGCTGGGGCTACCGCGCTTTTGCAGCGCATCGGGGATGTTTGCGGGGAATTCTGATCATGTAAAAATCAGTAGCTACCTAGATTTTATAAACGTAATAGATAATTTATTTGATCACAAGTGGCGGTTTTAAATAAATTAATGGTATTTTATTTCAAGAGAATCTCAATCCGTACTAAAGTTATCTATGGCAAGTTATAGAAAGTCTGGAAAACTCACAGATCTTGTGATGGTGGATGATTTTTTGGTACCCTAATATGTATGAGAACCATTATGCTTTCTTACTATTTAGGAAACTCATGTTTATTACAAAGACCTTCTTACAATTTCATTGCACAATTCTAATAATTTAATATTTACCGTACTACAAACTGTTAATATATTCCCAAAACGGCAGATGGGCGATAAATAAAAGTAAATAAAAGAATTTAAAAAAATAAATTTATTTTAGCAGAACTCTGTGAAGCTTTCACGTTGACTAGTGTGCTCACCACCAACCGCTGCTGGCATGACCACCGCCGAATCCACCAGAATATCCTCCGCTGTAACCGCCAGAATATCCACCAGAGAGTCCGCTACTGTATCCTCCGGAGTAGCCGGAAGACAAGGGCACGACTTTGTTGACAGTGACGACACGGGGCTCGGAGATGACCTTGCGCACGTGGACCACCTGCGGCACGCTGACCTCGCGCTGCACATTCACCACCTTGTTGACGGAGATGACCTGCGCGGCAGGCGCGGAGTATCCTCCGCTCCAGCCGCCACTGCCACCGCCGAGTCCTCCGCCGTATCCACCACTCCAGCCGCTGCCGTAGCCGCGCTTCTCGCGTATCGCGCCACCGGCACAGACAGCCACCAGAGCGCACAGGACCAACTGAACAGAATAGCTACGTTACAAAAACTAACCTAATTCCACCTTTCAACAGATAGTTTTTTGGTTGGTAGCTAGCGGTCGGTTGAAGAAATCTTTTTGCATTTGATAGCAAAACTATTGAAGTAGGTTGAAGGCAATTTAAAATCACGCCCGACCTTTTGGAGCGCAGCAGGATCCATAAACGTGGGTCAAACTGTGGGGAACGATTAGCGTTGAAATAAACTAATTAAAGATGTTCAAAGCGTTTGTGTCACATTTCTAAAGTAGCTACGGATCAGGTCATCATCCTCGGCACCTTTTTCCAACTAAGTTGGGGTCGGCTTTCAGTCTAACTACGATAAGACCGAACTTTGATATTTTACGTGAAGCGACTGCCATCAGACCTCCACAACCCAAATATTAGGCGATATCGAAATTTTAAAGTAAAATCGAACTTTTTAGGGCTCCAACTACCCGTAACGAACCTTTCGTTACGGGTAGTTGGAGCCCTAAAAAGTCATCACTCTTATTTAGTATACAATACCTTTATTGTAAATTGGAAAACCTTATCAAGGATGAGAGAACAGGGAATCACTGGCAGTGTATTCAATACCTGGAGATTTCGATAAATGATAAATATAGATATAGGTGTCAGTGGATACTCACAAAGGATTTCATGTTGATGTTCTAGTTATCTGTTGATGTATGATGCTGTGTGAGGTCTCCCGCGGTGTATTTATACGAGCGGCGCGGTCTGTTGCGCAAACGCACTCTCGAACCTACTGAACATCGGTGCAATGATCATACGCTACAATCGCACCCGAACAACCTTCACACAAACAGTAGTTGTAATCATTTCATTTAGGCACTGGATGTAGGTCAAAACTTTGTTTCAGAGCGACCTGGTTACACTGCTAGAAGTAAACGTCGAATACGCTTTCGCTTCGCTTATTTGTCGAAAGATGGGAATAGGGGCTATTAAATACAAGGGGATGGATGGGTTCGCAGTCTTTGGGCTGGTTGAGAGACAGTGGATACAGTCTGGTGCTGAACCGTAATCCTGGCCTGCAACGAACAGGAACGGTGGTTATTCGGGATTGCAAAAAACATTACGAAATTACCCAATACGAAATTAATTAAATTGATCCACTTTGGATGAGACGAATCCATTCATCCGAATTGGAATTTGGGTGAATTTGATCTGACAGAGATCATGGAAAGGCTGTCATTTATCGATCTGCACTTGATTGATGGGTTAGAGAAGCGCACGGACCCATTTATCATTTTATCCTATCCCTCTCTGATCATCTATAGATATATCAGTCACTGAGATGAAATGACACACACAATACACCTGTAGCAATAGTGTAGTAAAATTACAAAACAAGAGCGTGATAAACTTAGAATAAAACTTCTCCCTTTTCTATATCTCCTCTTCCTTTTCTATCTCTCTCTTAGTCTCTTTGAATTGGCAATCGCTGAAAAATATTTGTAATTTATATGGAAGTGTCATTGTTACTTTATACCCGACTGCCTAAGAAGGGTAATGTTTTTTTACTTTAATCAACATTTGATAAAGTAACGCAGGTTAAAATTTTTGAAATAAAGGCAACTTAGAGACGCTGCTACATCTATGAATAATCCATCCCGTTGAGGTACTGCTCCGGAGAAATGTGTGGTGCCCCACCTTCTTTCACAAATATAAATAGAAGTCGGTCGTTTATAACTGGAATAGAGGTGAGGTATTTAGTAATGATGCAATGCTGACCCACATTCAGGGATGTGTAGTGGCTAAGAGGCAGTCATTGAGGTTGTTCAACTTTACTCCAAGGAACTCGTACAATAAAACAGTGCGGGTATCGCAACCGTACCACGTAATAAAACCACTTCAAATGTTAAGCTTATTACAAAAACTATCTAGCTATGAAACTATAGCTTATCTAGGTACCTTCTTATTCTCATTAAAGATGGGTGTAGTGTAGGGGAAAATTTGCCTACCATTAGTTTTGGTATAAATACGCTACACTGATCCCAGTTAAACCATTCGCATTCCCACATTTGTAACGACAACATCTCAAAGGCGTAGGTGTGACTCATATAGTTTCACTTAAATTAATTAATAACCAAGAGATTTATCCGACAATAGGTATAACATCTTATGATCTTAATAAATAAATTATGTTTCAGTCAATCCAATTACGCAAAATTAATTTGTGAACTAAACACATTACGTGGGAGATCTAACGTGGGAGAGCCATGCTTCGGCACGTATGGGCCGGCTTGACTCTGTTCTATACCACGGCCTCACAGAAAACCGCTTGTGAAACAATGTTTGCATTGCTTTTCGCCGCATAAGTGAGGTTACCGGAGGCCCTAACACTTCTCTCTCCCCTATTCCCGTCCTTTCCTCCCCTGTAATCCCCCTCCCCTACTCCAACTCTCCGCCCCCTCCCCCTACTCCCACCTTAAAGGGCGGCCACGCACTTGTGACTCTTAAGTTGCAGGTGCCCATGGGCGGAGGTAGTCATTTGCCATCAGGTGACCCGTCTGCTCGTTTGCTTCCTATAACATAAAAAAAAAATTGCAATGTTTCTAAGATACAATGGGAGAATCCTTCCATCAGGCTAGGTGATTGGGCCTTTGTGACCACGGCTTAATAGCTGATGCTGTAGTGTTGTTCATAATAATAATAAATAATAATAAGCGCGAGAACCTCCATTGTGCAGTACAGGATCGTTGTTACTATTTAGTTCGACTCGTCTTCGCTAGGTGGCGCTAAAGTATGTTTGATTACTTTTGATGTATGTGGATGTCGCTGTTGCCACAAATTTATATATTAATAGATACGTGAAGTTGTTTTTTTTTTGTTTTAAAGCAAATTTCGCGAATCAAGGAATGTGAAATTCGGAATTCGAAAACTTAAAGTTGATGTGTAGCAAAAGAGTAGAAAGCTAAAATTTTTAAACAAAATTTAGTTAGTATAGTTACATAAATTTAAAAATTATGAGAAAACAACTACAAAAATATACAGTGGTCCCGTATTTACGTAGACCTTTAATGGCACTCAAAGTCTACACAATGACAGTTCAACTTATACTGGGCCACAATTAAAACAAAACACTCAAAATTCTACAATGTTAACGAATTTATAGTTGAAATTAGAGTTGAGTTCGAGCTGAAATTCTAGTTATTTATTTTTGTTTATTGATTAGCATTGGCAACAAATGATTACATAACTAATATGACCTAATATAAATGAATCAATAAATAATAAATCAAAACCTATAGGGTACTTCCCCATGACCTAGAATCATTAGATTTGGTAAGAAGCAAGGTCTCACAGCACAAGTAAAGAAAAAACCGGACAAGTGCGAGTTTGACTCGCGCACCGAGGGTTCCGTAAGCAAACAAACTTAAATCATTTTCGAAGACTTTGCCCGTCTTTTTCGGAAGACAAACTTAACTTTGCAGTTGCGATATACGACAGAGTCAACAATTCAACCGCAAAATATAAGTTTGTAATCGCAACAACTACTTTTTATGTGATATAACAACAAATTAACGACTTTCGGATTTTTTCCTTTACCTGTGCTGTCAGACCTAGCTGCTTATTCTTTGATGCGTCCACGGATTCTTGAGAAAAGGGTCTTGACAGACAAGACGACAGAGTAAAACTCGCACTTGACCAGTTGTTTCTTATATTTAGGCAAGTTATCACCAAACAGATCTAATATAATATAATAAATGATTCAAATTGTTGTCAGAAAATATTATCAATCGATAATTAAGTGAGAAATGGGTAGCGAGATGTTGCGATCAATGTAAATACCACTTGTATTTGTACGAGTTTAAGCTTGCATTGGCACGTTGAAGTGGTGGTGTCTATAAGTCTATAAGCAAAGACTAAATGGCTGATTGGCTAAAAGCACTTAGCTGAGTCTAGTAGGTACCATAATGCCGTTAAAAGAAGTTAGAGGCTTCTAGAAAAATCTGAACAAATGTTCTTTTGTATGATGTATTATGTCCTTTGTATAGTGTTAACAGGCGCGGTCGCAGCCTGACATTTTGGAGGGGGTCACTAATAATCTTATATATCAAATTCTCGTGTCACAATCTTAGTTACCATACTCCTCCGAAACGGCTTGACCGATTCTCATGAAATTTTGTGTGCATATTGGGTAGGTCTGAGAATCGGCTCTTATTCTTTTTTTCATCCCCCTAAATGTTAAGGGTAGATTATTAGATATTTTTTTTATTTTTTTATGATACAACATTAGAAAATACATACAACCCTGACTTTTCAACTCTCTACGATCAACCCCTGTTTTTTAATAGCGATATTTTTACTTTCGTTGGTACAATTTTTTTAAAGTATTTAACCCATTGAAAATAGAAAGTGCGATTGCTATAATGGATTTTTTTTAATGGAATAGGGGGTTAACGAGCAGACGGGTCACCTGATGGTAAGTGACTACCGCCGCCCATGGGCACCTGCAACTCGAGAGCCATAAGTGCCTTGCCGGCCTTTAAGGTGGGAGTAGGAGAGGAGGGGAGATGGAGAGATGGGGGGGAAGATGGAGAGAGGGAAGGGTTAAGGCCACCGATAACCTCACTCGCTCGGCAAAACACAACGTAAGCGTTGCTTTATCGATATGCCGATCGAGCCGGCCCATACGTGCCGAAGCATTGCTCTCCCACTGTTAAACTTTAAATATGTCAGTTTAATTAGTGAAGTACTTTTTCGTACGTTGGTGTTTTGTTATTTTTATAGTCATAGACCCCATCCCACAGTAAGTTAGTTATTTTTTGACTACCAAAATATTCATTAGAAATAATTAATATGGCAAAACAACGTGTGCCGGGTGATCTAGTAATATCTACAATATGTCGAGTAAATTAGACTTTATTGCACAATACACAGTTTTATTGCACACATTATACAACAAATATTTAAGTGTTCTATTTTTATTGGCAAATCGGTTGATAATCTTTATTTTGAGACGTCTGGGGCTATCTCTGGATGAATATTTAGAACAGCTAAACCTGTCAGCCTCTCAGCCTGATAACATGTCTCTGATGTCACACCGCTTATAGGAGGAGTTGCCAGAATGTTCTATAATAATCTTTATTTGCTAGAAACATGGTTACAATAGTGTTGTTGTTTTACATATAAAATTAAGTACAGCATGTTTCACTACTAAATCGGCATGCAAATATTTAGTAACTATAATTTATATATTTAAAAAAAGAAGCAAATTCAGCAAATTCTTTCTAATTGGGTAGAGATCATCGTCGCAAACTTAGACTGGAGACACTACACACTTAGGAAATTTTGTAGCAGTATTTTCTTTGACCTCCCGTTTCCACTATGAAATCCATAGCTGATACACTGTTACGACAGTGGCAGCAGAAACACTCAAGAAATGGGAATAATATTCAAATTCAAATTCAAAGAAGAAAGAAGGTCTTCTTCTGTATATGGGCCATTCTTTTACAAATCGGACAGATTTGGACAAAAATTGACCGGCACCATTATTATAGAACAATATTATCAATATTACTGAGATAACGATATGGGGTTAGAGAATGTGCATGGCGTGCATAGGAACCCGCGCGCCGATACAACGTACCCCGCTAGATTCATTAATTTATCTTTAACAAAAAATGGGTTCCAAACCAAAATTCATCAAATTCTCTAATATTCGATCCCAAAATATTGGGAAAAAAAGAAATACTCGAACATGGATAACTTTTTTTCGATATAGAACCCGTAAAAAGAAATTCAGCCAAATGAAAAATGTGTCGGTCAGAAAGGTATTCGGTTTGTAAAAGAATGACCGAGAATGCCAAAAAGATTTTGGCATAAAAATGCCTAATCCGAACAGGTTTATTGTATCCGCAGAAAGTCGGTCCTGTAGGTCAGTCATTATGCTATCTTTCAGTGGAATGTAAACAGTCCTCCGAAAATATTCCTCATCATTTCCTTGATAATTATCGCGAAGAGTCTGCCGAGGTGCAGTACGAGGCCTCGTAATAACTATACCCAGTTTTTCGGCTAGCTCTTGTGCCTCGACAAATAAGTTGTGAAAATTTCCTTCAGCATTTGATTTTGGGGGGGTCATGTCCCCTGTGACCCCCCCCCTTCGGACCGCGCCTGAGTGTTTATGTAAGTAAACATGTAGTGTGTAACTTCGTTATTCCAGGACTTCATTGTGTAGACGTCACCATTCTTTCTATACATATAGATAATGCATTTTATGTAATGTAACAGTTCTCTCGATGAATGAAGGCATCCTTGAACGTTATTTTTAACCGACTTAAAAAAGGAGGACTTATGTAGTATATTGTTTTCTTATGTGTATATTACCCACTGACCTCTATCTTGTACAATAGAGGTCAGTGATATTACCCGATATCTGCGATATTTGGAAACTAATTTTAATAATTCTTTTTTAATTGAATTGGTTGTACTCGACGTTGGTCCCATTTACATTTGAAGAAAATATTCCACCTCTAAGGGTGGAAAATTAAGGGATGAAGAAAGCAGCCTAATACAGATTTATCATGAGATACGCGCATTGTAGTAGGTGATACTTCTTTAAAAGTTAATTATACTTGAGACGTCAGATTCGTTTCAAGACATTTCGAAGAACAGACGAGATGATACAGGTCTTTTGATCCAAACAGATGCCGACCGCGCCGTCAGCTGATAATAATGAAACAAAATGAAGGTGATTACTGGCAGAAACTTATGTTTTACATTTAGTATATAATTTGTGTATAATGTGCGTGATTCTCATTCGAGAGCGATATCGAATTCAGCCGATATCATTGACATTTACTTTAAAATTATGTGGTCGAAGTTGATCCAAAACAACGTCGAGCAACGGTTTGAGAAACCTTCAAAACACCTGTTGGGTTTTCACAGCAACCTTTGACGCCCTGCCGCAGATTTTATGTATAAATATTCATGTAATTGAATAAAAAATTGTTAAGCTGTGAAACTGTTTCTAAACTACTACAAACTTGATAACTACATAACTTTTACTTTACTGCTTAGATAGTCAATACTTAGTATGCATGGTGTAGGGCGAAAGTAGAAACAAAATCACTAATTCAATATCTCTGTATGAGCTTTCGTTGGTAAAGTTTTTTGACAGTATTCATAGACCGGGTGATGATATTTGATTATATAAATCTAATGAATGTTTATGAATGATTAAATAAAAGTAAATAATTAACAAAATAAAAAAATGTGTTTATTTACATTTTAAGAACTTCATGAAGCCTTCTAATTGACTAGAACGTCTACCACCAACCACTGCCGGATCCGCTGGAATAACCGCCGCTGTATCCACCATGACCACTGGAGTATCCACCGGAATATCCACCGGAATATCCACCAGAGAGTCCGCCACTGTATCCTCCGGACCAACCGTTAGATACTGGCACAACTTTCTTGACAGTGATGACACGGGGCTCTGAGATGACCTTGCGCACATGGATCACCTGCGGTACGCTGACCTCGCGCTGTACGTTCACCACCTTGTTAACGGCGATGACCTTCGAGGAAGGCGCGGAGTAACCACCGCTGTATCCACCGCTGTATCCACCGCTGTATCCACTGCCATATCCACCGTCATATCCACCACCGTGTCCACCGCCGTATCCACCGCCGTATCCACCGCCGTATCCACCGCCGTATCCACCGCTCCAGCCGCCGCTCAGTAATCCACTGTTTCCGGACCAGCCGCTGCTATAGCCACGCTTCTCGCGAATCGCACCACCGGCGCAGGCCGCCACCAGAACGCACAAGACCAGCTAATTCAGAGTAAACACACAAATTACACGTAAATTAATATTGAATTTTTTTAAAAGTGCGACTAAATACCTTCAGTAATATATAATTATTTAGAAAATTAAGCTATTACATAGTTTCAAAAGACTTCGACAAGGATTAGACATACACACTACACAGGTGGTCGTAATTGTGATCACTAAAGTAACTAGTAAAGGAAGTATCTACTAGTATTTGGCATTTTTTGTTTAAACAAGTGGCTACTATACTCACGAAGGATTTCATGTTGTTGTAGTGATGTGTGGTAGTTGATTGATGTTGTGTTGAGCCTCCTGGTGTGTATTTATAGTTGCGGCGCGGCGCATTGCGCAAGCGCGTCCTCGCCCCCAGACAAACTGACGCATTGAGACTGTTACACATCTCTGATCTACATTAATATCACTCGATTTAGAAGAGAGCGTATTAAAAATGATTTAAAAGATGATTTTTGTAATAATCTAGTAGGGTCTCAAACCTTAATCCTTGTTACAATTTCAGAATATTTAGGCCAGCAAAAGTTTTGTTACGAAACAAGGTGATTTAAAGATAAGTGTGGTCATAGGTCAGTGCTAACTTGATAATAACAACAAATCATATGACTTCTTGACAGGACATTCTTTTTTTCTACACGACAAAGTTAGCAAACAAGCAAACGGTCCCCTTTTCAACATTCTTTTGATTAGCTTCACTTGTAAGTTGTAACTAACTAACAATGTAATCAAATATCTAAGATGTCAATTCTAACCTACTTCTAATTGTCGTATTGAAATGAAACTAGCTACTGACGTGGGAGAGCCATGCTTCGGCACGCATGGGCCGGCTCGACTCCGCTTGATACCACGGCGTCACAGAAAACTGAGTCACTCACTCAGTTTTCTGTGAGGTCCTGCCCCTCTCCTCCCCTCTCCCCTCTTCCCCCCGCTCCCCCTACTCCCACCTTAAAGGGCGGCAACGCACTTGTGACTCTTGATTTACAAGTATCCATTGGCGTCGGTAGTCATTTACCATCAGGTGACCCGTTTGCTCATTTGCCCCCTATACCATAAAAAGAAAAAAAAACTTTGTATGTAGTTTGGAAGACAATACTATAATCTGGCATCTTGGAGCTGATCTGGTGATGGAGCCAGGAGGTGGTAAGGGCAACTATTTAGTAGCTACTAGTAAATCTTTTGGACTTATATGATTCGTTTCGACGAATCAATAGGTTTGGTTTGGTGTCGATGGTCTGATGATTAAGCCAGGAAGGAGGTGGATAGTGTGGAACCCTTCCTTTTTTCCTTTAAACTCATTTCGATATTAAAGTGTATTTTTTTAGTTTTACTAGTGGCTAGTGATCTTGACTGCTAAGCCAGATTATGTGATGAGCACGATCATTTGTTCTGTGTCTGGGTGTAATTTATCTACAATATGTATGTATTTAGAAATATATAAGTACCTATGTTTATCAGCAGTTTGGTTACCATAGTACAGGCTCGGCCTAGTTGAGAATCAGACGGTCGTGTGTGAGGTGTCTCAAGTTATTATTATTAAAATATTTTTTTTAATGACTCGTACTAGGTAAATAATAATAATAATATTTTCTTCTGCCATTCCACTATGTCAACTTCTTCACCTCATTCGTTCATCCATCCGCATCACGTGTGTTGCCAAACTTGCAACTAATAGACAAAAAAATGACTTACATAACAATAATAAGTCTCGAATTTGAAGAATCTAACTCCTAACACTCGACTATTGCAGCCTCCGTGACCCATCAATGCGTTAAGGTTTATCGCTCACTGTAGCTCACGGATGCCAGGTCGCTACGATCACTTGCACTCTGCCTTGTAAACATATGTCGCCGCGGGCTGAGACGAACTGAATTAGTATTTCCAGACAATAAACACGCGTAAATGCTACCCCGATACGTCTCCGACGTACTACTACTATTGGCGTAGAACCACAAATAAGATAATAGTTACGTAGAACTTCTAGTAGGTACTTAAAGCACAGAATATTCTTTGAGAACCCAACGCGATTCGGCTCTCTGTGCAGATAACCATGATACTTACACAAGATGTTATTAGTTTATTACATACTAGCTGTGCCCGCGACTTCGTTCTCGTTTTTTTCGGAAAACAGCAATTTGTCGCTTATTGCATAGTACCTCTTTCTCCAGGCAGGATTTTTTATACTGAATTGGCGTGAAACAACTTGGAGCGTACAAAAAAGGTTGTTTTGGTTGCTTACACATGAAATAACGACATAAATTGGCCGTGGTAACATTACTCATTTGTTTTTCGTGTGGAAGCTCACCTCACTGGGGTATTGGTGAGGCCGTATATCAGGCTTAAACCAACTAAAAAAACACGGTGTGCCTCACAGCACCGTTTATGAGTTGACCGTCGGTACGGCGACGTTTTGCCTCCAATGATCCACCCAACGCTGGCTAGCGGACGGCAACTGGGCGATGTCCAGACACCCTCTTCACGGGAGACTCTGCTTCGGGTGAAGAACATAAAACTCGTCTCATACACCCACAACCATTCTTAGCGTACGCATGAGAGCGCGAGTGAAAAGATTCCACCTGGAAGTTTTTCTACCGAATCCACACCGTCACCTCCTCCTTGCGCGAGATGATTTCCTAGTAGAAAATCGTCATAAAACAACTGTGACGACCTAACATCTCGATTCGTCCGACCAATTGGGAGACTCAGTCAGTGCCGCTTCCTAGAAACTATGGGCCCCCTCGGTATACCTAACAGATAAATGTTTGCTTCTGAGCTTTGTTTAGTCACGGTGTAACTTAAGATTTCACACTACTGTAACCGAACGGAATATAAATGGTCTGAAAGTGTAAAAAAAAACTTCACCGGTTACATGTCAATATTTCAGTTTAGATGTAATTTTTTGGCGATAGTGTCTGCCATGCATTTAATATAGTAAAATACTGTAATACTAAGAATGTGTAAAGTTAAACTAACAACTAAGTCATAGATGCTTTAAATAAAAATTCTATTCTATTCTAATAAAATCATGTGGACGGGAATCAAAGCGATCACGTATTTAAAAGGCCGTGATCACAGGCCTGTAGGTAGTGTAATACTTTTTAAATACGTGATCGCGAGCATTCTCGTCAACATAATTATATTATCATGGAACGCAAAAGTTTGGATCTTCTTTTTCTATAACTCTATTTATAAATATATGTAACTTTACTGGACTGTCCTGATGGTCTCGTAGTTAGTGATCCTGACTGCTGAGCCAGAGGTCGTGGGTTCGATTCCCACCCAGGACGAATTATTCTCTGTCTAGGTGTAATTTATTTATAATATGTATGTATTTAGAAATATATAAGTATGTTTATCAGCAGTCTGGTTACCATAGTACAGGCATTGCCTACCTTAGGATTAGACGGCCGTGTATGAGGTGTGTGAAGTTGTTATTATTATTAATGCCCTGAAACATATTTATTAATTTAATGGCTGGGAGAGGCCAAATAGCTCGTTGGCATAGTCAAGAACCAGCTATCGATTGATCTGGGATCACCAAACAAAGAAAAAAAAACTCCTGCTGCTTCAGCAATCACCACAGAAAAGCATATTCCGTTATGATGTCCTACGTTTGACAATATACATTCACTCGAAATCCTTCAAACAGACATGACTATTTGCAGGTGAAATAATATTTCTTTAAATCACAGGTAAAAATCGATTCTTTGTACTCTTAATATTTATTAGTTAATTAAATTGAGTGGTTTTATAAAAAATATAAAACAAAAAAATTAAACCGACGAAAAGAACTAAAACGCAAAAAATAAATAAACCTTTTAAGTCTTAAGTATTGAGCTTATTTAAAAGGTTTATTTATTGTTTGCTTTTTAGTTTTTTCTTCGGTTTAATTTTTTGTTAAAAAGGTTATTATTTATGAAATTTTTTCATCGTGCTCGGCTACACGATGTGATGATTTCTAAACGCAAATACCGTAATGAAAAGTAAACAGAAACACTATGCGTTTCTACAAATTTCGAGGGTTTCTCTCAATTTTATCAGAATTCCACTATCATATCCGCGTAACGCGTGTTTATCGTCTGGAAATACAAATTCAGTTCGTCTCAGCAAGCGACGACGTACCGAAGTAAAATTTCCATATATTTTATTTTTATTTTAAAACACTTCCTGCAGATACATTGCATGAGGCGGACTTAATGCCGTAGGCATTTTCTACCAGTCAACCGCTGTACCGCGTATACGCTGCTCGGAATACAGAAAACAAATCTAATATTAACGCGAGCAAAACCGCACGCAAAAGTTAGTAATTTATTATCTGTATTTTCGGTAATCGGTTATAAATTTTGTTACGCATATAAAATATACTTTTACTCTGTTATTTCGTTAAGAATTTACTGTTCCTAAGACAAAATGTGCAACGAGTTTCGAGATACGTATCCGATGGTTGTTGCTTTCGCTGTGTGAAATGTTGCTAACCTGACCGCTTTGGTACCGATAAATCATACTTGTGTAATATACTACTGATTGTGTGTGAGTCAGATTTACTTCATTTATTGAAGGATTAGAGAAGGTGTCAATATCAGTTTTAGTAATCGTTTTGAACATACACTATCTAGTTACTTAAAGGATGTAAACACATCTTGGAAGCCAATTGTAACCTATGAAAATTTGTATGTACATATAATTATGTAGTTTGGATTACAGATATTATTTAGCATCTTTTGTTGATCTGGTGATGGAGCCAGGAGGTGGATAATGGAACTCTTCAGCGGCTACTAGTAAACCTCTCGAATTTGGGCTCATGATTCGTTTTGACCAGTCCGACAGATTGGGCTTGATAACGATGGTCTGATGATTTTGCCAGGAGGAGATTATTGGATATGGTATAGTGGGATAGGCGGTTTGACATTTAAGCGTGTTTTTTTATTATTATTAGTAATTTGATAGTTTATTTATTCAGAAATAATAATTCATTCATATAATCGTGCTTGAATGCATAACAATTAATAATAATACAATACACCATTTAAAATTAAAAAATACAATTAAATAAAAAAATTAAATAGCATAATAATCAAAACAAAATTTATTAGATTTTACAGTATGTCATGCAAAATACAAAAAAAAACAATTAAGGCATGTCATAATTTAAAATATTAAACTCTATGTTTACCAAAAAAATTTATTGCATCTATTTGAATTGATAAATTTATTGATGGAATTATAATTATTTTCCAAAAGCTTTAAGTTTTCGTTTAAATAAGGAAGTTCTGTAAATAACGCTTTGTATCTCTTCCGGTAAACAATTATAAAGTTTAATAGATTGATATTGAACACAGGCACGAGCTATATTCAAGCCCTAGGGCTTATTGTATGTTTTTTTTATTTATTTCTTCCGCATACTCTCTCTAACTAATCTTTCTTCGTGGGTTTCAATTAGGAAGGATTATACAAAGATAATTAGAAAGGTGCCTATTATAAATAAAAAAAAAATCAAGCAGTGGCAATCCCTAAAAATGTACACTGCATTTTGTTGTGATTGGATCGAGCCGTAAGTAATGTCGGTGCTACCAAGGACTGCAATTCCAAGTAATGCGACTATGATCTCCTATTCACATTGCCCTCGGAACAGTCATAGAATAACGGTTATGAGTGTTATAATGTATATCAGGCAACCGAATGTTTTATGAAACCATTTTTGATCTATGCATGCCAAAGTATAAAATGTTTAATAAAAAGCGGTCAGAGCGAAATGGTTAAGGCGACTTGCGATCAAGTGGTTGCGGGTTCGAACCCCACCCAGCGCACTGCCATCGTGAACCCACTCCTAACCACAAGGATTTAGCTTAGCTGGAAGGGTTAAAAGAATACTAGTAATATATTATCCTCTATACTTTAAATCAATTTAGCAATCGTATCACCGTCGGAGAATACCGGCCAATTACTATCCTCTCATCTCCAGCCAAAAGTATTCGAGAACATAATACACAATTATGTGTACTTCCAAATAATTAAATATCTTTACGATGAGCTTCACGGCTTCAGATCAAAGCACTCAGTCAATACCAACTTACAGACCTTTTTTAATTTTACAATAAAAACTTTCGTGAGTGGTATTCCATGTGTGACGCCTGACACCGTCGCGGCAGGACGCTTCACTCCTTGAGAAAGGGCCCCCGTCGGGTCCGAAACTAGTCGGGCATCCCCGAAATACAAACGTGAGTAAAACCGTATACTTTTTAATAAATATGACCTTTTTTAACTTTATAATAAAAAAGGCTTTCGATAGAGCCAATAACGACTTACTGCTTTCGAAGCTTGGCATAGCTCCAGAATTACTTTACCTGCTTGCAGACTATCTTCGCGACTGACATCAGTATGTCAAGATTGGTCTATCTTAATCAAAACCGTACCATATGCGATCCGGTGTGAGCCAAGGTTTAGTACGTGGGCCCTTGTTGTTTCTTGTAATGATAAATGACCTATCCACACGCATGCCAAATATCTCCTGTATGCGGATTACTTAAAACTTAACTGTGAAATTGTTTCTAAAGCTGACTGTCTAAGATTTCAACAGGATTAGAAGCAATAAATTAGTTGGCTTGAAATAAAAATATGGGATTTAACTATTCCAAATGTTTTGCTATGACTTTCAGAAGAAAAAGGCATCCAATCTACTTTGATTACTAACTTAAAACTAGTTAAAAGATTTGGGGGTAATATTCGATCCGGGATTCACATTCCATGATCATATGGTGTTAACCGCAAAGGAGTACTTTAGGCGCTTTGGTTTTGTTCTCAGGAATGCGAAAGACTTTCTAAGTAATGACGTGGTAAGAACTAAGAACACTGTACAATTCCTAAGTTCGTAGTAAACTGGAATCCAACGCTTGAGTCTGGAATCCCTCTGAAACCACCTACGTCCTTTTACCAGAGAGGGTTCAGAAAGCTTTCCTGTAATTCTTTTACAAAAGGGAAAGAAATACTTCGTTTTGGCTATTGGAAAAGGATAAGTGGATTGTGGAGGACCGGGTGTAATGTCCCTCCAGCACTAAGGGAGGATCCTCCGACCAGGTGATCATGCCTGGCGGGCCGCGGCCCAACGCTTGATGTTCGGTAGTTGTATATATACTAATTTGACCGAGAACTCTCATAGCGCGATGCAGGATTAGTTCAGTTTGTCTTAGCTAAATGAGTATGTTTTTGCTGTATGTGGAAGCCACCACATGGATCAATACCGACGTGAACCCATTGCTAACACAATCATTTCGTTTAGGTGCAGGAGTTTACAATAATGCTAGTAAGGTTAGAGGGCTCCGACTTCCCGGCAATAGCCAGTTCGAGTGACAGGTCAGCGACCCTGACCTGCTCCAAGTGCTCGAACTATAGCTTACACTCCCTAATCCAATCGTTCAAGCAATATTCCTTTCCTTTCAATAAGCTTAATTACCTTTCCCTCCTTTTTTAATATACTAACAAGTTTCCTATCTTTATTTCCCAAATCGCCCGGTTGACGGCAATAGCCTCGACCCTTGCGTCCCTGGGAAAAAGGGTCTTGACTTTCCATTTTTCCTTTTAACGTACCTACGAAAAAAATTATATTATTGCTCAGTATTTTGTTTTCATAAAAAATCGTATAGTATACTTTAAAGTTTTATTATAAAATAAAATAAAATACTAAGAAAATGCTAAAATTATTTATTTCTATTAAAATTATATTACTAAGATGTCATTGACTAGAGTATTCACCACCAACCACCGCCGGATCCAGTAGTGTAGCCACCGCTGTATCCACCAGCATATCCGCGACTGTATCCACCTGAATATAAACCTGTGTAGCCGGTAGAGACGGGCACAACTTTCTTGACAGTGACAACACGGGGTTCTGAGATGACCTTGCGTACGTGGACTACCTTCGGTACGCTGACCTCGCGCTGGACGTTCACGACTTTCTTGACAGTAATGACCTTTTCGGCAGGTGCGATATAGTCTCCTCTCCAGCCGCTGGTTACAGTGCCCACTCCAGTGCTCCAGCCGCTGTTGATAGCGTCCAATGCGGTATTCCAGCCGCTGCTCCAGCTACGCTTCTGGCGCACTGCAGCACCAGTACAGATGGCTAACAGGCTGCATAGGACCACCTAATGAAAGATCAGATTTAATTATAATTTGTAAAACGCTTAAATTTACTGGTCTTTACTCGCGCCCTCCTTCATTATAGACAGATAAATAATAATCAATGAAATCGTGCCACACATCACCGGCGCCTAATAAAGTCCCTCCCCTGAAAAAAGTATCGTCGGGTAAGTAAAACTGCACGTCTTTAAATAAATATTAATACTTACTACTCACGAAGCTTTTTATTCCAATATAACACCGGATTTCTACAAGATTATTAGATTTCTATTCAAGCTGAAAAGTACCTACCCAATAGTATGTCATGTGATTTTAGACTTTTTAACTTTTTTAATATATATCTTACAAACTGTTTACAGGTAGAAATGGTAACAAACACACAGACATACACAGATAATTTTGTAACTAGAATATTACATTAAATCATTCATGTTGTTTCAATTTATCTTTATTAAAATGTAAAATTAGGAATTACAACGTTAAATCATTCCTAGCGATCAACTTCGTTAAATGCATTTACCTAACAACTAGCCGTTCTCTGCAATTTAATTTTGCTCCGCTTATGAGGGTCGTAGCGTGATATTAAATGGCCTATGACTGAACTGAGTGGCTCAAGGATTGGGCTCTCAAATATAAAATAATTATTGATATCCGGCTGATAGATTTAGATATAAGAGCGACCAACAAAAAGAACACCAGTTCTCGCTTTATTATATTATTGTAAATTTACATATAATTGAGTAGCTGTTACTGCCACCTTGTGAACATGAAGGATGTTGATAGAAAAACTAGTTGTATGAGGGTACTCACGAAGGACTTCATGTTGGTGTAGTGGTGTGTGGTTGTAGTGTGATGTTGTGTTGAGTCTCCTGCCCCATATTTATATAAGCGGAAGTGGAGTTGCGGAAGCGTCTTCAAGTTGACTAATGAGCTGGGATATTATTAATACTTTAAATTAAAATTTTGAATTATTTATGAATGCCGCAAAAATCTTGCTTATATAGCATCCGCCTTCATTTGTCACCTTTTGTTTCAAAATGAAAATTATTCATTTCGATTAAACGAATTGTAGATATTTTTGAATTATCAGGAGTAAGAGTCAGTCGGTATAAGTCGGTCGTGATTTCGTGAAGCTAGTTGCCTGTTCCAATACGTAGATAATATGGAGAAGAACAGGCAAGAAACTCTAAGGATACTCTTTTTCAACATGTTTTTTACAAGTTACTCGTTACATCGCTTCTAAGCGCAAATGAAATGTGAGGACAACGTAACATATTCTCCTAAAATATAAACAATATATATATTCAAGTAGTAGTAGACCGGAGATGACCAGCCCCGACCAATGGCACTGGTTCAAGAGACATCCTAGCGTTAACTGTATAGGACAATTTTCAAATGAAATTAAAGTATTGTTCGTTTGCAAATCCTGTAACCGATGATCTTATCACGATAATGATGACGATTTTAACACAATGATGATGATGATGATTCAAGTGAATACCGTGTATTGTAATTGAGATTTGAAATTTGAATTGGGATTTGAATTGTACATGTGAGAACTGTGTAGTCACTTAAGTATTAAATAAATTTTCTATGTTGCTTAGCAGCTCTGTAATTTTCTTTTTTATTTTAGAACAATATTATATTACATTGTCCTCACATTAAACTGCGCTTATAAGCAAATGTAACAAGTAACTTTGTAAAAAAAAAATACAATTTTGAAAAAGAGTGTCCTTGGAGTTTCTTGCCTGTTCTTCTCCATAGGATCTTCGTTTGGAACAGGCAACTAGCTTCACGACCGACTTATACTGACTGATTTTGATTTTGATGTTTGGCCTTACACAGACAGATGGTAAGAAATGTCCAATGAATAAGGCTCTTTAGGCTGTGTGTGTGTGTGTTTTTTTTTCAGGTAAGCTCCAGAAACATTGTCTTCGGAGATACGGTGATATGCCATGACTCAGTGGTACCTGGAGTGAAACAGCGTCAGAGGATTCTCTAGATGTCGAAAGGCACGATATTAAAGCCAATGGACTAACGGGCAAAAGAAGAGGTTTGAATGCACATTTAGATTAAGTATTCTTATTTTAAATAAATAATGCCAATTTGCCATAGAATTGCAACAGTAACTAAAACCAAGAAACTTTGATCTTTATCTATTAATATTGAGATCAAAAGATAATAAATATACATAAAAACATATTATGTGGTATGTATTCAATGTCCGATACAAACATAACGTACATCAGAAATCGTAACATGATTTAATACGCTTAAAAAATATTTAAATAAATAAAACATTAGACTGTGGCAAAGACGTTGAATTTGTTAAATATCAAACACAATATATTGAAATCTTCATCTTTTTGCAATCTGGATTGTAAATCAAAGTATCCGCAAAATAATCTTTCCTCCATTTAAGGCCGTGTGGTCTGCTCGTATTGCTCATAATAAATGTCCTGCATACTTAATCAGTGGACTGTCTTGAGATTTTAGAGGACTTACGATACATTTCTCGCCCTTCTAATCCTTCTAATTTTAGGACTTTATTTGTGCAAAAAATCTGTGTGCCAACGAAAAACGTTGGCAATCGATTACTTCAGAATGTTGTTCCGATTGTTAGTTTATCAACAGACCAAAATGGTTTTGTAGATAGAAAATAAATTACCTGATTTTTACAATGTCTGAACTTGATTATGTAGTATGTGCTTGAGTCAGCGCGTGACCTCCAATTTTACATCCGACATGATATTTATGTATGTTAGTCATGTAACGAACGTGGGATTTTTCTCATTGGGAATGGGAATGTCTATCTCTAGTATTCGCGAATACGAATGCGAATGTTGACATTTCAAACAAAGCACTCAAAATGTCTGACAGGTTTGATCGGCTTTTATTGATCCGATGTACAAATTTCAAAAAGGTGGAGTCCGTAGAAACTCGGGAAATCATGTCTTTAGCAACCTACTTTCGATTCTTCTTGGACAAAGTTGAGCTCTTTTCATGCCAAAAATGTCAGTCAGAATATGAACGGACTTAAACGATACGATCACCTCTAGAGCTAACGTTGTAAAACTCTTACGACGATTTTCAAGAACCAGCTTCTTGATTAGATTGATGTTTTCATCGGTCGAGGTAAATGAAAAGTTCGATTGTTGTAACTTGCGTGAACAATATGATTATCTATGCTGTTGAATGTGTTTACAATACCTTTTGAAATTTATCACTAAAGTTTAATTTATAACACTATAGTTTTTTCTACGTCACGAACTCATTAATAACACACGGATATAGTTTAAGTTTTTTAAGTTTAAGTAGACAAGCAAGTTAATAATAATAATAATAAGTTTATTAAATCAATAAGAGTAATGACAATAAATTGGTCGGGCTGTATTTAGTTATTGACAGTCTTTATATTAAGCGACTGGTGCTTAAAAAAGGAAAACCTGAGTTATAAGCACCAGTTTCCTTCCAGTTTCACAAATATGCTATTTTCACTTTGGTAGGTTGATTACAATTAGCCCTTATATTCTTACAGTAAGATTAGATAAATACATAGAATTAAAATACTTTAATACAATACAACACATACACATACTACAATTTTTGTGGTTATGAGTGTGAATGTGTGTATTTGTGCTTGTGTAGCTATGTGTATATGTGGATATATGTGTAAAGGTGTGTGTAGGTGGATGTGTGTGTGAAGTTCACAAGTTTTATGAAGGCGGATGAAGAAGAGCTTCTGTCTCTTCGTAAGAGAGGTTTTCTATCTACTCTCTTTTTTAATTCCATCAAAAATAGACTATAAACTGGTTTGGTTATTAAATATATAGGTAGTATGTCTCAAGGTTGATTCTAATTAGGATATTAAGTAGCTATTTGGTATCTTCTACTAAGATGGTGGTGGCTGGCGCTTTTTATTTCATATAATATTAATAACACTATTTCTAAAGGCACTATGTACACACATAAAATTGGCACTGTTAGGGCACTAAAATTCTATGTTGTTGGTATCCAAGTTAAGGCCTTAAGTCTTTTTTTGGGAGTTAATTTTAGAGATATAGTTACAACACGATGACGAAAAAATCGTATCCTATTACAAATTAACATAACGACAGTCATCTATAGTAGTTGATATAATAATCCAACATGGCTCCTTGTGCGGAGTGGTATTTCAGCTCTGCCATTTGCTTCTTTTTGAGGATTCCGGCGACTGGGGCCGCAATTAACTCGAACCGCGGTCCCAGTTACCGGATCCATTTAATTTTAATATTTTTCTTCTGGTGACGAGGTCCACCACTAAATGAATAAATCAATCTATTGTTCAAACCAAAAACAGTACAGTCAAACGAAAAAATGTTTAAAGTAATAATTAAAGAAAACACTCTTCTAATCATTCAACACAATCTTTTAATCATTTTGTATGTATTCATTAATGAGTTTTGACAAAATCATCTTGACAAAGTCGTAACAAAAATAAACAGTCTCTTAATATTACACTAACTTTAACATTAATCTCTTAGTGGAATGACTAGACCCTTCACCAGGTACCACTGTTGGAGACAGCGGAACTGCCGGAGGAAGCGCCACTGTTGGAAGAGTCGACGCCAGAGTTAAAATCAGCTGGGCCGCTGCTGTACGCAGAGCTGCTATCAGAGGGAAGAGAAGAGCTTGATGAAACGACGTTACTGCTGCCAGACGAAGGCAAACTGATTTCGCTATTACCAGAAGAACTGCTAGCGTACGTGTTAGAGAAACCACTATCGTGTCCACTGTGGTAAGTTGTGATGACTGGGACGACTTGCTTCTCAGTGATAACCTTGGGCTCAGTGATGATCTTCTTGACCTGAATGACCTGGGGAACTAATACCTCACGTTGTACGTTAACAACCTTCGTTATTTCGATGACCTTGTGAGTAGGTTGGTGGACTGTTGGGGGTTCGACGTACTTTTCACTTGGTAGGCTGTAGCCCACTGATGGGACCACTGAGACAGATGGACCAGACTGAGATTGTGAAAGGGAGTAAATCTTAGCAGGGACGGAGTAAGTGTTTGAGTAACCAGTTGATGGAACGTATTTCTGGTAGTCGTTTGAAGATGTGGAGTAGCTGTATCCAGTCGAGGGTCTGATGAAGGCATATTCAGATGAGGGAGCGGAATAACTGTATCTATTCAAGGGGGCGGTATAAAAATAACCCTTGTTACCGAAGTTCTGGTCAAAGCCATAGTTAGAGGCGTAATTAGATCCCCAGCCAGACCCTAATCCCGATTCTGGTTCCCATCCGGATTTGCTTGATTCCCAGCCAGACTCTAATCCCGACCCTAAGCCCCATCCGGATTGTCTTGATCCAAAGTTGGAGCCGTAGAGGTTGTTTCCACTTAAGTATCCGTTTTGGCCAGTGCCGTAGACGCTATTGGGACCGCCGCCGTTGTCCCAGTCACTGGTAGTGCCATGCCATAAGTTGCGCTTCTTGCGGTCTTCTTTTTTAACGGAAGCCGAGACGACAGCCACTAAGGCGCAGAATATCACCTAATAAGGACATATAATTTGTTAATATTCATATTGTGATGCTTTCATTTTCTGTAACTTCCTACCTAAGAAAATAGATTATTCTTGACACTTTTTTGTCTGTCACGAGTCGAGGGTATCTTTACCATTAAATAAACATACTTGTATTGAAAATACTACAAGAAGGCGAATCTTTTTTTTATGAGAGGTGGCCTATTGCAAAATACTAACAAATTTTTTGTAACTATTGACATTGTAGAATTTGATTTGTATTTTTCAAATAGAAGTCTAAATATGTTTAAACTACACCTACATTTTTATTAGTAACATTTTAAGCAGACAACTTATACGCGGTTCGATCCCGTCAACGTACAAAACCTTGATGTACAATCAAGTTATAAAAGTAGGTGTTTCAAACCTACACTCGGTCCTTGTAAACATGAGTTGAGATGTAAAGTTTCCTATTTATATACGTCAAAGGAGTTTCAACAAGAAGTTAAATAATATTTAAGGTAATCCCAAAATACTCTACAATGAATATTATTTACAAGCAACACTACCAGTAATGTCTTGTTTCATGATTTTATATACAATTTGGAATAAGAAAAGGTATATGTATAAAATATTTATAATAAAAAAAGACTATGTAAAATATAAACAAAATATTTATGACTGGTTATTATAAGGTGTACACTACTGCACATACAAAAGTACCGCAAACACAATATTAAAAAAAAAAATATATTATACGGTTGAATTGAGAATCGCCTTGTTTTTTCGTCGGTTAAAAATATTGTTTGTAGACCTGTGTCGAAAATTCAAGGGCTTATTAAAATAATATCTTTCCCGCGGACGAAGTCACGTGAAACATCAATAAAATACAATTCATTATATTGTAATACGATACCTTTAAGTAAAATTTCATACCCCTATTACGCGCGCTTATGTTATATATAAGCGACATTACACTTAACAATTTTTATCAAGTCACTATTCAATTGCACAAAATATAATTCAAATCTCAAAAACTGTTATAATCAACTAAAAATATAGTTAATCAACGGAAATACTTACGAAGGCTTTCATGTTGAATGTCGAGGTGGACGACGAACAGTGAATCCTGTCCAAGGACTCGCCGACATATATACGATAATCGCACCGCACGGCGCTTCCGCTGACAGTAGATAGGTAGATACTGTACGACAGGTGTATGACAGGTCTATAGCACCCCATAGCGAGATCAGTTCGCTTATCCGATAGAACATTCTCCACTTTGTCCATCAGATCTAATATAGTGTTTCCGTGGATTTGCCTGACTTAGTGGACTTTCTACTAAGTACTTAGTACTTGAAACTTATTCCCTACGAGTTGCAGTGTTTCCGTTATTGACGAGCCTGCGTCATTGTTAGTAATTAAAAGAATCGAATTAGGCGGTACGAGGCGGAAATGGGTTGCCCTCCTCAATTTCTATTTAATCATGATTAAATAGCAATTGAGGAGGGCAACCCGCCGCTTTCACCCTCAGCTTGTAGAAAAACAATCACTCATTTGCTGGTGAATCGTTCTTGAGAATGTTTCGTATAGAGGCGAAATTATTTCATGGCAGCGGAAGATTGCAAATTACAGCTTTAGAGGTACAGGACTTGCTATGGCTTGTAAGTATATCTCATTGTTAATTTTACGGTTTGCATTCCCTGATTTTGTGTGTCCCTGTGGCAATTCGTTGAGGTCCTCGGTTGTTGTCATCGTTAGTCTATAAGCCGAGGATAAGTGGTGGGTTTACTCCCTCAATTACTGCTTTAGTACATAATTAAATGGTCTTTATGTATACCTACAGGCTGTATTCAACTTATTTAAACAACGGTTGACGTCGTCCAGCTAAAATACCACAAAATTGTGAATGGATCTTTATATATCAAGCTAGTTAAAAAATTTAACTTGAGGATGCCAACGCGATCTGTATGCACACCGTAACTGTTTACTATACCCAGGCAGCAATACTAGGTTATGTTTCGTATACCAATCTAGTTTCCTGAATGTGCAGCAAGTATATCGTTAGACAATGCATTAACTTAATAAGTTTTCAATATTTCTGTTCAACGTATTGCATGATGTGTATGGTTATAATTGGACTTCATGTTTAAAACTATACAAAGTGAACCTCAATTTTGTGTAATTCTTGATCTGTTGTCTGTGGCCCGTGCTCAGGGCCCCCATCCGCACGGGGCCCCGATAAAGTCCCCATCTAAGGTCATAGTCATTTATGAATCACATAACCCAATAAAGTCTGAAAATTAAAAGAAGCGTTTCCAAACGTTGAAGCTGCTACAACAATATTCCTTTCCTTAATGGTTACCAATCGTAATGGAGAACGCTCATGCTCATGGCTACATATAATAAAAATAAATTATGAACAACAATGTTACAAGAATGACTAACTAATTTGTTAATTAAATATGTATTAGTAAATTCCTAAAAAATACACTTTGAGGATATTATATATTTTGCACAACAAATCCAGAGAGAAACGGATCTGGATTTATTTACCGTACCGTAGCCCAAAAATTATCTTTTTCCCGGGGCTCCAAATTGAAAAGACAGCCATGCTAACAACGAACTTCTTGTCATCTAACTCGATTATACTTGTACTATGTAACAAATCTTTTTACAGTTGGTTGTTTAAATAACATCCTAAAATATCTGTAGCGTATAAGGTACATGTCCCCATTCTCACCGCACGGGGCGGCAGCAGCGTTTACACAGCACGTATTTTTGTACTTATGTTTTCTTACCATTTTCAATTCCTTACGTACAAAAGTGTTAGTACCGAAGTGTTGAAAGGCTCTAAGATTAGTAAACTTAGTGTTGCAATTGTCGCTAAAGTTATTTGATATTAAAACTGTTTGCTGTTTTTCTGAGAGTCGCACCTTTGCGGACGGGATCTGCATAATTAACTGCGCTCAATGATGTTTGTCTTACTTGTTAGGTTACGTAATTCAAGAATAGGTACACAAGCCTTTTAGTAAGTAGGTACCTACCAATACAATCCTAACAAACTTGGTAATCAATTGAAAATAAACTTAATAGTGCATATACTTTATAAATGAGGTTATGAGATATCGGGTAAACTTATCGTTGGCATCCGGAACATGTACTCGTAGATAAACGTTAGAAGTATCTACAAAAGTGAAATGCTGATCTTTGGTAAGCGCTTCTTGAGAACGCCTGCATTGATTTGACTAATTCTTTATTTTATATGTTAAAATAGAGCGGATAAGGTATTTAGGGAACAAAAATTCTGAATATTTGCCAAATAAGTTGAGTAAAACGGGTAATATCGGGAGTGCTTTCCAAGTAATTAAAACATTTCCATGTAATTAAAACAAAAGTGACATTTTGCAGGACATCGTCTGTCGGATCACCAAGTAGGAAATAAAAATAGAGACGTTATTTATTTATGAATTAAAGTTCTATAATATTAGTGGGATCCAGTTGAGTAACTTTGCACCTAGTAACATTAAATTAAAATAATAGCGATAACTACTACGGAGTAACATGTAGTTCTATTATTACTAAGTGTAATAAAACAAACCAGGGTTTGATTTTAATCAACGGAAATTTTAGAAATGTTTAAAAAAAAAATGTTTATTTCATCTCCACAAATTACATCATGTTTACAGCATTCAGTTGACAATATTTTCGATTTCGAATCCGTAATTTGTGGGAGATCTGGAGTCTAAACTAAGCCGAGGCTTGTACTATAGATCTCCAGGCCCCCCATTTCATAACATTGTGTAGACTGTCAACATGACAGAAGCGTACATGAGTGTGTGTGAATGACAGCCTGGTTTATACAGTTTATCAAATTGTATTTCTTATTTAAATACAAAAACACATTTTGATTCTATTCGTGGTGTAAGTTACTTGGGAAGTACCCTGCCAAAGATTTCAGAAAGAAAATTCTGTTGACCTCTTTAAGGACAACCTTATGCCAATTGCGGGAGGCACAATGGAGTTGACAGTCACGACTAGCTCCTCTCGTACCCAAAAAGTACAACATCAATAAATAACTATATGAATATATGTGTAATACATGATTGAGAGTTGGTAGTCGAACAGTTGCTATGACCCGGCAAATCCAATTTTTTTTTCCATACAGAGCGTCGTATACATCGATCTATATTACAAAGAATGTGTGATATCATCGTTCTACAAAAATTATGTTATTTAAGTTAGACCAGTTTCGGCCGGGTTTCAAACGGAACCGGTCTAAACTGGTCTAAATTTAATAACAAGGACTTTAACGGTTTCTAAACGATATCAAATAAGATCTACGGACATTAGGTAATTTATTTATTGCCGGCAGGGCATCCTCACACCTTGGAACTTAAATAGTCGCGCACTGTTCCAGGTAGGTAGGTAGTTCCAGAGGAATATGCACCCTCGAATGCTTTGGCTGTGGAATGAGCTGCAGTTCTTCAAGAAAGGCGTGTGTAGAGTGCAAGTCCTTAGGAGTTGAAAGTGTCCATGTCTACGCAAACGCTTACCATCAGGCGGGTCGTAGGTATGCTTGTTTGCCACCGGCGTGGTATGAAAAAACTGAAACATAATAATAATAATATAATATGTAAGATGATTAGGGATGCATGTACACAGCGCTATCTAGACGAAAACTAAGCATAGCTTTAAATATGGGTTCTAGAATATTTTTTTTTGTTATTACATGTGTCAATTAGAAATTTATAGACGTCTCTGTTATAGAAATGCAGGCGACGGGTGTTTCTGACTATTTCACAACCCCTCAAAGTTCTTATAACGCTACTCGCTAAAGAAACACAATATGAGTGGTGTTTATGGATTGTGATTTTCTGTAGAATAGAGGTACAAATAATTAAAGAGGAATCTCAACAATGACTAAATTGGCCTTGATTACAAAGGAGTAGGTAAGTCACAGCTATCGGGATATACGAAGTAGGTTCCATGAGATACACGTTTATATGTAAAAGCGTAGTACGACGGAATTAAATGCTCCTCACAATATTCTTACTTAATCTGACTTTAATATGACGATTGCATGCATAAAATATCTGGTCTAATTGTTGTGGTAGAATTGGCAAGTCTGTATAATATATCATTTTGTAAACGTGCCGAAAAGTAAATTTATTAATGTTGTAATCCCGGAGTTATGTGAAATGATTCCACGAAACGCTCAGCGGATGATGAAGAAACTAAGTAATCCAATACAACTATGAGACAACTTTATTAAAATCTGATATCTGATATAGTTACGAATATTGCATGTATATTACATAGGTACTAACTTTAGAAAGGTAAGTGCTGAGTTATCGTTATATGTAATGCCTTCTTGTCATTGATATATCAATTTTCAATAATTACTTACTAATAGCGTAATCATACGAATATATCGGATAGAAAAAGTTGGTTTAAATAATTAAAGAAGACCAAATAAATAGAATAGTACGAGGTTTGATAACTCAGCGACTTTTGGATACACATCAATATAGTTTTTCGGCAAAAAAGTGTTTTATTTCATGTCAACATAGTCTACATTTTTTACCCGAGATGAAAAATTTTACCCAATCACTCGAGTCATGGACCGATTTGGCAAATTCTTTTTTTGTCCGAAACGGTATTTATAGTTCAGTTGGTCACATTATTAGATCAGGATCTGATGATGGGATCCTATTGAAATCGAGGAAACTTTTTAAATATTATAGCGAGGTGTTGCGTATTTTTTATAGTATCATGCATTTGTTCTCAGAAAGCATCGTTTCGTGAAGTGGACCTGACGATGAAGGCCTCTGATGGCTACCAGAACTATTAAATGATGAGTATTTTTTTCACAGGTTAAGAATTCGCTATTCGATTACTTTAATGTGGTTGTCAAGCAATTCATGTTGATCACAATGAATATTCTGACTGGGATACCAGTTTGCAGCCCAATTTATGTATGTTCGCCATGGGGACTACACGCATGTTATATTTATTTTAATTGTAATATTATACATTATTTTAATTTTACTACATCCTTAATAATCTAAAAATGAATAACAACATTGCATGTAATGTGTGTGTAACAGCATTGAGATAAGTTTTGCAAATAATCAGTTAGTTATATCTGGGTTCTTACTTGTTTACAATGTGGAAGTGGACGGAGAAAAAACATTTGAGACTAAAAAGTTTAGCAACTAAGTTTTAATAATGTTATGAAAAAGAATATTATAAAGATCTTCAAATAGACTCAAAGTAACAAAGAGAAACTGAACTTGTTACTTCTATAGTTACGTTATTTACTCTCATTCATTGCGGAGACGAAGGTTGCGGTTATTCGACCTGCGCGTACGCATCTCACATTAGAACATCATTTATACTTCTATTATGCTAAAGGTTATAGATTTGATTTAATATTATTAATGCGACCAGATTCTTATTTTAAATTAGTTGTGTCCAACGCGGCTTCGCTCGCGTGTACATATTTATATATTTTACGCGGAACCCTAATTCTTTTCCAAAATACAAGTGGCGTGGGTGCCAAATCTCAAGATGATCGGGTGATAGCGTGACAACAAACAAACTGACGTTCGAATGTCGAAGTCAGGATAGTAACTAGGTTATCTAAGATTGATCTCCACCTGTGCAGAATAAGAACTTTAATAAAATCTTTTTAACAAAAAATTAAACCGACGAAAAGAACTAAAAAGCAAAAAATAAATAAACCGTAAGTCTTAAGTATTGAGCTTATTTACATAAACTATCTAATTTTATATAAACTTATTTTGAGTCGGCGCCAAACAACAAACTGATTAATTATCAAAATTTTATTTGGCGCCGACTCAAAATAAAAAAATAAAGTAATGAAAAGTAAACAGAAACACTATTCGTTCCTACAATTTTCGAGGGTTTCTCTCAATTTTTTCAGAATCCCATCATCAGATCCTGACTTCCTTGACATGGGACCACCCTTGAGGTATACCCTATCTAACAAAAAAAGAATAATCAAAATCGGTTCATAAATAACGGAGTGAGGGCTGAACAGACATAAAAAAAAAAAAAATATTATACGGTCGAATCCTTTGTTTTTCGTCGGTTAAAAATAGATTTCAAGTAAATATTTGCTACGACTACTTACGACGCATATATAAGACACGAGTTCTTGCTCTGTTTCTGCCTGTTTTTCAGCAGTAGGTGTAAAAATGTCGGCACTACGTATATTGTACTAGCAGCGCTTCACCCTCGTAAGCCCGATCCCGTGAGAATATCGGGATAAAAAGTAGCCTATGCGTTAATCCAGGTCTCCAGCTATCTACATACCACAGTTTCATCGCAATCGGTTCAGTGGTTTTTGCGTAAAAGAGTAAGAAATATCCATCCATCCATCCAAACTTTCACATTTATAATATCAGTTGGATTAAACTATTTAATTACTGAAAGCTTCTTTTTAAACTTTCGCGTACAGAGGAGTGTAATATGTTTAGATTGTGTCTGTCTATGACATCGTAGTTTCAAAACGAGTGGACCGATTTTGATGCTATTTTATATAGTTTGAATCAGACTCAGATCAGGCCTTTTTACTGATAATTGAAAGGGAAGCAGATCTTTGCTAACGACTCATAGTTTTGGACACTTTAGCAACGAAAAGGTGTTTTTGCTTTTGTTTCTCACTAGCTGCGCCTCGCGGTTTCACCCTCGTAAGTCTCGGTGCCGTGGAAATATCTTAATAAAAAGTAGCCTATGTGTTAATCCAGGTGTCTACATACCAAGTTTCATCGCAATCAGTTCTGTAGTTTTTGCGTGAGCAACAAACATCCAACATCCTCACAAACTTTCACGTTTATAATGTTAGTAGGATGTTTAAGATTTTACGAAGACGAAGTCGCGGGTGGAGTTAGTTATTAAATAATAATGTCGTTATTTCTTTAAATGGATCTATTTTGTTCGCCACTGATTTGCTTGAACTTCACAGCGGCCGTGAACTTTAGGTTTGGCTATTTTTTATTCCCGCCAAATACCACAGATAATACTAATAAAAATGTCATTATGTTAATATAAATAGAGTTTTATAGCGCCACATTAGATTAATTATATACATATTAAAATATATTAATGATCCTCAGTAATTTCATTTACCCGTGCGGGGTTTTCTAGAATCTGGATTGTAAGAGGTTTTTATGCGGCTTGAAAAGATGATGAGGTTTCTCAATTGTAATGATAACTTTTTACCACATTGTCCGATTTCATTAATTCTATTTTTGTTATAAAGAATGTTTCCTCTTGTAGAAGATTGTAATAAGGTAAGTAGGTTGCACCACATATGTGCACTACATGATGTCGGAACGGCCATGAGTACGGTATGGCCATGGACCTCGAAACAGAATCGGAGGCGTCGCCTGGCGCTTACGTGACATCTCGGACAGTGATGATGGCTGCTTGTCAAGCACACACTTTACGTCGAGTCGCCGGTATAAATAAGTAGGTAGTGCTGAAAATATTATTATTTGGATGTGACCGCCAAGACCTAACAATCAGGGACGCGGTTTATAATTTACGAGCGATAAAACCGGACAGATTGTGAACTCTGCAGATTCGTTTGTTCATAATATTTCGTCAGTTTATAATACCACGAGATTGTTTATAAACTAACGATGTTCACAACCTTACGGTGACAAATGCACAGAATGAAGGTCTGTACTTTCCACATGTGTGTCACAGATACAGTTAAAATGATACAGATAATTTAAAATTTCCTCTTTACATATAAATATAGTTTTAAAAGTCATAAGCAACTGCAACAGTATTGTTTAAATACCAAAGAGCTTAATTAGTATAAATTAATTAAAACACGGTGATTAAAAAACTATTTAAATACCAAATAAGGGCTCCCACACACAGTTGTTAATTTAAATTTTTTTCTTAAAATAACGCGTGAAGTTGTTTAATTTGAGTTTAAAGTTCAAGCATTCGGCCTTTGCTTGAACCTGTGGAGCCTGTGGTTACTTGAGGTAAATACCGACGTGTACATACTCCATGTTGTTATGTACACATATTATTATCTTTTATGCACATGAACTGACCTAGTACTTGCCTTACAACCTGTTTTTAAAACTGGGGCAGAATGGGGAAATTCGAATCCCATCAAAAACATTACTGTGAAAATGGGAGCCAACTTCAGAATTAATAATATCCATGCTTATCGACTTCCCCGACAAAAGAATTGAGATCTAAATAGGTGGTCTAAATGGGTCAAGCATAAATAAAAATGAATTTTAATAGAATTTTAATAAAAAATAAATTTAAAATACCCTCGTCTCAAAACTCCCTTTGACGATTAGAAAAGGGCTAAGGATCTTCGAGCGACAAAACAGATATCCTTGTATTATAGCTAAAAACACTCTTTTAAAAATCGGTTCAGAGCTATGGGGGCAAAGACATACACACAGATACTCAACTTATAAAACCCCTTTTTAGCGTCGGGGGTTAAAAATAGATGAATTTTCAATACAGCGCAAGTGGGACAAATTTAATAAAATACTATTTATTATTGAACAAATTGGTAAATAAGTTATACTTCATTATATAACTAGGAACTAACACTTCGTATTCAATAAAATAATCGACGTGACCTCCAACTTGCTGCGTCCAGGTTCCGGCTCGATGCAGAATATTTTAACCGGTATTAAACAATGATGTGGTAACATTATTGCCTCTAAAATTCATGTACTCAGTAGGGTCTAATCTATACCACACTTTGTACTTAAATAAGTCATCATATTATTTTGTCTACGGACTTTGAGTTTGTTTTTGAACAACACGGTCTTTTTGGACGATTTTTTACACTGTGTCACCAATTAGTATTCGGATATTTCGTCTTGGGAGACAAGTTCATTTACACTGCACTCACTGAAGCTCAAAAACATACATATTTTTATAAGTAACATTTATTTTATTATTAAAAAAATACCGTTATTTTCCTATTTCCCGGAAGGAATGCATGTCCAATCATGTTAGGACATCATGATGCAAGTACTGAGATCATTGTATTTATTTCGACGACTGCTTATAAGGCATTCTTTTTTCTGATTTTAATACCAATAATCTAGAAATAAAGTCAAATCATATCCGTGACTGAAAGTATCCGAAACTATAGGATAATCCCAAATAATTGGATATCCGTACCGTATCCGAAAACGGGTGTAAATATATGTTTATATAATATCCGTATCCGTATCCAGCTTCGAATTTCATATCCGTTACAAAAGTGGTTTAACATTCGTTAACTTATAACAGTTATAACTAGAGATCGGATATTCGGATGCATATTTACCTAAAGTTGAGATGTTGGCTATTATGGAAAGCACTTTTTTATCGAAAGAATCCCGCGATTCCAGGAAATTCAAATTTAAGTGTACCTATACTCCGTGAGATGTAATAAACCCCAGTTTGACACAAATGACACTTGCTCTGTTACAACGTATAATGGTTGCTTTTCCCTACTTTTATTGTCAGTGATTTTTGACGAAGCAAAAACAATCATATTATGTTGTAACAAGTGTCAAATCGGGCCTATTAAACCCGAGGAAATGTAAGCATTTTGTAAGAGTGCGAGTGAGACGGCAAATTATACTTGCTTGTGCGCAAGTAGCGACGCGACAATACAACTGCATTCGTAAATAAAAATATACTTAGAAGCCGCTTCCATAATTTGTTATCCAAAAAATAACTTTAGGTAAATATGCATCCGATTATCCGATCTCTAGTCATAACGATACGACACGTTTTAAATCATTTAAAATCTCTATGTATTCCGAAGAACACATCCTTCAGGAAGTGAATATTCTTAACGGAAAAAGAGTTCCCATTCCCATTAGTTCTGTGCTTAAACGTTGGGGCCGAGGTCTAGTAGCGTTTTTTTTTTAAATGAACAAGAAACCACTTCCGTAAAAGCTTTAAAAGCACTAAGAACAAATTAGTAATGCATTAGACGTATGTGTAATATTAATACTTATCTACTTAAATTATGTTGAGTGTATAATATGGATGTAGCACTTAGATATTGTGTAATTATTAAGGATATTCATAATATCAAGGTTTTCTCTGACATCTTATTATCACCTGCGAGAATAAAAGCATTTAATTTTTTTTGTCTTAGAATTGAATACGAGTTTTGGGGGAGGCAAATGGAGTTGTAGGTTATTACTGCTGTCATTGTAAAATTGGTACTGCTATAATTTATTTCTATTATATTACACCGAAAGGTAATAAAATATAATATAGCAATGTGCTGATTCAATTTTAAGAGTACCTAATTCGTTTTTAATAATTCCTGTTCTGAAATGTTTCGTTTCATAACCCTCATAAAATACCTAAATAAAAGTGGCGTTTCGTAAACTTTTGATACTCCTTCTATTACCCACATTTTGTGGCTCTTGGGCAGCCAATAATTTTGAATGGTAGGTACGATGTGCTCCAAAAGTTAAAACATAGTAGAAGTCTTTTACAGACATAGCCACAGGTAGCTTTCGTTACACAATACAAGCCTTTCTCCTTTCCCCCTCTTCGTGTCACTGGCAGCGTGGCCTTGACCTTGGCAGTGAGAAGCGAGCACATGTTGCGTAAACGTGTCGCGTTGCGCACGCGCCATCTATGAATCTTATGAAACTCTTCCACATTCGTTCTTATTGTTTGACATTTATCAATAACCCCATAGTCTATATTATAGACTATGGGGTTATTGACATTACACATAAACAAAAAAAGAAATTATGCTTGTCCGGTTGACCGTTTTTCAGCATGTCCTCAGCTAAGTCGAGTGACAAGTGGCGAAACAGAACATATCTACTGTCCACTGAACTTGAAAGTCCTCCCGGCAGTAGGTTTATTAGCTTGAAATAGAAAAGTCCCCTTGAAATTTCTGCAATCATCACTTAAATTATTATTGTTTTAGTAGGTTAGTCTATTAATTACGCATAGATAACTTCATTCAATTTTACTTTCTATTTACTTTCTTACCAACTTGTGGTTTTTAATCGTAGATACTTTTTTAATGAATTATGCTTAATATTATGTAAACATCTACAAAAAAAATGGTTAAGTTTTATGGTAAAATCAATGGTTTCATATTTTTATAAAAATAATAATATGAAGTCATAATATAATTCAAGCTCTGACTAAAAATCGCGTACCGGTCACTAACATCTCATACACAAGATATGTCGACGTGCCTAATGCCTGTTACGTAGTTTGTGCTAACTGTTCCAATGGAAGTAGTAAACGATACGAATATAAAGTAAAAGTTTTTACTCACAAAGCACAAAAAATACATGATCTGTTAGACAATGACTTTTGGCTTCGACACTATTATACAGTGAATATATTATTGTAAGCTTATATTTACTGTGAGTATTGCAAGTATTTCCTTAAAGCAGACTAAGGGCAACAGGCAGAGTTAGACCACACCCGCAGTGTATTGAATAAATAAATAACCATCGCTTACAGATAATTACTGATGAGTAAATGTCAACATTACTCAACGATGTGCGCACCGTTAGCGGGCGCCCAGACGATATAGGACGCTTTGTTATCTTTATCAAGCGTCCCACGAATGTCAGAAAACTAAGTAAACACACACCTTATATATAAAGAAAACATATTAATCTGCCGCACGATGACCCTATGTCTTTTTCTGTAGCCCTGGCAACGTGTTTGCAAAATTTCATGAAGATCGGTTAAAAATGTAACAAACAAACGAACAAACACGGGTTTCGCAATGGTTGCCACTATGCTACACCGAGTGTTGTGGGTTCCATTCCCACACGAGACAAAATCCTCAAATAGATATCCCGAGTCTGGGTGTTCTTTGTGTCTTTTGCTTCAATGTTTGTAAAGTCCCCTGTCTTCCGACACAGGAATCATTAAAAGAAAATTCGCATTTATAATATTTTAAGTAGGATAAAGAGCTGTGAATGCGTTTCATTTTGAAATTATAAATGCTGTGATTCGGGGGCGTTTCTGTTACAGTTAGTATAAAAACAGGCGACAATTTAACTGTTATTATTGTAAAATATAAACTACAATTGATTAAAATATGGTACGATACGATACGTGTATGTATTAGGCATGTATAGTATATGTATAGTACGGGCGACAATCCTACTTTAGCACATGTATGTTCAAAAATTTTTACAAGCATAATGTCTGAGCCTTCTCAGGTAGATGTAGTCTTCACTGACTACAGTCAAGCGTTCCATCGTATCGACCATTCCATTCTTTTGAAGTTACTTAATGTAGGCATCAGGGGTGACTTATTCAGGTGGTTTAAGTCATATATTGATAATTATCGATTATAATCGATGTCAGACTAATTTTGATAACTCTTTTGTGTTTTTTCACTACAGTGTATTCATATATAAATTATTTATATATTCCGACAAAATATTGTTTGTACTCAAATAATTACTAATTGTGAAAACTTTTAATTGGCCTTCATATATTTAGTTTCTGGTATATTTCAATGCTTAGCTGTAAGGTAATAAAATAAAATAAAAAACACTGTACGCCTAATGTTAAGCATTAACATAGTTACATACACATTAATTATATCACATTGCAATTTACCGGCGGGAAGTGACACAAATGATCGAATGAGACTAAAACTAAGTAATTAATAACTGACCTGGTGATCAACGACAAGCTAATAGACACGAAGTTGCCAAAGACTACAACATTGACGGAAAGTTACAAGTCTAATGTCTGTTATCAGATGCACTTTCAAGAAAGCAGGACACAGCTGCACAACTTGCACCATGATACATATTACTACTACTACTACCATGAATATGATACATGGTGCAAGTTGTGCAGCATGGTACTTTATTATTAGTACATTTCAGTTGATTAGTAAACCAAAGATGGTGCCAAGGATATCTACAAATAAAGTGAAACTGCGGTATAATAAAGCTGTAGGGGATTAGACAACATAGCAAGTCATTAAAATCTAGTATTTGTGTGTCAAAAAACGTAATGTGAAATCATGTCTTCGTTATTAACTTGTCGTGTAGTTTTGCAAGAGGCGGACAAGACTACAGTCTGCAACGCCGGCAATCGATACAAACGTCCATTATAAGCAAAAATAGGCTCTCGTTCGGTGGTAAAATCGCGATTGCAATTATATAGATAAAACTCAATACTTATAAAGGATTGTGTAACTAAAGTGATAGCGAATAGCCATTAGTTTATATGTTGTCACCGACATTCACATAACAATGCCGATCCTTCTGCCGTAGAACTACATTCTTTTATAACGCAAATGTAGATTTTTTTGACACCTTACACACGGCCGTCTGATCCCAAACTAGGCAAAACCTGTGCATTAAATGTGTAATGACAGGAAGTATTTCATAAACACATTGTTTGCGTATATAAGTTGTCACTTCGTCAATTCCTACGGAGTTGGTATTATTTAAGGACATGATTATATTCTCTCTCCGTGCCTCGGAGAGCACGTTAAACCGTCAGTCCCAGGTGCAATACAAACATCCGTGGCATTCCTAACGGGTAGTTGGAGCCCTAAAAAGTCCGACAACCTGGTCTAACTACAGAACTTCGATATCGCCTAGTACTCGGGTTGTGGAGGTCTGATGGCAGTTGCTTCACGTAAAATATCAAAATTTTGGGCCGTATCGAAGTAAACTGCAAGCCGACCCCAACTTAGTTGGGAAAAGGCGCGGAGGATGATGACCTCTGTAAAATCCACGGTTCTAAGAATATACTACTCAGGGCTCTAGTTTCATTTGTGTTGTGAGTATTTATTGTGTTTCTAGTGGTTGATGCTATAAGATCTTCATTGAATTGATTCGCTATATCTATTGACTGTCGAATTATTTTAGCACCTACTCTAATTTCTGATATTTTGTCATGGGTTAAAATGTTGCCGATATCGTCATTAATAATTTTCCAAGCAGTTCTACATATGTTTATTGATACATTTTCTTAAGATTTTTGAATATTGATGATATTTACTTTTACACTCTCTTGTTTTATGAGTGTAGAATCTCACACAAGGATCTCATTGTATTTAAACTGCTTCTCAAGCCTCTTGTTATCCATTTTAAAACTCGTTACTTTCTGACGAGCCGTTTTTGAAATGCAGGAAAACATAAATTGTAAAAAAGGCAAAAAGCATCATCGAAAGAATCAAACGCTACATTTAGGTTAGTATTGGAAAACGTATCTTTAAAACGTATCTTTAAAACGTATCTTTAAAACTTAAACTTTGAAGTCATTCACGGAATTTTCTAATATTTTCTCTAGAGTAATCCCGCCTGGTTTATCGATAATTTAGTAGGTTGTGAAATATCTTTTGTCATAGGAATGCTTAAAAGTTGCGTATCGTGATCAGAGAGACCCAGCTTTAGAACGCCACTTTTAGCTTGTTTTTTATTAACGAAGTCAAGTTATAATTTTGTAAAATGTCATTTAAGTTTTGCACAATTCTATTACTTATGACTGGCTTCTTGGCCTAGTGGTTAGTGACCCTAACTGATATGCTACAGGTCGTGGTTTCGATTCCCACCTGAGTCTGGATGTTCTTTGTGTCCGTCGTTTCTATGTTTGTAAAGCCCCCCCGCGACACAGGAGTAATTCCTAATACGGGAGTTGTCTTTCTAAAAAAATATATATATTTAGGTCTCCAACAAGTATGAGTTTACGTTTTATATAGCGACAGCATAAGAGTTTGAACAATAGTGTGTCAAGGTGCTTTAAAAATAGGTCCACATTTGACTGAGGTGTTCGATATACACATATTTTAGTTAATTGTAATTTATTAATTTCTATACCACAAAACTCAAACTTCTTCAATTACCCCTTCTTCTGTCTTAAATTAACAGTATTATTAGAACTTTTAGTGTTAGTAGCCTAGCTTAGAGTTTAAGTCATAAGTTAAATTTAAAAAAGGTCTTAATACGAGATTGTGTCCAAAATAAAAGATACCCTATACTGACTGTCCTTTTTACACGACTGCCCAAAAATTGTGTAATGTTTCGAGGGCTCATGTATTACATGTGATTTTCTTTGTTCTACCATAACTTTTAAATGCCGGGGTATCATTTGGATATCGTTAGAATCGTTACATCATCCCCAGTGACGCTAGCCATAAATAAATAAATAATCTATATGGCGACTGCATGGCGCGAAATTTGTTTTTAGGCAGAGCAGATGTGTTTTTTTATGTTTTAAATGAGTAACTTGTTAATGTTTAAACCTCGTCCCAAGTAGGATATATGGCTCACCTGGTGATTGGGTCAAGTATATAAGGACGGGCCTTTTAATTTTACTTTAATTCATTCTCAATATCTTTTTCAGTATTTGGGCTGTTTCATGGTCATTCTTATATTACAGGAATAAATTAATATACTAGATATTTTATAATACATATATTTGCTTTATAACTTGTTGGAGTAGTTTAAGTTGCAAAGATGTCGCTTTTAATAATTTCAAAGTCGCTATCGCTAACGTCATCAATTTACGTCATCGTTAGCTTCGTCTACCACCAGCCACCGCTGCGCCCACCGCCATAATGCCATCCACCATTATTGCCACTTCGCCATCCACCGGATCTGCCGCTCCAACCTCCACTGCCGTAATTCCATCCACCGGTGTTCCCGTACCAGCCACTCGGGTAGGAGCCGCTCCAGCCGCTACCGCCGCTCCAGCCGCTGCCGCCGCCCCATCCGCTGGGATAGGACCAACCACTTCTTATGTAGCCGGCAGAGGCAACAGCTAGCAGGACGGTGAGGGAGATTATTGTCACCTGCAAGTGTTTCAAAGAATGAGTACATATGTACTGTGTATGTGTATCTTGTCGGGTGTCTGTTGAGGTACAACTACAAATATGGAGCAGTTATTATTATTCTTTTTCTTTAAAATAAAATTCATAATAAAATATATTTTTTAAATATTTCTTTTAAATTAAAACATTAGAGAGAAACGGATACCTGTTTGGCCGGATACCGGATATCAGACAGAAAGATATTATATAAAAATGAAACCGAGCAAAATACTCAACATTTACCACGGATGAGGGCCTCATTGAAAATTTAACTAGAAAGTAATTTTTACTCCTTAAGTCAGTCTGCCTACGTCAGCGCAAGTCAGTTTGCCTACGTCAGCGCAAGTCAGTCTGCCTACGTCAGCGCAAGTCAGTCTGCCTACGTCAGCGCAAGTCAGTCTGCCTACGTCAGCGCAAGTCAGTCTGCCTACGTCAGCGCAAGTCAGTCTGCCTACGTCAGCGCAAGTCAGTCTGCATACGTCAGCGCAAGTCAGTCTGCCTACGTCAGCGCAAGTCAGTCTGCCTACGTCAGCGCAAGATTCGGGGAGTTCTTGAAATTGAATGAGCTCGAAAGACGATTCTATTACAATTTACAATGACTCGGACTTTGGTAAATGTGGGTTTTTAGAACACCTCTGCCTATAGGAGTTTCATGAAATAAAGACCTAATGTTACTGAAGGGTATGCTTTATTAAGATTTCGCTCCTCAAAAGGAAAAAAGAAACCCTTATAGAATCACTTCGTTGTCTTTTTCAACAAGTTCTTTAATGTACACGTGAGATAACCTTTTTATTATTCTTATGTATAGATGTACAAACACATTGTCAATGTGACTATTGCGAATGTGTTAATTTGCTAACGAATTTTGAGGCGAACGCGTTTATTAAAAGAAACAAAAAAAATCATAGTGTATTTAATTACATAAATAACTGTTCTCAATCGGCAAAATTACTCAAAAACGGTCTACACAAAAACTATCGGCACAGAAACTATATATCTACGCCATAGACCTAAACAAAAATATTTCATGTTTGAGTACATTAGCGATATCAAATTTACTTAACTTGATAAACTCAAGTCATTTATATATCAATTGAATAAAATATATTAATATAAATCTAATTACAAACACGAAAGGTCTTAAATCACAGACGTCAACGCGCAAGAAACGCCTTAAGTAATTGCATACATAGTTATATACATAGAGTATGTTGTAACACTTAGCAATGTCATGACTAATCGATCGAACAAATATGATGGGTAAACAAAAGAACGAGATACTCCTCACAACTTAATGTGCCATAAACGGTAAACATGTTACTACTTAACTTAATGGCTATCTCGGAGCAACTGAACAAGACCGTGTTTAATCAACTATTGTAACTATTAAGTTCCGATGGATGGATGTTTGTGACTCAATCACGCTAGAACAGCTGAACGGATGTGGATGAAATTTGGCACAGAGATAGAAAATAGTCACAATAGCACATAACCTTTTTATCCTCTAAAAATGTAATGTACTGTTCTCGTGGGTTAGACTCACACATACGCATAAAAATTTGCAAACGAAGGAAATCGCGGGCAACCAAAAAATTATTCTACTTTCACAACCAATTCAAAACGAGATGGCAAAAAGACATGGGATGAGAGAAAGGAACTAGACGAGGAAGACACAATTAAGGGAAAAAAGTTTCCCGAAATAGTAAACAAAATCTGTATTCGGGGAACAATGCAGGTTGCTTAATTGCATACGTAAATGTTATTAAATATAAAATTGAATATAAAGTATGTATATTATCTCAATAAGTTTAAACCGTTTGAGTTTATATAGCAGTTATAACACAGAAAGGCTAATAGGTTATAACTATAACAGTCAGACAAGGCCCAGGGCAGTAAGCCTCTATTTGCGTTACAGTAGTGGATATCCCACTTGAATACCTCATAATATATTTTCGGGACAAAATTTATCATGGGTTTAAAACTAATCCATCATGGGTAAAAATAATCCAAATGAAATATACCTATAGTTTTAGAATTTGATTTAATTTTGGTTGAATTTACTAATGCTTACTAGTTATAATATAAGTATGTTAGGATACTATTTTTATATGGTATACCAGGGGGCAAACGAGCAGACGGCTCACTTGATGGTAAGTGGCTACCGCCGCCCATGGAAAGTGCAGGGAAGAGTCCTAAGGCGGTGCCGGTCTTCCTGAAGGTCGTATCGGTCCGGAAATACCAGAGGCGACAATTTATTCTACAGATAGATTGTGCGAATTAAACTAACATTTTAAATTAAATTAACATTTAACATATGAAAATATGAATGTTATAAACAACATGCATGGTGCATAACCACAGCCACTTGTAATTAGGATGTCTTGAGCAATGTCCGACCTCCTTTGCGATGGCTGTAACTAATTATGATCAATAAATCATTGTTTACGTTCACAATATTAAAGTTATATGGGCTTGTAGTCATTAACTTATAATTATATTAGTAGCCACTAGTGATGTGCCGAATTCTATAAAAATATATGTCCGCTGATACGGATACGAATATGGATTATTAGTGTTCATCCGTGAATACGTATACGGACCTCAAGTTTCTTTCTCATTAGATGCCGATACGCGTTATCTTGAAATGACAGTTGACGCTGAGGACTAATAACACGACATATTTCGAGTAGTACTGCACATGTATTTTTAAATAATTATTTTAATGCACATACTACAACGATATGGGGTTTGATCTCGTTATAAAGATAGTCAAACACTACCTTATCACTGTTAATAATTATTAGTAACTCACTGCATTAAGTATTTAAATATTTGATGTAGGAATTTCATAAACGTAAAAAACATAATAATGTAAAAGATCCGTTTAAGATTCGCAAAAAGTAACGGATACGGACAGGAATACAGACCTTTTTCCTCCCTCGGATATCCGGAGATAAGGATACGGATATCCGGCACATCACTAGTGGCAACTAAGTACACATTTTATGTTGAAGACAGTCACTAGGTGTCCTTCGCGAGGTCGGTTTGTTTGTCGTAAGCAAAGTGCTGAAATATGTAATTCGTATAGACGAAAACATGAAAGGCCTCTTATCCAACTAATCATTGTAATATTATCACTTCTGTCGGCAGTCCCATGACTGCCTATTTTTTTGATGTATGTTCAGCCCTCAAGCCGTTATTTATGAACCGATTATGATGATTCTTTTTTTTGTTAGATAGGATATAACTCAAGGGTGGTTGCATGTCGAGAAAGTCAGGATCTGATGATGGGATCCTGATAAAATTGAGAAAAACCCTCGAAAATTGTAGGAACGAATAGTGTGTCTGTTTAATTTTCACAACTTCATCAGGTGTTTGCGTTTAAGAATCATCACATCATGAAGCGAAGCTGATGATGGAAACCATACTTCTCCTAAACAATCAGAAGTTAGAAATAAAACTGTACTTTCAGTGACAGAAACCACTTAATAGGCTTTGAAAAAAATACATTTGATAGCGTCTTAAAGTGTTTAGTATTAAATATATCAAAAGATAGTAGTTGCCAGAGTAATAAATAATTACGCAAGCCACAATAATTCATAAAATAAAAAACCTTTTAACAAAAATAAACCGACGAAAATAACTAAAAAGCAAAAAATAAATAAACCTTTTAAGTCTTGAGTATTGAGCTTCTTTACATAAACTATCCAATTTTATATAAACTCATTCTGAGTCGCCGCCAAATGTACCTACGCGTAGAGCCATTTCTACGTAAGTAGGTACATGTAAAATTTTGATAATTATTTAATTTACCGAGCAAGTATATACGTGTTAATATACAGTTTATATAGTATAATGTCCTCAATAATCTTTTCAATTAAAAGTAATAATTATAAGTGTAAGAAACAGTCTCACAACCACTGATATAAACTATGAAAATCACTAACTAACAGTAACTGCCAAGTTGTTCGTATTTCTGTTTGCACTCAAGTCAATCGTTCTAAACATATTCCTACCCTTTTATAATCCCACAATTTGTTAATATTTATCCATCGACCAATAGTATTCCGTTACCGGTATAACCAGTCAAAATAATATCTATTAACTTATTTTTATTAAATAGTGAACTGTGTTATCATGTATTAGAGTTTGGCCCTATTTTTAATAAAATAAATTGATGAGTTTTTGATGTGGCGACAACATAAGTTATGTGAAATGTCGTGAAGCCCACAGGGATTATTAAAATAGGTATTAAATGAGCACTAAATGTAAGTATGTGCGATATATTATGATTATTCTGAGGACTGTAATGGCCTCAGTATGTTAACACATTTTGTTGAAATAACCTTTAAACTTATTTGCAAATAGTTTTTTGCCCGCGGTTTACCTCGCATAAAAATATTTTTCTACTTAGGCCAGTACTTTTTTCATGTATGTACGTCATGTAGGTAGGTAAAGATAAGTATCTATTTTCCCTGACTACGTATATGCCCAATTTCATAATTATCGGTTGAGTATTTAAGGCGTGACAGCGTCACAAACAATACAAACTTACTTTTGCATTTATAATATAAGGATTGAAACATGATTACAATAATATATTATTAACTAGCAACCCGCACGGCGTCGCACGGGTAGCAGAAACATCTTCAACAATCATTATCATATTTCAACCAATTTACACCAAACCTTCACAAATTATATACCTAAACCTTCCTCATGAATCGCTTTACCTATTGTTGAAAACCGCATGAAAATCCGTTCAGTAGTTTTTGAGTTTCTCGTGGACAGATAGACAGACAGTAATGTGTGTTGTAATGTAAATCTCAATAAACAAAAATTAAACTGACTTACGTGTAAACTTGCAGCATCTGTCTCCAAGCAGATTACTTATAGACAGGTGTTAAGAAGACTCGCAAAACACGCGGTGCCGACTTTAGCAGAAGATAGACAGATAGATAGATAAGCAGTGCAACCGCAGTTTTCAGCATGGTTTAGAACTTTAGAGTACAACCCCCCTAAAACTCATATCTGCGATATTCTGGAAGCACTTTGAAGAAATGTGTGATGCACTGGAGAATATACTGCGAGGACTTTAGTCATACCATACAATTACAGAAACGCAGACAACAATGGAGTGGTTTAAAGTTAAGGATCGAACCTTTAACCCTCGACGAAGTTAAAGTTGGAGGCGTGATTACTCTACGCCATCGGAACTTTATTGTATCCTAACGTCACTGTAGGATATCGTGTACATGAAGAAGTAAATGATCTCACAAGATGGCCCTTCACTAGAATTAAAATCGAATTTGCGTTAAGTAATGAATGCATTTTCCGTTATACGATCCAATATCTCCGTGGTTTCAGATGAGAGCTTCCCACAGATATGATAATATAGTTACTTCGTAAGCGTCACTCGCCACATCTTATGGGTGTTGAAGGTTTTGAAAGTTGGAAGAAGCGGTTGAGGATTTAAATGCAAAATGCACAAAACACATTACAAACGTAACAATATCACATATAGCAAATATAATGTTTTGATCTGGATTGCACACAACAAGACAGTCGCGAATCCCTTAGGGAACTATTTAAGGAAATTAACATCCTGACCGTGCCTTGTCAGTATATTTATGAAAACATTATGTATGTCAGAAAAAAATTGCACCTATTTACTCAACGATGTGAAAGACATAATTACATTACTAGAGACAGAAATAAATTAGTACAACCAAAATTTAGATTAACAAAAGTGCAAACATCTTTCATGGGGTACTGTATTAAATTCTATAATAAAATATCTCCTAATATTCTTCATCTAAATGAGAAGAAATTTCAAACTTGCATGTGTAAACAAGCATATTATAAACTAGACGATCATTTAGCTGATAAAAATACTTGGCTAAATGCTGGTCCTGCTCCACAGCCACACTGTAAATGAGTGGTGGTCTTAAGAAATATGAATATTCACTTGTTTAGTAGTTTTTATCTGACATGTTATTTATTAATAATTTAATCAATATTATTGACATTGTTAACTTTGCAAAACATTGACATTATCTTATATTTTGACATCAATTTATATTTTGCATTTAGTAAATTTTGAATTGTACATGTGAGAACTGTGTACTCAATAACATATTAAGTTAATTTGCTATGTTGCCTGGCAGTTCTGAGTATGCCGTGTCCGCTTAGACGCCCTGCCGATGGTGGCGTGCGTGTCGGGTCGTTCGACTCCCTTTGATATCAATTGATTTCATATGGTTGAAGTGGACGATGGCTGGCGCGTGCGTCATGCTCGTGAACGAGTGCCGTTGGTTGGGACTGGTCATTTCTGAACTGCTATTACTTACATATAGTAGTAGTTTGCGCGACTGTTTATAGTTTAGAACAATACGTTACATTGTCCTCACATTTAACATGCGCATATAAGCAATGTAACCAGTGATATGTAAAAAACATGTTGAAAAAGAGTGTCCTTGGAGTTTCTTGCCTGTTCTTCTCCACTGGATCTACGAATTGGAACAGGCAACTAGCTGCACGACTGACTTAGTCTGACTGACTACTACTCCTGACAATTCAAAAATACCCATAATGGTTTAGTTGAAATAAATGATTTTGATTTGATTTGATTTGACACAGTAGCTAGACAGATAGCAACACTACATTATGAGTAGCAATACAGGCTCGACAGTACATTTAGACGCTTCTTGACATTAGGCAAGGTCTGCGCGTGCGTGCTGAATCTTTGGTTTGGGTGTGGCAGTAGCCACTCACTAGCATTGCCCATAAAGGGTAATTTATGTGAATGGGTCCGTTAACATCGTAGTGAAATAATGGAAATTCCGAGACACTTTAGTTTGTTCCGAGTAGTTACACAAACACTTTACATTTAGGGTGTGCATGTGGTCCCGTTAGTATGTTTTGTTAATGAATTGCATAAGACATAGTTAAAGAATATTCTCTGTCCCTATCAATTAATATTAGTTGAAGCATATTTTGTTCTTTTTTATATAGGTAGTGTTCTGTGATAAACTGATAAGGCATTGAATAAGTAATGAGATGTGGTGGTTTCATTATCGTAGTAATTACAACAGGTGTAGCAGCAGTAATTTACTTAACAATAAGTTATATATATATATATATATATATATATATATATATATATATATATATATATATATATATATATATATATTATAAATTTAGCTTAAGTTAATTAGTATTATAATAGTTTATTAATACTGCGCAAGCAATTATGTAACAATAGTTGGTACTTCATCGTAAGTACATAATTTTTTCTGTTTTGTATATGTATTCTACTAGAAGGCAAAGTAGCTTGGGCATAATATTAATATAATTTAGTTATAATTACTGTTAGTATGACTGCAAAATATGGATGTTATGATAACAAGACTGTATTTAGCAATAAGGCCGCCCTTTGTACATTATCCGTCTGACATACGATGATACTTCCACAGTAATAATAGTGTACCAATAAAGTGTTGTGTGGAGAAATGCCTTACATCAGTAGGTATGCAACGGTAACATTGATCTATATAATAATACGTATAAAGGGAGGATCAGAAAAGGTGCCCAAGGTGTTGGCGTGAAAAATTTTCTTGCAATACTTTTACATTTTCTAATATGGTTTATCTGTATCCGTAGGCCATGTTTTAGGGTTCCATTCCTCAAAAGGAAAAAAGGAACCCTTACAGGATCAGTTTGTTGTCCGTCTGTCTGTCTGTATAGACTCTTTTTCTCAGGAACCCGTAGACGCATCAAGTTGAAATTGATACCAAATATGTAAATCTGCGGTCGCAACGCAATCAAAAGATATAACCACTTAAGCCTTAGATTTGACCAAAATTTAAACATTTTGCAGGTAAATCAAAACTTATAGGGTACTTTTCATTGACGCAGAATCATGAAATGTAGTGAGAAGCAAGGTCTCGCAGCATAAATAGAGGAAAAATCCGAAAGTCGTTAATTTGTTGTTATATCACTTGAAATATTTTTGTCGTTACAAACTTGTAAGTATTTCGGGGTTGGGAAGTTGACTTTGTTGCATATCGATGTATGTCTGAGTTTTTTTAGAACTGCAAAGTTAAGTTTGTCTTTCGAAAAAAAACGAAAAACTAGTTACTATCTACGTAAAAGTTTGTTTGCTTACAGAGCCCTCGCGGCCGCGGTGCGCGAGCCATATTCGCACTTGTACGGTTTTTTTAGTCAAATTACAAATATTAAGAAATGCGTTTTTAATGTGCTTGTTGATGATTGTAGAAGACCTACCTAAATATATAAAAAAAATACAAACTTATAGAATTAGTTTTTTCTACATACTAAGAAGGGCGAGGAGTATGAAGTCGACGAAGTTAACTACTTAAATGGGTAAACGCGAGCGTGTAAGGCAATTAATTCTTTACCTTAAGTATGTTCACGTTCATAAAAAATAATGTACGTTATTATTTACATCAAAAGCGTCCTTCGCAAGATTACCTCAATGTCACCTTAAATGTGCATACTTGCGGGACCTGAGACAAGTCATTCAAGTAATAGTTAAGCAATTTGTGATGTGCCTACCACCGTATTTAAGCGCGATATTTTCTATACTTGGGTTTCTATGCCTTTGTCCACTGTTTATAGATTACCAATATTTATAGCAATTTATGTAATCTATACAAATCAATAACATTGAGGTGTATGAAAATGAATGCATCTGAATGTTTACACGATACTCACGCAAAGAAAAAAAAAATTATTTATGTCTGTCTGTCTGTAAGTTTGTTCCAGCTAATTTGTAGAACTGGTGGACTGATTCCACGAAAGCTGAAGTAAGCTGATAGCCAATGTTTAACACTGCAGTCACAAATCCCCCACTGATAACAGGGCGAGGCGAATATTAACAAAAGGTTGCCGAAAAAACCTTGGAATAGATCTCATTTTCCATAAAAATAGCTCATCACTGCATCCACTTATACACAAGACTAGTTAATACGTTGATTAATGAAATCACTAAAGAAATGTACTTGAGGGAATCATCTAGGATGTGGAATATTGAAACTTAGCTTGAGTCGCTACTGTGACGGAATGTGTCTATAAGTAAGACAACACAAGGGTAATTGGTGATGTGTCAGGGGAATTTAAACTGTCTGGAAAGCAACAAATAAGTAATTTGAGTAAAAGATTCGTGTGACAAAAATTTGTTCACGTGCCAAGTCCCTGGTGTGAGATTTGTGCCCACTATCGCGATAACGTAAACATTGGCCTATGTTATTAAAAACACATATCTATAAAAACCATAATCTTTATTGGTTCTTAACATTCCTTTTTCTTTGAAAGCACTTGACATCAATAGTCTAAGTATGGCAAAATACCTGTTATTAAACTAACTATTCCGTTAATAACAACAACAAACACTTACAAAGAGCTTCATGTTTATGTCGAAGTGAAGAAGATACTACACTGCATGCATAGATGTGCATCCTCAACCTTTTATAGAGGCAACACTCCCGTGGCTCTTCTCAAGCCCACGTCACAGAGTGGTTCACATTGTGAAGCGCAGTAATACAACCTGTTGTGCAGCTGCATAATATTACGAAACATGTCAATCAATTATTTTAGACTGTTACCGCTTTAGCTTCCCTCACATCCTATTTGGGAATATTACTCATTCACAATTTTGTAATTCAAAGGTGTCCGTGTCTCGTTTTGTATTTGCTGCACGTTAGATATTTTGAACAAAAGTGGTGATGTATGCTAGTACGCGGATATTATCGTAGTTTTTAGCAACGATTAAGTATTATAAGTAATATTATTTGATTTGATGATAATATAGTAGGTCACTGACTTCATAATACCCAGGTATGATATCGGTTACAGTCGACTAGACAAAAGATGAACTTTTTGGAGACCTTCTTCATTTTTTATTTTGTTTTTATTTTTAGTTTAGAGCGTTTGTTATTGTGACATTTATAAACAAAATATTGTATAAACCCAAGGTAATTTTACCATACATATAATTATTATGGTTTACATTATGTATATTTGTTAGTATATTGATAAGTATTGGTATTTACAATAGGTAAATTAGGTTAATGTAGAATATCTGTATATTTTTAATATTTATTAGAAAAGACAAATAATTTTTATTTGTTACCGTGGGAGAGGCATGCTTCGGCACGTATGGGCTGGCTCGACTCCGCTCGATACCACGGCCTCACAAAAAACCGACAGCGAAGCAATGCTTGCATTGCTTTCGCCGCGTGAGTGAGGCCTACCGAAGGCTTACCGGAGGCCCTAACCCTTCAATCTCCCCTATTGGCGCCCTTCCCCCTCTCCTCCCCTCTAATCCCGCTCTTCCCCCTCTCCTCGTCCTCCCCTACTCCCACCTTGAAGGGCGGCAACGCACTTGTGACTCTTGAGTTACAGGTGCCCACGGGCGATGGTAGTCATTCACCACCAGGTGACACGTCTGCTCGTTTGCCCCCAATATGATAAAAAAAAGCTTTTGTGGTCTTTTTTTGAAATTACACCATCAACTGCCACTGCTCTCTGAATCATTTTGATCCATCCTAAGGTTGCCTGGAAGAGATTGCATCTAGTAATAAGGCATTATGTTATGAATGTTATGATTGATATAATTTTATTATGTAAATTAATGTTACTTCCATTGTAAAAATAGTGTACAAATAAAGAGTTATCCATCTATCTATCTATAAGTAAACCCTTGTATTGCCGCTGTTCTACCTATAATTATATAATGGTAATATTCTATTTAATGAGTAATTCATCAAATTGTCGTACATGCCTACGGCCCATTTAGGACGACTTGCAGAAAATCAAAATAAATAAAATAATAGATAATGATTATGTTCAACATTTCCAAAAAAGTTAACAAAGAAGAATATAATTTTCTGCCCTAGTGCTTGAAAAATCTAACCCATAAATTAAAGGCAGCGATTACACATCTATTGGATAACTATCGGAGTTCAATCATAACGTTCAAACATAATTACTCTTGATACTAGTCTTGATATAATATATGTACCTACTGCAATTACTATTATGTTGTACCGCTTCATCTGCAATTAATTATATGTTTACTAACGGCTTATTACAGTAACAAAGTATGAATAGAAGTGATTAGTATCTGTTACGGTCTCGGTACGTATTCTCTATAGATGCGATTCACGGCACTGATGACTCGGATGACGCATTTCGGACACAAAATAACATAGGCACAAAAGTAAATAGCTACTCTCAAACGAAGCTATAAATTAAATATACTTGCATTCTAGCTCCGTTAATATTATGTTATTTACCTGTAGTCGTATTATAAACAGGCTTCAAAAATTTTTTGATCGGTAAGGATGTGAAGTCGTAAATGTGAGTGCCGAAAGGGGTATTTACGAGTATGTACGTCACTACAGTGTAGTCACGTGGCGTGAGAAATTAAGAGGAGCTTTTACTTAATTTTGAATTGTTTAAATTGTCAGGAGTAGTAGTCAGTCACACTAAGTCAGTCGTGAAGATAGTTGCCCGTTCTAATGCGTAGATCATATGGATAAGAACAGGCAAGAAACTCCAAGGACACTCTTTTTCAACAAGTTTTTTTTTAAGTTTCTGTTAAAGAAAAAAAACAAAAGTATATATATTGAAAGGAAAAGGTAGGAAGAAGGGTAGGCAACTAAAGGGGAGGGATATGCTTAGGATACGGATGGAGTTGGAGAGTGTGAGCCATAGGTCAAAGAAGGTTCGGATCGTACGTGACCCTGACTCACGTACGATCCGAACCCTCTTGTTGGTGTATTTTTATAATAACAGCACATTTTGTGACTAATAATGAAATATTGTACATAATATGCCAGGGGGTAGGGATGGCAACACGCGGTGGTGAATGGACTGTTATTGTCAATAAAAGTAACCACTAACTATAAGACTGCGTATCCATCTGAGATGTACGAGTACGATATTCCTAACTTTGCATAGCACAGCTCTGATTTAATAGGGCTAGCGGAGCGGAGGACGCGAAGAATGTGTGCGAGAGACACGATTGCGGAATGTGCTCAGCTACACACCGCCACCGCTTCAAGGCTTCGCTACGCATCCTCGCACCACGCAATGTCTTTATAGCGCCATCTTCGTACCTAGCTAGCTTCTAGCCTAGCTTACTTCGACTATCTCTACTGAAAAATCAGTCTAAGGCGGGTCGTGTGCTTGTTTGCTACTTTATTTCTATAAAAATTGGTTTGCTCATAGCCTACTATCCCGGTCTTCAGCAGTTCGCATCCATCCGCTGTAAGTCACCTTCAGCCACAAAAACTATCCTTGAGTATTAATTCAAATATTCATGGTAGGTTTGTGTCGGCAACTAAATCAGTGAGAATTCATTTATTCAATTCATTGATATAAATTGTATCTATACATGCTCGTGGCTAACTGGTAATCGAGTAGGTTAGCACATTAAGCCGTCGGTTCCGGCTGTCATACGAACATCTGTGGCATTCGTTACGGGTAGTTGGAGCCCTAAAAAGTCCGACAATCTGGTCTAAGTACAGAACTTCGATATCGTTTAGTACTTGGGTTGTAGAGGTCTGAAGGCAGTCGCTCGTCACGTAAAATATTGAAGTTCGGCCGTATCGTTGTTAGACTGAAAGCCGACCCTAACTTATTTAAAGGCGCGGAGGATGAGGATGATGACACGTAAATAAAAAAATACGATGAAAACTCATAGGCAGGCTTTAGCCCGCGAGTAAACCTCGGTTCTTTTATGTGTTATGTCAGTACTCAAGCTAGCTGTGTTGCATTTATGTTGTTTTTGATAACAATCTTTCAGAAATGGTGGCCATGATCCGGTCAAGAGTTTGGCCGGGGAACAACAGCTGTAAAAAGCACTTGCAGTTTTTCCTCAAATCCCAAGTTTCTGGTTTCCTTAATAACCGTATTCCGACTATTACGAACATTCTCCAACATACTGTTCTTAAGAGAAGTGTTTACAACGAAGATCATTTAAATTTTATTTGTATAGACTTCAAACTAATGCTCCAAGTATGGTTCCATTAAGTGTTATTCGCTACGTCTAAGTCGCCATATTTGTGCGTCTTGACAGGCCATTTGTCTTAACTATTGATTTATCATCGTCACCTTTGAACTGCAGCAAATAATAATACGTTATAATAATAGTACGTTTTCCATTCAATGTCCTTCTGTTTTCCCACCCCTTGATTCCCATATTACGTGAGTACCAAATTATAGTTGGCAAGATGTGGGTGTCTAATGCGCTTCTGCAGAACCATTCAGGAATAAAGGCGTAAGTGTATTCATGTATGTATGTTACGTAGTCAATAAGTCTTGATATTTAAAAAGTGTATAATTAAAGACGTGCTTATATGGTCACTTTTATATTAAAGTAATTTTACATGGTAACCGGGTAGAAGGGACATGTAAAGATTTGATTTAGAACTTTAAAACTTAAAGTTTAACCACCAAGAGCTTTACTGTGTGTGATCCTAAATCAATAGACTTAGAAAGAATTAGTAACAACACCGCAACAGAGTCGGTGGCAGTGTGACGCCTGACACTGTCGCGGCCAGACGCTTCACTCCTCGAAAAAGAGCCCTCGTTGGGTCTGAAACTAGGTGACCATCCCCGAAATAAACACGTGATTAAAACATTTAATAAATAAGAAATAAACACTTTTTTTCAATATCTGGTCTATAGTAGAGCCCACATACGTGGCTCACACTGAAAGTGTTTCAATATCTGGTCTATAGTAGAGCCCACATACGTGGCTCACACTGAAAGTGTTTCAATATCTGGTCTATAGTAGAGCCCACATACGTGGCTCACACTGAAAGTGTTTCAATATCTGGTCTATAGTAGAGCCCACATACGTGGCTCACACTGAAAGTGTTTCAATATCTGGTCTATAGTAGAGCCCACATACGTGGCTCACACTGAAAGTGTTTCAATATCTGGTCTATAGTAGAGCCCACATACGTGGCTCACACTGAAAGTGTTTCAATATCTGGTCTATAGTAGAGCCCACATACGTGGCTCACACTGAAAGTGTTTCAATATCTGGTCTATAGTAGAGCCCACATACGTGGCTCACACTGAAAGTGTTTCAATATCTGGTCTATAGTAGAGCCCACATACGTGGCTCACACTGAAAGTGTTTCAATATCTGGTCTATAGTAGAGCCCACATACGTGGCTCACACTGAAAGTGTTTCAATATCTGGTCTATAGTAGAGCCCACATACGTGGCTCACACTGAAAGTGTTTCAATATCTGGTCTATAGTAGAGCCCACATACGTGGCTCACACTGAAAGTGTTTCAATATCTGGTCTATAGTAGAGCCCACATACGTGGCTCACACTGAAAGTGTTTCAATATCTGGTCTATAGTAGAGCCCACATACGTGGCTCACACTGAAAGTGTTTCAATATCTGGTCTATAGTAGAGCCCACATACGTGGCTCACACTGAAAGTGTTTCAATATCTGGTCTATAGTAGAGCCCACATACGTGGCTCACACTGAAAGTGTTTCAATATCTGGTCTATAGTAGAGCCCACATACGTGGCTCACACTGAAAGTGTTTCAATATCTGGTCTATAGTAGAGCCCACATACGTGGCTCACACTGAAAGTGTTTCAATATCTGGTCTATAGTAGAGCCCACATACGTGGCTCACACTGAAAGTGTTTCAATATCTGGTCTATAGTAGAGCCCACATACGTGGCTCACACTGAAAGTGTTTCAATATCTGGTCTATAGTAGAGCCCACATACGTGGCTCACACTGAAAGTGTTTCAATATCTGGTCTATAGTAGAGCCCACATACGTGGCTCACACTGAAAGTGTTTCAATATCTGGTCTATAGTAGAGCCCACATACGTGGCTCACACTGAAAGTGTTTCAATATCTGGTCTATAGTAGAGCCCACATACGTGGCTCACACTGAAAGTGTTTCAATATCTGGTCTATAGTAGAGCCCACATACGTGGCTCACACTGAAAGTGTTTCAATATCTGGTCTATAGTAGAGCCCACATACGTGGCTCACACTGAAAGTGTTTCAATATCTGGTCTATAGTAGAGCCCACATACGTGGCTCACACTGAAAGTGTTTCAATATCTGGTCTATAGTAGAGCCCACATACGTGGCTCACACTGAAAGTGTTTCAATATCTGGTCTATAGTAGAGCCCACATACGTGGCTCACACTGAAAGTTTTTCAATATCTGGTCTATAGTAGAGCCCACATACGTGGCTCACACTGAAAGTTTTTCAATATCTGGTCTATAGTAGAGCCCACATACGTGGCTCACACTGAAAGTTTTTCAATATCTGGTCTATAGTAGAGCCCACATACGTGGCTCACACTGAAAGTTTTTCAATATCTGGTCTATAGTAGAGCCCACATACGTGGCTCACACTGAAAGTTTTTCAATATCTGGTCTATAGTAGAGCCCACATACGTGGCTCACACTGAAAGTTTTTCAATATCTGGTCTATAGTAGAGCCCACATACGTGGCTCACACTGAAAGTTTTTCAATATCTGGTCTATAGTAGAGCCCACATACGTGGCTCACACTGAAAGTTTTTAGAAAAGGCTAGTAAGAAAAGCAGCATAAAATAAATGTATTTAAATTTCGAATTAGGAACCCTTTGGGAATCTGTAAATGTTTAATGATTTCATATGTCATTTGTTTTTACAAATTGACGGCAATTTAAAAAGTGTCTGTCGTGCATCGAATTGGATTTGATTAGAGAGCATTTTCGCTCAATGACTTTGGTTGCGGTCTTACTCAACAAAAATGTTACGATAGATTTCGATTGGCGTTTCATTACAAAGCTCCATCTCGTGCCACTGTTTACAACTGTTTGAATGAGTTTAAATATGGTCGAAGCAAACTCACTGATGATTCTCGAGAAGGACATCCTTCTACGGCGACTACTCAAGATAACGTGAATGCTGTGCGGCTAATAATAGAAGCTGATAGAAGGTAGACATATCAACAGATTCGGGCAGCTTTAGGCATTGGTATGAGTCAAGTACAAAAAGTCTTACATGAAAATTTTGGTGTCAGAAAGCTTTGTACTAGATGGATGTCTCATAATTTGACGGAAGATCAAAAAAGCCGTCGTTTGGATTGGTGCCGCTCAATGCTTGAAAAGAATGACGGAGGTGACTCGAATGCTGTGTATGCCATCGTCACAGATGACGAAAGCTGGATATATTGTTTCGAACCCGAAATCAAAAGATTATCTGCGCAATGGATGTTTCCATTCGAAGATTCGCCTACAAAAGTAAAGAAGGGCCGAAGTCAAGGGAAAAAGATTTTTGCCTCATTCTTTGGACGGAGGGTCATTTCGCAACAATCATTCTAGAAGATAAAAGGACTGTTACTGCATATTGGTATGTCAGTCATTGTCTACCAGTTGTCTTGGGAAATGTTAGACATCAGCGTCCAAGAAGCAGGATCCTTCTCCACCACGACAACGCTCCAGCTTACTCCGCCAGACGGACTACCGAATATTTGTCTATGTCGAAGGTGTGGAGCTAGTGAGTCATTCTCCTTACAGACCCGACCTGGCTGACTTTGATTTATTTCCAAAAATAAAAGATAAACTTAGAGAAATTCGTTTTATGAGCGCTGAAGATGCCGTGGCTGCATTCGAACGAGCGTGGTAGAGATCGAGTGGGCTCACTGCTTTAGTCAATGGTTCCATCGCATGCGACGGTGCTTAGAAAGGAACGAAGACTATTTCGAAAAGCAATAAAAATATTAACAAGCTTCTATATCATTCCGTTTTTATTTTCTAAAAACTTTTAGTGTGACTCTCGTAAGTATACTAATAATAATACTAATATTTTGGGACATATTACACAGTGCTATTTAGACACAAACAAAGCATACATTTTAGTATAAATTCTATAATAACTCACTCAACATACTTAGACACTTTTTTGTAAATATATAATATAATACAAATACACAAATACATTTACATAAATATGTACAGGCAAGTGCTAACGTATTCACGCGTACAAATATTTACACTTAGCGGGTATAGAACCCGCGACCTTTGATGTTGCAATCGAATTCTCTTCCTATCTGTCTATAACTACTCCGAAATAACGAAACTTGCACTAACTCTCTCAATTTTTTTTTTAAGGTAAAGCAACGCTCTAGAGCCAACTTAATTTAACTTAATGCAGTGCGCCTTCTACATCACCTTCCGGATGACACACAAGCTTTCTGGATATGGTTGCTTGGCAAGTATTTGTGTCGGATTGGCCGGGAGCCGACGCCACGGTGCCACCATTGTAATGATTGCTCCGACGACACGGCGCTTCACACACTGTCATTCCGGCAGCCAGCCTAGGCTAACCAACGCCGTGATCTCGTCGTGGCAGCTGGTCCTGCGGGCAGTCTCTAGCTCCCAACCGTGATTCTGTCAATGGTCCAAAACTAGAGTGCATGTGATGTTCGCAAAGGTGGCGGAAGGGGAGAGAGAGCGGTATGCGACTCTTTCTACCCGCTGCAGACGCACCGAGCGCCGGAGGGCATTTATAGATATCCGGCTGTCTTAGGAAAAGATCGGCGAAATTTTGGCGAAGTCGTCATCCGAACACATACATGCTCAAGAGGCAGCGCGCAGTGCTCCGCGCACTCTTCTCAGAGGAGAGCGGGCGACGAGTAACGGTCGCACCGGTAGACGGGACGCGTCTTTGGTGAGCGGGGATACGTCTTTGATGAGATGGGACATGTCTTTGGTGAGACGGGTCGATGCCTGTCGGGGGCTGCAAAATAATGCAATGGCGATCCTCGCTTCCCTGAGCATAAGCAAGTAGCGGAAGACCGGGGTGGTTCTATGTCGGTATACCACCCGTCAACAAAAAAAAACTGCGCCTTCTACCATATACTTAATACTACTATTATTTATTCTGTGGTAGTAGCGCAGTGTAAAATATAGTATATCAAATTATTACTAAAGATATGTACCTACATATCTTAAAAAAATAAATGTAATTTATTTCTTTGAGGAAATTAAAGTTCACACCCAAAACTATAAGTCCAAAGGTTAACCGGTTATGATACGCTACGATACATCAATGGAGCTGACACCCTGCCGCCGCTTTCATGCACAATTCCTATTACCAATCGCGAAGGATATTAGTGATTTATAGCGAACCTTGAGCGCGATAAGCAAATGAGATTATTTGTGTCATTTGTGTAAACCATGAATGTACGAATAAATATACAAAAATAATGATTAACTTTAGAGACTCCTTCTCTTTGTCATTCATCCACATCCTCACTACTTTCGTTTCACGATTTCAGCAGTGCCTTACGAGAAACATTCAGGTGGCATCAGCTTGCATCCTGTTTACCTCTCGTGTAACACTAACACTATTGTACCTGAAGATCTGACTTTTAAAAAGAGTGGCCATGAGTTTCTTTGCCAGTATTCTTCTCATAAGGCTCTACGCATTTTGGAAACTGGAAGTTATAGATCGACACAAGCAGGCAGTAGATTTTGGTGTTTTCACCTAATTTACCTCGACAATCCAGCACATGCTGTGGCGTCTGTTTGCGCCGATCTATGATTTTAAGTCTAGCTTCAATTTAAAGTTCATAAATGTCACTTAGTGTCTTAATTGAATAAATGATTTTGGATTTGAATTTGAATTTGAACATGTCACCACAGAAAGATAGCACGCGATTGAAACTAGCACTGAATATAAACAGAAGTACATCAAAGCTGTTGCAAATATTAGGTAGCAAATATGAAGGGATACACGAGTTAAACAAATCTTCTAGAGGTTTCGCTGGAAGATTCGTTGTGACCTTTGAAAACTTAGTAGAAAATTATTATCGAAATTTACATTCATAGTACGGTATTTAGATTTACTTATACATAATGTAGTAGAGCCTAGTGAGTTACTAGCGAAACCTGTTTTCTGTTTGTTTGTTGATAGAGGAAACTTCTTTCAAGCGTTCTAATTTTCATACCTACATGCATACTTATTATAAGCTCACGCTTGTATCCCCGAAGGGGTAGGCAGAGGTGTATTAAACAAATACAAGTTGCCAGCTATAGTTCGGTCCCACTGACGTAACGGAGCAAGCCTATTGCCGGCAACCGAGCACTTTGGGAGTTAAATATGAAAAAAAGGTAGGTAAGAAGGGAAAGTAACCGAAAATAAAGTAAAGTAAAGTAAGGTAACCGGAGCCCCCTCCCCCCTTCTTGCTTTGCTTTGTAGCAAAAATATGTAAATATACTATATCTATATAAATCAATCGTTTAGTTCCTTGCGGTTCCAAATATGGCGTTGTTCGCTTTTCCTGAATGGCGGTTTAAATGTCAATATTAAATTGAATGAATGTTCAATGTGCCATTAGCTTTATATCTATTTCTGCTTTTTTGTCACCTGTTTTTATTGTTTTGCTGAGGGTTTCAAGACAGTTCCACTTTCGCTGAAAGTCGTCGAGTGTCAAACTCTATGCTTCCTGATGCTCATTGATCCTGGTGTAGGGAAGTCATAAGTCATAATAGTGGGAGTTTACAGGTTGTAAATTTAGGACTAATGAAAAGTCCTAAATTTACAAACTGTCTGTCATTTTTACCATTTCATAGTTGGTGTAAGTCAGTGGTAATGTTTATATAATCATTAGGTAAGCTGTGTAAATTCTGAAAGAATGTAAAATAGTGACATTTTTATTACTAGAGGGCGCCTCGGTGATCGAATTTCATCTGTTTTGTATGTCTTGTTTTACTTTATTTGTACAATGATGAGCAATAGATATTTGTACCATGGCAGGCCAAAATATATCCTGGACCCCTATATCTTAATGTAGTAGTTTTTACATCATTTTCAAACTTTATAGCACGTATTGTTTAAAATTTTATCTTTCTGCACTTCTTCTACATATAAACTTGAGTATTCCAAACATCACAACACTGTCTGTACGCGTTTGCTTAAAAAATGCGTACATAGAATTCAGAATAGATTAACAGTTAGTGAGTATAGTAATGGCTAAGACGTCGGACTTGCCATCAAGTGGTTGCGAATTCGAAGCACTTAGAGCACTGCCGACGTGAACCCACTGCTAACACAAGCATTATTTTGTATTAGTTGAAGAGTTTAACAAGAATAGTAGTAATGTGTTAGCGACGTTACTAGTATACTTTATAACAATCTACTAACAGAGCACGTGAGCTGCAAGGGTAACGTTTACCATCATACAGGCCAAGGTTCGGTGCGACCAAATGACGAAACTCTACAGAGTTAGCTTAATTCGCTTGTAACATACCTGCCTATATTTTTTTAAAGTGACACGATCGAAGGAATTTATTTTAGAATAATTTTTATACTAGCTGTGCCCCACGGCTTCACCCGTAAGTCCCGATGCTGCCGCAGGAATATCATTATAAAAAGTAGCCTATGTGTTAATCCACATTTCCAGCTATCTACATACCAAGTTTCATCGCAATCGGTTTAGTAGTTTTTGCGTAAAAGAGCAACAAACATCCATACATCACAAACTTGTAGGATATAAATTCAATCAGGTTTAATTGTTGACTGATTGCTTTACGTTCGCCTTTGCGTTACGATAGTTTATCCTAATATTATAAATGCGAAAGCGAGTCTGTTTGTTACGCTTTCACACCTCAACTACTAAACCGATTATCGTGAACTTTTGCAGAGGTACACAAAAAATAACTTTTTACGCGAACGAAGCCGCGGGCAAAAGGCATTATTATTTACTACTATTAAGATGATAAGTGACGGTTACTAGGGATGGGAACTCTATTACACTGTGCCGCGGGCCGCGTCGCAACTATTGACATATAAAACTTGGACTAGTCTAATCTTATTTAAATGAGCTTCTCTATAATTAAATCTATTCATATGTGATTCATATGAATTGAATACTGATGAGAACTTATGATACTGTCGTGTAAAGGTTCGGGCACACTGTTATACAGATCGGTAGTAATTGATTTTAGATACATATTTATATGATGAGTACCATATGGGAACCAGTTACGAGTTAAATTGTGGGTAGATAAGGATTATTAATCTATTATACTACAATATACATTTAATGAGTGCAGGTAAGTATATTTACTTACGGCATAAGTTTATAATTAGACACGAGGAATCTCAATCAGTCACCTGTGTTTATGTGACCGTGCCACCGCAACCTACTTGATTCCATTTTGTCGGCGATGTCACGCACACCTTAGCTTCCTCATAAGTACTCAGTACGGTTCTTATCAAGCCGGTGACGACGCACATCCCCCTCAGCAACCCGGTCGAAGATCCAGAGGCAGACTGAAGACAAGGTGGAGGCATGTAGTGCTGAGAGATATGAGAGAGGGTTAGATTTCGGTAGACATCTTGGATAGAGTGAAGTGGAGAATCTGACACGACAACCATGTGGGGAAATAGCTTAGAAAAGAGAGAGAGAGAGAGAGAGAGAGAGAGAGAGAGAGAGAGAGAGAAAGTGAGAGCGTAACTCTACCAAAATGTACATACAAAAATTAGATAGTCGAAAATATTTACATACACCTGTACAAAAATAAAATAAAAAACGTAACGAAGCGGTTTATCCTCCCATAAGAAGTTATCACGTGCGCATGCGTCATAGAACTTCTCTGCGTGATCCGCGTCGTCTGCAGGTAGCGTTCCCAGAAGGCACGCAGCATTGTTATGTTGAAAGGCAATGCCTGGTCTCTGTGCAAGAAAACGCCTGCCTTCTGGTCACGAGGAGTGTCAATCAGTCGCTTAGCTAGTTCAATTAGAAATATATAAAAAAAACCTTACATTCCTAGTACGACTTACCTAGGTACTACTTATTACTATATACTTACTAAATTTTATTTATTTGTATTGATAATAAATAGTGTTGCATCGATAATGTTAAAACGAATAAATAGTTACCGAAGAAACAACGATATGAAAATACCTTTATAACTGAATGTAGAAACAATTCATATTATGCTCTGTTTATAGACCATATAGTTAGAGTTTTATCGATATCGTTACGGGAATTACCATTGGCTCGTATATTGTTGTTAATCTAAAGGTCAGTCAAAGCTTTGCGTACCTATAGAGGGATATATTAAGGATTAGAAGTAATCGTTGTTATTGGATTATTTATAAAATGAAACCTTAACTATTCTGTTGTGCAACCTTCCTTAAGAAATCATTTTCTTGTGAGACTGTATCTATGCGAAATAAAACAAAGAGGTAAAGATTTTTATTAATAAAAAAACCTATTCTGTACTAAATGTATTATCTTACAACATACCTAAATAAGCAGCTTGGTTTAGTTTCCTAGTAAATACGACCTTTAAGCATTTTCATGGACCCTTGTGGTTCATTGCATTGTAGTTCCAACCATATCCCCATGAAATTCTACATTAAAATAGAAACACAATACATAATAGAGTGGGAGTTTACCACAGAGTACTTTATTATAAGAGTTTACAGCGGGAGAGCCATGCTTCGGCACGTATGGGCCGGCTCGACCCGAGTGATACCACGGCCTCACAGAAAACCGGCAGTGAAGCAATGTTTACATTGCTCTTCGCCGAGTGAGTGAGGTTACTGGAGGCCCTAGCCATTCCCTTTCCCCCTCTTCTCCTCTCCCCCTCTTCCCCCCTTCCCCTACTCCCACCTTAAAGGCTAGCAAGGCACACTTGTGACTCTTGAGTTGCAAGTGCCCATGAGCGGCGGTAGTAGCATTTCTCACTTCGAGAGTATTTTGCAGTAGATATAATTATTGCAAATCACTGTGTTGCCTCGAAATGAGAAGTACGAGTATAATATCCAAGTTAAATACATTTGGTTGAAGTCAACTATTTAAATGAAATATTTAAATGAATGAATTAGTAATGTCCAAGTTATTCTCTGTACCAAGTTGGTGCCATTACAAGGTCAGACTGCATATTTTACTAACTCATCATCATACATCACCCATAGCCCGTAGGACGTCTTACGTATGACTTGCAAGAAGACATTTTACTAATTAGAAATGATCAACAATTTGATACTTCACTTCTTTTACAAACAGGATAGAAAAGTTCCTGGCTGTGACTGGCTGGAGAAATGAGATGAAATGTTCCTGGCTGTGACTGGCTGGAGAAATGAGAGGAAATGTTATTGGCTGTGACTGGCAGGAGAAATGAGATGAAATGTTCTTTTTCGTTTGTGTTCTTTATAGTACCTCTAGCATAGCGAAACGGGTAGATGAGCATTGAACTTTTAGACTACTTAGTTAAGTTACGAATGATGAAAATAAATTGTTAGTTTTTACTTTGCATTGAATAAGATTAAGTTTTCACAAACGTAACAAGGCTATAGGATGCAGTATCTGTACAGGGTAGGTAGTAATAATAAAAAGTATATGATATTTAAATCATTTTTACCAAGCTGTATATATAAAAGTTATACTGTTAAAAAATAATTCCGATTTCCAAAACCGGAACTCTTCATTTATAAAACATATTTCTTATGTATTTTTTTCTTATATTTTTATTTACTTATTACGCTTTACTTTAGACAAGATAAAGTAAGTAAGTAGTTAATTTTATAAAAAAACATTTCCACTGAGGTATACCTCAAAAATGACCGCCTCACTGCATCAGTACTATATATAGTACTGATGCAGTGAGGCGGTCATTTTTGGTATTTTCCTATTCCTATCCAAGTTTTCGAATACTAAGCCAGAGAATTGAGTATATTAGTAAATTATTTCCTTAAAAAAACTAAAAACTAATTAAGTGCTAAACAAACCAGTTTCATTAAAACACAGAAATAAAAACATATAAATATTAAACAAACAAAATTCTATTATACATATAAAATAGACGAATCGTCGGACTAAATTATAAAATTAAAACATATTTTTGCATTTAGTGAATTTGCATTAGTTGACATTTATATCATGACACAGAGATTGCGACAATTGTAGAATAAAAACAATATCACTACATTTTATAAAACAAAGCCTCCCCCGCCGCGTCTGATTGTCTTTCTGTTTGTCAGAACATGATTAACTCAATAACTACCAAACGGATTGTCATTTGATTTTTACTAATAGACGGAGTGATTCATGAGGAAGGTTTAGGTGTATAATTCATTAAGGTTTTGTGTAAAATGGCTAAAATATGACGATGATTGTTGAAAAAAAAAACAATATATACGCTGCAACCTAACCTCGGGTACATTAGGTTGTAGAGTATATATTGATTTTTGTACGAAGTAACTATTCATGCAATTTTGTCCCTTCCTCTCTCTCTCTCTCTAATATAACAAACTCGGCTCCGTCATATGAATTTTTCGATGGGGACGGACATCAGGGTCGGACATCAGTGTCTGACATCAGGGTCTCGTGTCCTGACCCGAGCTTAACATTTTTTACCCATCTAAAAGTCAATAAAGAAAATGATTATCATCTTATTTGTGCCCTTGCGGACCGGCGGCGGATTGCGAGTATCTACTAAAAATAATTAAATGCACATAAATATAAAGATCGCGATCTGGAGCGAACAAATTACCCATAGTTTATGTTAAGCTGTACATAAAGAAAATTAAATAAATGTTCACGAGATAAAATTAAAACCTTAGTAATTCTGCTTATATACCTTCCATTATCCACGTCCTGGCTAGATCATTAGATTAGCTCCAAGATGTAGGCTTTCACGCCTTGAGTTCTCAACAGATGGAAATAAGATTTTCATACATGTTGTCAGAAAAGCACATACAGGATGATAAAATTTACATTATCACCACGGACTACGGAAGCATAGCATAGCATGTATAAAAAAAAATAGTACCTAGAAGTCGTTCGTTTCTTTGCGGCAATATTTACTCTCACGAATGACTAAATGACCAATCAGTTAGGGTTTATTATTAACACTCTATTCTTAAGAGAGAGAGGTCTGCCACTAGACAACTTTTATTTATAAAAATCAAGAGATTCTTTTGGAGTTTACAAGAACCTATGAAAACGTCAATTCTTTCAGATTCAAATTCATTTATTTCACACAAAATAGAGTACAAAAATTGTCTTAATTAACGTGAGTTTCGTCCATTTTACTAATGCACAGACAGCAATTACTAGAACAACAATTATAATATTTTTAAATCTTATTAATTTAATATAAGAAGGGGGTCATTGAAGATCTGTACTGTACTAACGTAGTAATTATTATCTTGCCTGTGACTATATTTTGTATGTAGGGCTCGTGACCCGTGAAGAAGTTATGAAATAGTAGTTGGCTTGGAGTAACAGCTTCTGCTCGGTGGTTTAAAAAATGAAACAGCATGTTAATTATGAGAGAGAGAGAGAGTACTTATATCCTAAAGAAAATATTCACACTTCTATTTTTCTAATCTCATAGTTCCAAGTTTGATTATTAACTTTACACACTTTGTATGAGAAAATCAATGCCCATTATATCCTTCAGTTGTAGCGAACGACTTCACAAACGTAATTCTAATTACTTTAACGAGATGTGGTCACCTCTGGCCACTCCTTGCACGTTTCACGTTAGGTACTACGTTGTTTTTGACGAGATCCTTGCGCAACCTACCATATTTTATGTAAACATGTTTATATTCATATATATGTAGTGTATTATACCGAGGCGAACTTGTGCAATAGATCCTGCACGGTGAGCTCCAAGGCTTACTTGTAGCTGTCAATGACCGTTTTGTTATTGTTGACAAATATAGACTGTTGTCGTAAAAACATATGTCACCTCAAACATTTTGTGGATGTGGTTTCTGTTCATAGTACAGCGATTTATCTCTGAGGGTTTTCAAATTGTCAATTGGGCCCGATGGTTCTTTTAGAGAAAATCATTTGAATTCCGATTAGGCGCCTCCATTTTTTTAATCTTTCAATCGTAGGTACATAAAACTATACGTGTGTACATAATTGTATTGTGTTGCATACTGGCAGTTGATTAGGTTCTTTGGTTTAGGTTGATTGAGTTGAATAGGATAAGAGTTAATAGTTAGACATTGGTCACTGACTCCCATCAGGCATGCGCGTGTTCTTCTCCCTCGAGACGAACAAAGTCCTCTGGACTAGAATCTGTCCCGGGTTGTTCTTTCTATACATATTATAGAATGGACATATAGAGTGATTCTGTCATCACCATCCAAATTCACACAATAGAATCGCTGATGAAAATTATGAGAAACTTGTTTGATATCACTTAGTACAAAAATATTGAGTAATTCGCATCATAAAGTTGTCTCAACAACTCACAGTTAGTAGACACAATGCACTCCGTGTGTGCTAACAGTGCTAAGTGTCCATAACCACTCTATCGGCGCTTCCTACTTCGTCGCATTTAATAATTTTTACCTTTGACTTAGTGACCACGCAGCTGGACAATTTTTTTCTTGGAAAAAAAGTTTTTGGGAAAATTTCTATAATCTATGTTTAGGAACTAGCCGATCCCAGCATTTTCACCTGCATTTGTGACCACTGCTTCACTCCTATTGGTCGTAGCGGGATGTTATATAGCCTATAGCCTTTCTCGATAAATGGGCTATCTAACCCTAAAATTATTTTTCAATTTGAAAAAGTAGTTCCTGAGATTAGCGCGTTCAACCAAACAAACAAACTCTTCAGCTTTATAATATTATTATAGATTACAACAACACTGCGGCGAATTTTAATTTATAGGGGACGCCTTATATGTCCTTAGCCCTAAAGTTATAACATATTTACTTAATCTAAAATCAAAATGTCATCCTGGTATTAACAGATTTATTTCAACGACACATTCTTCACCACCAACCAGACGCATATCTTGCAGGCGCTGCCTTAATCACTTTGACAACGACCGGCCCATGCGACGAATGAGAGTGAGGGTAGGAGCGGTGGAGCAGAGATGGCGGTGCATGGTGCAGGACAGGGTGACTTAAGTGGAGAGGTGCCGAATGATGAGAGTGCCGGTAGCTATCTAAGGGTACCGAGAGACTGTGAGACAATGGTGCAGAATGGATGTATGGGGTTGAGTGGGTTAAGGGCAACGGGAGAGCATGACTTAAGTGTGCTGAGTGTAAAGGAGCAACATGTAATGGTGTGGAATGACTAACGTGTAGTGAAGCGGCATGTGGAATGAGAGCGTTATGTGAACTCAACAAGGGAGCAGAGTGCAGGCTTGAATGAAGAGGTTCTGCGTGTAAAATGGGTTCAGGATACGAGTGGGCATAGTGGCTATGGGAGTGCAGCGGCGAGTACAGCGGGGCGGAGTGAAGCCCGTGTGAGCTCAGAGGAGCGTGGCGGAGTGAACTGTGCGAGTGGAGGCTGGGGGATAGCAGTCCATCGAGTTCGCCATAGATGCCACGCTTCTCACGAGATGCCGATGAGCTCGCGATCAGTAGAACTGTGCACACCTTGTAACACAAGAAGAGACAAAATTAGTAAAAGTTTAAAATAAAGTAAAGGATTGCCTCGTTAGTATCGTGGTATATTAAAATGTAGGTATTGCGGTCCTGGGTTAGATTCTCGGGTCGGGAAAACTGTTCTTTAGAGGTTTTTGTTAGGAATTTTTTCTCAAATGCACGGAGTCTGGATTTGTAACCATAATTTTATAAACTACCACTAGATATATAGTTTTTTTTTAAATGTATCAGTAAGCATTGGTTTCAGTGTTTCACATCTTCCAGGCTATGATTACGGCTACAGTTTTTTCATCAAAAATCCTGGGACCAACAATGAGAGATTAAGCAGCTATTGAACTGATATTTGTGAGTCAGTATTGCGTTGTCTATGTCTATTGTGTGCCTGTACTATTTGCGGGTGATAGCATCATTTTATTCAAAGGCCATAACAAATAGGAAGTTGAATACGAGATTAAAAATATTTGTGTAACAGTATAAATTGGTTAACTGTAAACAATCTAAAAGTACATAATAATATTCAATAAACTAATATAATAATTTTTAGAAACAGAGAGAATAAACTCGGTAACTTGGACATACTATTAGATAACATGAATATTGAACAGGTGCAAAATACAAAATTTTTGGAATTAAATTTCGATGAAAAATTGAAAGTTTTTGTTCAAAGTGAAACCAATACTCCTATGCTTTGTATACCTTTGAAAAAAACCATCACATATATGGCTTTTGTTGACCGCTTATCACGGATATGTAGCACTAATCATAACACACAATTGATGCAATAAAGAACTAGGTATTTTATTCTACTCTATTCTTGTTTCGTACCTTCCAAGTACTCAACCATTTTGATGGAAAGTATATTTTAAGTGGTCGCCTTGTGGCCATTCGCTTACAAGGTTGATAATTAGAACCAAATAAACATAATTTGCGACCAGAGTGGCACTTGCCAGTCACATATATAATTTAGTTTAATTAAATGACAGAATCGATGTTCATCATATTATAATACACATCTACTAACTTATTTAATTATTTGGCAATGAACTGATTTATTCTCAAGTGTTGCACAACAAGTTACTGTAAATAATATATTAATATGTATTGGATCGGAATATTAAGCGAATATTTCATCTATATTATAATGTAGAACTAATATATGTGGATGGTCCGGTACCGAAGGTCAGCCGTCATATGAAGCATCGCCAGATCTACAATATAATAACAAAATTAATCTTATATGGAAATGAATATTATTAGCTTCGTAACAAAAGTATTCCTGTCATTTCCGTTCCGAAGTTTCGCGAAATGACGAAATAAAAGATGACAATTATTGTTTAATTCAGAAAAATCGGATTATCTGCTCTTTGGTATATCTTGGAAACCTTTGGATTCCGGTAAGCCTTACCGGTTTTTAATGCTTCTGTATTGACGGACTACTAGCAACACTTAAAATTCTGGAGAATCCTTTCGAGACCCGCCGAGTGAGCGTTCGACCGACTTACTTACGACGCATTTTACAAGGACACTAGCTGACCCGTCGAACTTCGTACCGCCATATTTTATTTCTCTAATCGCAACGCAACTAAGGAAATAAAACCCTTCCGGTAAAATCGAATTAGCTAAATTGAAAAAAAAACTGGAGTACTCAATTGAAAAATTCATATTGTTGTACAAAATGACTCGTCCATCAGATGTTAAATCGCAAGTTTCAGTTGCACCAAAAGATGTCATTTGAAAGCAAGAATTAAATTTACGTGTCTTACGTAAAAATAATTTTGAATCGTCTGATTCGCCAGCAAGAAGTGATTTCAAAGGTTCCGGTGGAGTAGGAAGAGGTGGCAGTACAATTTTTCCTGATGCACAACACATACCGGTTGTTTCATTTCGGAATTTCAACGCGTGGCAATATTGGCATATTTTATCCATCGAACCAATTGTAATCTTCGAATGTGCAGAGTAATTAATGTCTAGTTCATACTCGAACGCAAGGCGAAAGAATGGTGCACGTGTTAATGCGCGACTGGTTTGTTACCTCGTTCTTTCGAGTTCTCTAAATCTGGCTATATTCTGTTGTCGCGCAGTTCTTGTCCTTAATACATTTTTTAAACTTTAATAATTCTCTAACAAAAATATTACAATTTTTTTTTTGTTATTAATGGTAATAATATTGTAACATAATACGCAGTATAATTATAAAAATATCAGTCACAAACCATTAAAATAATACGGTTATATCGTGAACATAAATAAATATTACGTGAAATAAAGTAATAGAATTTATATTCTAAGAAACAGAACACAGCGCCATCTATTGGGTGTATTTGCAACCTAGATGTCAAACAATATTGAAGAATTTTATCGATGAATCAACGTGCACCGCCATCTATGAGAACTTCATAAAACTAATCACTTGCTTAAGAAACAATTAATTGATACATTTTATTCGTTTACATTCACGACATAAGCGAATAATTGAGATGATAACTATCCTATCCAGTAAGTTAGACCAAAATACGGGTACATGTGAAATTTGATTGAAATCGGTTCAGTAGTTTTGGAGTTTATTGGCAACATACATCGTGACACAAGATTTTTATATATATAAGATAAGATGTATTGTTAGGTACCTGACATGGACCCTCGGCACTTTTGCCACAACCTTTGTGCGACCAAATGAGATTTTATAGCCATAGGGACGTAATATGCCTATATCTCTAGATGGCCTTTGGGTAGCTTGAAACTTTAGTTCTCGGTCTGAGAACATATTCTGTTAATTGTGGTAAATACTAAGTACGTTATGTAAAAAGATGAAAGCAATCAAGAAAATCAAACAACTTGTGTAAAAATTAGCGATTGGAAAAAGCGAGAAACGATTCTTAGCCACCATTATAGTATTCTATAAGTGTCTGAGAGTGAGTGAGAAGTCATTATTCAACTTTATATATATAAAAATCTTGTGTCACGATGTATGTTGCCAATAAACTCCAAAACTACTGAACCGATTTCAATCAAATTTCACATGTACCCGTATTTTGGTCTAACTTACTGGATAGGATAGTTATCATCTCAATTATTCGCTTATGTCGTGAATGTAAACGAATAAAATGTATCAATTAATTGTTTCTTAAGCAAGTGTTTATTTACTGTTTAGTTTTATGAAGTTCTCATAGATGGCGGTGCACGTTGATTATCGATAAAATTCTTCAATATTGTTTGACATCTAGGTTGCAAATACACCCAATAGATGGCGCTGTGTTCTGTTTCTTAGAATATAAATTCTATTACTTTATTTCACGTAATATTATTTATGTTCACGATATAACCGTATTATTTTAATGGTTTGTGACTGATATTTTTATAATTATACTGCGTACTATGTTACAATATTATTACCATTAATAACAAAAAAAAATTGTACTATTTTTGTTAAAGAATTATTAAAGTCTTGGCGCCAAATTTTAATCAAAGTTTCAAGACCTGGCCATCAAATTATATCGAGTCGCCATCTCTGGTTTGAATGTCCAAAGCTTTGGTATCTCATTCGTTCTCGAGACCTCCTCTGAGCGTAAACAAAGCTCCTGCTGGAACAATCATGCTATGGCAACTTGGAACATAAAAGAATTGCACTTTTTTTATTGAGTCCAGTGCCATCCCAAGGATAGATACCGGAACTAAAATTACTGTGCTACAATATTTAAATTTATAATTTGTATGAGGGGAAATTTATTACCCTCAAATGTATTACGATTTAAAATTCGCATTTGTAAATACCAAAATATTGCATATTAAATATCTAAAACCACTTCAAATTCTTTACAAACAATAATTTGTTCACCAACACACAATAATATTAATTAAAAATACAATCGTAACAATCAACAAATTTTTTTAAATATTTGGAACTTATTAATATTAGGTTGGCAACACTTCACTTATATTGCAAATGGCTGCGTATGAGTACCGATTGCCGGTTTCTTGTGCTTTTCTTTTTGCAATAAAAGTTTTGGTTTGAATATAAAAATCGGAGATTAGTCATAAACATACATTAATTAGCTAAAGTATAAAATTCTCATGTTAGAACCAATACAACAAGAAACAGGTAACAACAAAACACATTCATACACCGTATAAGTAGGTACCTATATATTGTTCAATTATATATATATATATATACCTATAGATATGTTTATTATATTAGTTTTCGGTATCTGACCACTAGGCAGAGTTTTGTGTTGTCAATAAAAAGAAGCAGAGTTGCCTGTCTATATCCTATATACTATTGTAGTCTTTGGGAACAATCGAGTCCCACTATTTCGAACAATCGATCAATCGATTCTTCTCGAAACATGCAAACTAGAACGTTCCTTCCCGGATATATTAAATAATTATTTAGATCATGATTGGCTCTGTAATCGTGCTATTTTGACAGCAAGAAACGTTGATGTAGACGAAATTAACTTCCAGATACAACAATTATTACCCAGTGATTTGATGACTTTTAAATCAATCGATACAGTTGTTGACGAAAAAGAAGCCGTAAACTTTCCCATTGAATTTTTAAATTCTCTCGATTTACCAGGAATGCCACACAATCTACAATTGAAAATTGGTTCACCAATTATTCTTCTCCGCAATTTAAACCCACCTAAATTATGCAACGGTACACGTTTAGTCATCAAGAGGATCACCGGAAGTATTCTTGAAGCAACAATTTAGACTGGGAAGTTTAAAGGAGAAATCGTCCTGTTGCCGCGAATTCCATTAATAGCGTCAGAATCTCCAATACCATTCAAAAGGCTTCAATTTCCGATTCGTTTAGCTTTTGCGATGACCATAAATAAATCACAAAATCAAACAATATTGACTTGCGGTCTAGACTTAGAAAGTACGTGTTTCTCTCATGAACAACTGTATGTGGCCTGTTCACGTGTGGGAAAACCATCAAATTTGTTTGTATTAGCAAAAGACAGGTTAACCAAGAATATTGTGCACAAATTAGTGTTGAGATAATTGTCAATTTTATTTAATTAAAAAAATAATTAAATGGAAACAATTGGTCAAAATCAATGTTATCTACCTCATTTATAAATTTGAGATTTTAAATATTATCAATTATTTTTTTGTATATATTTTGTAAAGAAGTCATTGTTTAAGAAAAATAAAATCTACATTTAATAAATTATAGTTTGAAAAAATTAAGAAAACACGCTTTTGAAACTAATTGAACTAAAAATTTAAAAATAAAACTGTAGTACTCAATTGAAAAATTCATATTGTTGTACAAAAAGCGTGGGGGGCTTGATTTTCATTGCTGTAAATATTTTAACGATAGTTTAGTATACCTGTAGTAATTATAATAAGCACCCCACGCATTTTGTACAACAATATGAATTTTTCAATTGAGTACTCCAGTTTTATTTTCAATTTAGCTTATTCGATTTTACCGTAAGGGTTTTATTTCCTTAGTTGCGATTAGAGAAATAAAATATGGCGGTACGAAGTTCGCGGGGCCAGCTAGTCTTTTCATAAATAACTTTGTGATGGTTTTATGAGACTCTGTACTTTATGTTTTTTTACCTCGGATTTGAAATTTGAAATTGTGGTTTAGGTACCACAATTTCAATAATTAATAATTGCTGTGGTTTCTTTTATTAAAATTACATTCCTGATGATATGTAATACACAAGAACTTGTCAAACTGTAGTCGCAAAAAAAATAATATTTTAGCTTGGAATTAAAATTGGAACAGTTCCACGGAAAATGGCGAAATTGGAAGAGCTTTTCTCCATGAATTAAAACAAAACTAAAAATTTTGGCAGGACAGTGTCTCAATGACAACTTTTAGAAGTCGAAATTTAAGTGTTTTTTTTTAATATAGATAAATTCAACTCTGTTCTCTCGTATTCAATAAACATAATACCGAACGCCTTATACTAAAATGATTGCAATACTCCTGTAAGCGACTACCATCACTGCGTGAAGGTAATCGGAGTATTGCAATCATTGCAAGCATTGCAATCTGTATTTTTTACAATACTCCACTTTTGTGATACTCGGTTAAAAATTCAAGCCATCGTGCATGCACATGACCTGATGTACCTGTAATTCTTGTGCGTACTGTTTAAAATAATCTAAAACAATTTTAGCACTGTACAATAGAAGTAAATGACAAATATACTCACAAATAGCTTCATGTCTCCGTGTGTTGGAACCAGATATCGCCACAGTTTTGACACATCGTCTCAGTTCCGGTGACAATTTATACAAAGTTAACTGGAATTATGTATTAATGTTACACAAGCGCCCTTGCCATCAGTCCCTTGTGTGTAACTTCTTACGCAATAAATATATAAATTTAAAGTTAAAAATAACACTTAAATAGTTGTAAAGATGAACTTATTAACACACGATGAGGTTTTAATATGCATGTATATTGTAAACAAAACCAAGGTGTTGTATATTATATAAGTAGGTATATTATTAAAGCATGATAACGAGCAAGAAGGTATCGCTAGTAGATCTATATGTTACATGTAAACAGTGCAGTCACAGTCTGTTGACCTTTGTATCTAATAATTTCACATGTAATTATATAAAATCTGTGAGATTTCTATCTAACTCTTCCTCTGGTATCTGAAAAAGGTCCTACTTATTCTTAAGTAGATAGTACTTAGGTACTCTACTAACTCTCAAATCCCAATCAATCTTACTCTACTTGGCGTAGTTATAAACCGACGGTGTTTTCAAAGGCAATAAAATTACAAGTCATATTATCTGATTTAATAAAGGTAATTTGTAAAATCTAATATACCCATGTGTAAAACCTATATTTTGAAACCTTGTCGACTATTGCAAAATCCAAAAGAAATATTTATAGCCTTTACTTTTTCTATTTATATGTATAAGTACATTAAGTACTACCAAAACATTAAGTTCAATAAACATTTATTCACCTTCTCATAAATCGGCTCCGTTTGACCCGCCTCAAGAGTACGTGCCTAAGCATTAGTTATTATTTGTTTTGATCACTATAACATTTTCTTTAAATTTATAATTTATAGGAGGTTGCATTCACTTAAGGTAAAATTTGTATTTCATAGGTTTTAATAGATCACGTCTATATAATAGTGTATCATATCTACATCTATCTATACGATGCTCAAATTAAAAGAGCACTCAGTCATTATGATCATGTCGTCTTTCGTCTTAAATGAAGCTCAGGGACGAGAAAGCATGAGCCCATATTCCACGAAAGTATTAAAAAAATCCATTATTTTTGTAAATTAAATTTGAATGAACGTGTTTTAAAAATATCTATTTTATAACATGAGACACGTGAGATTAGAATATGTTCGCCAAGACTGATTATGATCATATATTATAATAATGGCGATAACCCAGTTTAGTTAGTTGTATCACTCGAGTGCAGTTACAGAACTGCATGAATTAAGACCTATGAATTAAATTTCCGATACCCTTGACCTTTGGGTCCATTTTTAGGTTTTCTTTTAAGTTCTTCTTTCCTTCTTCCATTTAATCTTTCTCTGCTGTTATTGTCAGTATGAATACGGATCAAATTACAAATAGGCTGTATTTTTTAGTTTAAATATTTTTTTTTTTACTTAACTACTTTTAATATCAACCTTCAACTAAATAGACCCTGTTGAAAACTTATAGCAAAATGTAGATATTCAGATTAAAGAGATATTAGATTATTGACTAACATAGTTGGGGCAAACATTGCTTTATAAGAATTAATGCCATTCTCAATCATACTATCAGAACCGCATCGCCGACTAGCCATATAATAAATAGCCATAGCCAATAAAAAATAACATAAGATCGCATGTCAGAAACGAATGAAAGCAGAATAGAAAACTTTTCCGAGTGATATCAAACTAACAGATGCAGGCAATGACTCTTGTTGTTCATAAGAAGATTTCACAGACGCACAGAACGTTTTCAGTAAAAAAAAAACATAAATTTGCAATGTTTTCGGGTGTTACGGTGTATGATAAATATCCTTTGCCGTATGCCGCCAAAAATACGTTAAAATATTTGTAGTATACTATAGTATTAACGCCTTACAAAATACTAAAGCAATGTAAAAGTATTTAACTTTACAGTATACATTAAGTAATAAAACTCAGGCGCCCCATCACGGTCCAATTCGGTTTTAAAGTGGATTGGCATGAGCATGTATTTGAAAGTTATTATTAAATAATAATAATATACCTTTTTGTTGTACACCAGAAACAAATTGGCGGCCTATTGCTCTGTGGTAGAATCTGTTGTTACGGTGGAAAATTTTGTAGGGAGTAACTTGCAAGCTCCAGGTCTTTGGTTATGGTTATTACTACTCTAACGTAAATATACAGCGTCTTGTGGGTTCTATTTCGCAAAACATTATTGATTAGAATCATCGAATAGATGTTTTGGTCTTAAATACGTTTAGTCGTGCTAAAACAGGTTACACTTTCCAGCAGGTTAAAATTATAAAACTTAGCTCATGTTTTTGTCAAAAAAAAAACAATGCGTGCACGGTTTTACTTTTTATGTATCTCTCTAAACTATTCTTTAAAAGCTAAAATCAACGCGAATCATATGGCGCGTAACAAGTGCATTATTAAAATGACGAAATAAAAAAGCCTACGTAAATCACATTGTATTTGAAAACAGAATAATTTCTGTCATCACTAGTCATCAGCCAGAGCGCCCCTCGCCCTTACCGCTGACTTACTCACTGGCTCACTAACTATGAATCGTCTGTAGACAATACAAGCTTGCGTCAACAGTTGCTTGTACTATTTCTCCTTGAGGTCTTCTATTGGAGTACTTTCAGTTGGTCTAGCCATGTAAGAGCAAAGTTCATATAAAGGTCTAGAAAAGGGTCCGGCAAAGTTTAAAAGGTTTGTGCCTCCAGAATTATGGTTCTAAGTTCGTGCCGATTTAAATGGAACTAAAAAGACGATTCATAGTATAGTTTGGAACCTTAACCGCGATCATGGTACGAAGTGTAAATGAAGGTTGTGACATGCTTTATGATTGCAAATGATCAATAAAAATGTAACTTAATTTACATATTTATAAAGGCGATTTTAATGATTATAGAGTGTATTGCATAGGTGTTATAATTATACATTTTGTTGGTAGCGATTGAAACAGCTGATAGAAATAATATTATGTTTTATTATCAACTCACTACAATTAATACATACACATACATTTTATGAAATGCCATAGCTTTTTTTAACTTATATTTTAAAATGAAGTACAACACGGTAAGCAATATGCAGTATTAGATGTGTAACTCGCGATAATATTTAATTTTGTAAGGTACATTACCTTTTTGGTAATGGTGGATCGAATCGCACGGATCGTGGTTACGAGTGGACTAGTGAGAGCTGAGCGACCTTATAAATTATTATCGAGATTAAGTCCGAGTTACACATCTAATATGTATCTAAGTCGCGAATGTTAAAAGACAAATATTAAATGCTTCCTGTGAACCACATTGGTTGTTAGTGTTACCTTAATAGATTATATACCAGAAATCATAATAAATGAAATCACCAAAATCCAATTGACAATTCAAAATTAAATAAGGGATGATTGCGTTGATTCCAGTAATGTTTTTTTATAGAAAAGACAACTCTTTATATTATATTTATATCAAACAAAGAACACAAGCTGGAAGAGGCCTATGTATCACAGGACACGCTGATCACTAAACCGTAAAACGCGATGTGTTAGATTTAAGTTTTTTAATACCATTAGATTATACTTGTCTTCAGTTCTTCACCACCAAACAAAGAACACAAAGATGAGCCAAACTCGGGAAAACTATTTACAGATCACACACATATTTGTCCTGTCCACTACGACTGGCGTGGCTCAGTGGCATGGAGACATACGTACAAATATTCGTCGTCTATAGAGTAATTAGCTATTACACAATTCGTAACATAATACTTAACTACTAGCTAACTACTAGACTACTTATACTGTAGTACTTACTGTGAGTACTTATGACGGCAAACTTTCACGACACATTTCCTATCTTTACACAGGTGTGGTCTGACACCTTAATAAGAGCCCTAAGTAGCTCGGATTTATACTAGATACACTCGTAGATAGGGTACGAGTGTACTGTGACATGCATACGCGGTATGTCGTAACGAACACGGCGAAATGGCCCCAGTTTTTGTGGCCGGTATTACAGGGCTGCTGTTTTATAATAGCTAACAAGCGACAGGTTTCAAATGATTTAAAAGTATTAGAGTTTATAACTGTCCTTTAATTAAGTGATAGGATTCTTTGCTGGTAGCATCTAGTATCTCCACTCGCCTCTGTCCTCTCTGCACTTCTAAGTCTAGTTTTTTATTCTATTGCTCTACGTATTATTTTCTTCGTTTTGTTAACTTCTATTTGCAGTGATGATGAATTTGTCATGATTAATTAAATTTTTTTGAACTTAATTTTTTTGGAATTTGGACTGGCCTGTTGGTCTAGTGGTTAGTGACCCTGACTACTAAGCCAGAGGTCATGGGTTTGATTCCCACTCAGGACAAATAATTGTGTGATAAGCACGATCATTTATTATGTGTCTGGGTGTAATTTATCTATAATATGTATGTATTTAGTAATATATAAGTATGTTTATCAGCAGTCTGGTTACCATAGTACAGGCTTTGCCTAGTTTGGGATCAGACGGCCGTGTGTAACATGTGTCGAGTTATGTGTGGAGTTATTATAATTTCCAATTATGATTTCTCCTCTTATTTATGTATTTACGTACCAAAATCTCTATTTGCTCTGCCACTTGTTTTAACTTTCAAGTTTTTTACTTTTCTGACTATAAAACGACGTTTCCCAGGTGACGTCAGTAGCAAATTATAAAAACAACAATACATCTGGATCTCTTTAAGTAATAAATAGTAAATCTGGATTAGGTTTCACAAGCGTAAAGAAATATGTTTTAGGTGTAGATAAACTTCATTAGTAATTTACGAAGTCATTTCATTATAGCTAGCATTATCGCATTTACGTTGGACAGTAATCTTCTATATATAGATTTATTATTAGTATTATTACATCCATCATTTCGTCTTAGTTAAATTGAGATTCTATTATAATAAGATTTGTTGTCTTCTTTCCTGATTATTTCTCACGTATATCTGAATATTCTTCTAGATCGACGTATTTTTCAAATTTTCCATTGTGACCTTTTCTACGTTCATCTAAAACCAATCTGACTAAACTTATTGGTATTTCAGATTTCAGACTGTGTATCCAGTGACCATTACATAATTATTTAATTATGAATTATAAAAATTTCTTAAGTTTTACAATTCAATAATATAAAATGGTGACCCTAGGTGCTGACTGGCAGGTTTCCTGAATGGTATGGCTTTGTGTGCCCATTTCTACAATCGTATGACGTCATACAACATGTTATGGACAGCACAATTTAAATTGTTTCTTTTTATCTGAACCTGGACTCGTATGTAATCGTTGTACAGAAAAAAGTGTAGAGAGATAATTGTTGAATGTTGATGTTGAGCCATGTTTAAATGCGGTAGGTCGAGACATTTAACTTACATTACTTAATTTCATGGTTAGAATACAAATTGATAATTCTCTTGTTTCTGTGACTCTGAAAAACATTATGTAGGTAGACGGGTTCACAGATACTTATCTAGAGATAAACCTATTAGAAGAAGATTTTAGTTTTGAAAATATCAATTATAGTTAATATTGATATGTGTTGTCGTGGACTGCAACTGTGTAAGACCACATACCATCAGAGCTAACACTTATAAACATAGTTATTGTCACTGATATAAGTATATGTACAAATGTCTTACAGACTACCTACTGCGTTGTCATCTGACCGTTTAACGTATGATGTCTTTTACAATATTATCGCTCGGTTTCTGAACGGCTGACGCCCGGTTTCTGAAGGGCTGAGCAACGCAAAAATTAAGTAGGTAATCGTACGTCAAATCTGTCATTTTTTTTCTGCATAATCTTATGTCAAATGGCTTTCGAATGTTCAATGAAATTGATTATACCTAGATTAGTAAACTTTTGTTTGATCAACATTTCAGAAACTCAAATTGATTTAAAAACACTGTTAACTTGACAGCTCTGTTAGTTGAACAATATTTTGATCAGTCTGATAGTCTGATAGAAACCGGGTGTATGACACTGAAGGTTTAGCACCTGTTTTATTTTGTTGTTGTTGTAAAATGTTTTGAGGAATTCTAAGTAACGAAAATTAGTTCCATATCAGTATTCCGGCAATCCTTCTAGAAGTTACTTTCTAATTTATAAACGCTAGTAGGTATATTTGAATACTGGGACCTTAATCGTTCAGGCTCGCGGGCAGAGTTGCTAGATTGTATGTTATTGTTCACAAAAAACAGTAGAATTTAATTATGCTATGCGGGGTGAACAAAATGTGGTGAAGAGAGGTTTATGTAAGGAAGTGGACGGATATATGAGTAGAGGAAGACCAAGGAAAAGATGTGTAGAAAAGGGGTGAACTGGCGAATGACAGACCCCAAATAAATTTTCGATGGAGTAAGGGTAAGAAGATGGTAATGATTATTTTTGTTTAGTAAATTATCTTGTATCATTAGATACAATACTTTTTCCGATGTAATAGATACTAATGATTGGTGTAGTAGGTACTGTGGTTAAATGTTTCATAAGAATATAAATAAAAGTCATTCGTTGAATGCTTGGTAGGGGTTTTGGTTTAATATATGTTTCAGTGCTCAGCAGTATTAAATATATTGATTCCATTGACATCCCTGCCCGTAGGTTATTTCTAACAAGGAAATAAATACACTATGCGTTTATTGAGAAATATGTGGTTGAATTATGAAATTGTAGTGCAGTGGACAGGCAGTGTTCTATATATTATAAGTATGTGTGGTCGGGCCGTGCACACACCTGTGAGGAAACTGAGAACTGGATCTAAAATGAAGAATGGAATACGTTATGTGGGCGTGGTCTATAACGTCGATTTAGGTTCCAGGAAAAGATGATATGAGTTTTATATAGATTAAATATGGAACCTATATAAAAGATTATAAATACATGGAATTTATGATGTTAACTTGAATAGCAACTGCTTAAAAATAGTAGTCGAAAACTTTTTGGCGAGTTATTTAAAAAAGATTTAATTTTGTAGTTTATTTATAACATATAACTATAACATTAAACAATAACCTTAAACTCCTTTTAACGCATAAATCTGCTGGTATTTTTTTGTAATATGCTTCTTAATAGAACAATTTAAGAAATGCTATCATTGACGTTAATCGTATGATATTAAGTTATTTATTGTGATGGGGCAGGACACTTGATCAGGGTTATTTATTAAACATCGTACAGGAATAGTAAATAAAATAATAATAATGAGTAAAATAACTTAATGCGTAAACATTATTTCGGTCCTACGTTTGAAGAGGGATCAGAAATCTATTATCAATTAACAACAGCTTGATACACTACTGCTGCATATCTCTTCCACATTCATACTTACATATTTTCAAATATATAGTGATCAATAGACAGGTACTATGAGATGCTAGCGTCAGGGTGTTGACATTACAAAGTTTCGCAAAGTTCCGGCGGCACCGGCGCAGCTTCCGGTTGCGACAACACCATGTAGATAGTGATTACTGGGTTATTCATTAATCGTGGAAATACATGATTTTAATGTAAGATTGGGGTCAATTGGTCCGCGAGCTGTGACCCAGTGTTGCGAAGTAACGCTACCTTGTAAAACTAATTTCTGCACAGACATTACATAATTATAAGAAATAGTTAATGTTTAATGCTGATTGATTTGAAGGATTATGTTTGGTAGATATTCAGTGACAATGATTATGTAGATCTTGACACAGAGGTGATGAAGTGATGATACAGTTGATAGTTCTCAACTGCAAGTCCTTGCATTATTGGTCAGTTTGTAAATATTTGTGTAGGTTCTTCAAACAGTTCGTGTCACGTTGTTCATTCGCTCAATCAATGGACCCCTAAACCTGCATAATGTGTGCAGTTTGGTCCAACTTGAGAGATAGGATACTTTTGTTATTTATTTTATTTAAAAAAACCGGCGCAAAAATAGGGTGTTATAAGTTTGATGTGTCTGTGTGTCTGTCTGTAGCATCGTAGCTTCCAAACGAATGGATCGATTTAAGTGCGTTTGATCGAGAGTGTTCTTATATATCTTTTAAGAAAATTTGTTCCGCCGTGCGAAGATCATCAGGTCTTTTCTAATAGTTGACGGGATTTTCGAGTCGGGTGTTGTTTTTTTAAATTTATTTGATAATATAACCAACCAGATAACTCCATGTGTACATAATGTTATTATTGAAATTAGCTCGCTACAGTAACGCGTGCCCGGGTACCTAGTATATTATATTGTTTCTCACGCTAGTGAGACTGCGCACAAGTATGTCTTCAGAAATTGATGGGAGTTATGATTTTTTTTTCATGTATTTATAATATTTTTTTTTATTTAACAAAAAATCCAAGGGCCTATATCTATGTGGTCTTTGCGGAATATTAATTATATCTACTTCAAAAGATATTTTCAGAATTTTTATCAAATAAGTACTATTTTTCCGCAAACATTTTTACCTCTATGTCGTATAGTTAACGAGATAATGCATCATACGTTAAAATTAAAATGAGGGGACAATATCTCAGGAAAAAAAACATCAGTATTACATATGTATAAAATAAAATTTAATCCAAAAAAGAATTTATATAAAATAAACACCCGAAACTTACTAATTTGGCACTAGATACAACTCCTGAGGCCCTCAATGCCATCCCCCGTGTCCGAGGCCGAGCAGAGAAGACCCGTAGTGGAGGGGGGCAGAGTAGCCATGCGACACGATCGGAGCTGATGCCACCACGCTGTGCCCCAGTCCGTAACCGTAACCTGGGGATATACAAAATACGAACATTAACAACTACCTCGTATTTCAAGATAAGTTTGTTAGCGATGCTTCAAACTGACATGGAATGGAATATATTGTTTTTTATAATCTGGGATATATTAAGCAGCGCTATCTAGACTCAAACGAATAGCTAGCACTATGGGTTCTAGATCACAAACTAATTAATATACCTACATTTTTGATTTTGTGAAAATATTTGTGGCACTCTACTGCCACGTGGGAGGTGAATGCCGCTCAGTGCAAAAATATGTGTTCAGGAATATGTCTTTTTGCTATTCTTGGTTAGATTGGAAAGGATATTATTACGCAGAATACGCAGAAACACAAAAGAAATGGTGCTTCTAAACTAACCGAAGTCATTGATCATTCTTACCGTATCCACCGAGTCCACTGTATCCATGACCGAGTCCACTGTATCCATGACCGAGTCCACTGTATCCATGACCGAGTCCACTGTATCCATGACCGAGTCCGTATCCACCGCTGAGTCCAATCCCGTGGCCGAGCCCAATCCCGTGACCGATTCCGTAACCGTGACCGAGCCCGTAGCTGTGGCTAATGAGCGGTGCGCTGTACAGGCCTAGTCCATGTCCGCTGTAGCCATGATCGAGTCCGTAACCGAGGCCAAGAAGACCGCGCTTTTCGTTCTTCTTTTCTTCGGCAGCAGTAGCCAAGGCGACGGCCAGGAGGAGGACACACAACTGGAGGAACATTAAAGTCAAATACAATAAACAATAAAGTGTTATTGGTGCTAGAGTGTGTTGGGAAACCAAAATATAAAACAACAATAAAATAATAGGCGTTAGATGGAAATCCACGTCCACGTACAATATCTGAACACTCGGTTAACGTACGAAAGTTAAGGTAAGTTACGTTAAGGTACGAAAAAGAAATTGAATTTCGAGATCAAAGCTAATTAAAAGAAGTATTGCCTCCCTATCATACTAAAAGTGTTCAATAATAATACAACAATTCCAAAATGCTACTGTAATGTAACAGTAACTCATATCTTTTAAACACAGAACGAGGTTATCGGTTTGTATATAATTTTAAAATATACTCCGAAAATAGAAACTAAAGTTACGCGATTGAAAGTTGGTTTCAAATTATCTACAGCGTGGAATCCAGTGATAAAAAACATGCCACCTCGCTTTTATGCGCTGTCGGGTCAACACAATAGGGACACGGACACATCGTATTGCTTACAGAATAGGGACACTGTTGGTATAGTATGTGACGGTACATGGCGAAATGAAAATATCGCAAAAGTGGGGGTGAATGAAGAACCTTCTACCTCACGATCTCGACGCCGGAGGGCATGTACCGCTGAGCCAGTCAGCCTGTGATCACGGCCAATGCAACCTGGTCGAAACGTCAGGCAATACAGAGGTATGTAATACCTAGTCGTGATCGCGTTAATTCCCGTAAATACATAAATAAATTATATCATTCAAAGCGAAAGTTTAAAAGTCAGTGAATGATGATCTGAATACACTACATTAGTATTCGTTATGGTGTTTCTTACACCCTGAATAATAATGTAGACAAACCGACAGTTTAGGCTTATTAACTGTATTTATGTAGTTTAAGGAAAGGAGCTAGTTCATTTTATAAAACTACAAAAATACAGTTGTCCTAATCGACCAATATTAGTGTTTTTCCCTGAATTACCGCATTTTCAGAATGGGATACTAGATTATTGTACTTATTTTTAAACTTTTAGATAAAAATCAATACCTCTTGATTTGACCCAGAAATAATATTCAAAATACAAATTATTATCTACATGTCTCACTGGTATGTTTAGTCGGGAGCCATTAATAGAATGAGCTTTTTTGTACAGAGTAAAGATTTAAAGCCATTTTTACATTAATAGGTAAGTACGTGATTTTAAATAATATTTGGCATATGGAGAATGGTCATTTTAATCATGAAAAAGCTTAGTGGTAAGAGAAACAAGAAGTTCATGTTAAATGATACTATTCCACATATCAATATTTTTCCACATTATTTTTAGTATATTAATCTTCTAATATATTTAGGAAAATCAATGTTTATTTGGTCGTGTTTAATGCGCTATGCCGTACCGTGCATTCGATCATTAATTATTACATTTTACACAGAAAACGACAGAGTACCTTAGTTTCATCCTAAATAAGTGCTTTTCCTGAGGCATGGAGTTTTTACTTTTACGCGAGCAAAGCTTACACACATATACTTATACAAAGTTGTCATATTAGAGTAATTAATATATGAGTTTAGTTTCAAAATCACTTCATTGCAATATAATCAAAGATTAAGAAGGGGCTAAAGAAAGGTTATTAAGACCTAGATTTATTAACGTATTAGTACATGGATGACCACCGAGCTTTGCTCGTTTTTTTTTACGTTTTCTAAAACTGAAACCTAGCTAGATCGATTTATCGCCCCCGAAAACCCCTGCATACTAAATATCATGAAAATCGTTGGAGCCGGTTTCGAGATTCACATTATATAAAACATCTACATATATACAAGAATTGCTCGTTTAAAGGTGCTTTTTATGTGACTTTTTGAATTTGAATAATTTCGAAGACATAATTTTTTAATTTATTATTTGAGTCATGCTCACCGTCACTTGTGAATGTTTCATTATTACACACCTAAAGTATATATTCTTTTATAAACATTTAACTTGTCGAACAAGTGCACGGTGCATCTGAGGGTAAGCAGTTACCGACGTGTATGAACACTTCTCTCTTCACTCAACACACTTTTCGTGGCCAATCTGATGAACATAGCTACTCACCAGCAGAACAAAAAAACAGCCCTAGGATCCTTATTTTTGGAATGCTTTTAAGAAGATAAACCACAAGTTCAGATATGGTAATATTCAAGTAGTATTCCTAAATATAGATCACTATGTCCTTAATACGAAATTGCTTGCGAAACACGTAAGATGATAAAAAAGATGTTATGTGAATTCACAATTGAAAAATTGTGTTTCATACTTAGCACAAAAATAGCTATAATAGCTAGATATCCCTATATCTTAATAAACGTAAAATATACTTAAGTCCCTTGGGATCTCCCAAGGGGAGCAAATTGGTCAGTGCCCAAAAAATTATGATGTACCTAAACATTTTTTTCCCCTTCCTTGTAACTCAAGTGAAGGACTTCAGTACTCAATAACGGGATGTTATCAATAAATAATTACAAATAAATAATTATTTCGCATAATTTTTGACCGAAAGCCAAAACATTTTTATAAAAGAAAAATATATATATAGTAGTAAATAATATACAAAAATATAAACTTACAGCAGCCTTCATATTAGTGGTTTATTGTATGGTCAGTGGAACACTAATCCCTTAGTTGCGCCTGCGCAGTATATAAGTAGTCCTGCCGACCCCCGCTAGAGCACGCACGCGGACGGTGAGTACCGACCGCGCCGCACCGACCTGCCTCTACTTATTGCGACACTTATATTAAATTAATGAGATAGTCCGGTGGTGTTTGCATACTTTGCATTTACAGGGGTCTCCCTAAAACTGTTATACTTACTTACATAATTATTATGATACTCTAGGAACACTATCTAGGAAGTAGCTGAGATAAGAGTCTTTCTATTAGTCGTGATATGAAAAACGCTTTGGGAGGAACAAAGCACAAAGTAGGATACACAATACAATAATACATATGCACAAATGTGTTGGGAAATCACGTTCTTTTTAAAAAGCGCATTAAGATATCAATAATAAAACTGTTTTGTGTCGAAGTCCCTAGCCGATATAATAATTTTGTTTATATTATGGATAGCTGTTTTATATGGTCAATAACTATTGTATGACTCGGTCACTCGATTTTTTCTAGTTAATAAATAAAAATATTATTTATTTAATAAAATGAATTTTATACCGTGCACACTAAGTTTCCTACTTGGGAAGTGAGTCGGGCGTCCGGACTAGGGAACACCAGGGTAATCCAACACTACCGGCGTAAGCTTGTATTTCTGATCGTGAATCGTGATGGGTTGTTTCGTTTTAAAAGTCCATTGATAATAATATATGTAGAAAGAATCAAAAACAATCGACGTATAAGTCGCTGACTAGGTCATCAATTAGGCTAAGGTACTGCACTGTCCGTGCTGTCTGCCAATGCTTGTTTGATTATCTTTTAAAAAAAAGTATCACCGACTCCAATGTGCTTTTTAGTGGAAAGTAGATGTATTTTGTTTAAATATAATATGGGTAGGCCAACTAAACGCACTGCTCCAATGAGACAGCGATGTTTCGGAGCAAACGAAAATATCATCGATGTATACAATTTTTAGTTTATTTTTGATTTTTCAAAAACCGCTCGACTGAGTTTCCAAATTGGTTTAAACGACTTCGAGTAATCGGTGAACATACATAAAAAAAAAGAATCAGACGAATTGAGAACCTCCTCCTTTTTTGAAGTCGGTTAATAAAATGACATTCATATGACATAACCTCATATTATTTGTAGCACAGTTTTGAACAATGATGTTAAAATCATCGTGTGCGAGTTTCATGTGTTTGTGGAAATCGTCATGAGACAAAAATTGCTTTTATATTTTCAAAATCTTTAATCCGTGTACCTATGATAAAAAATAATTTTGTTTTTCTACCATGAAATTGTATAGAAAACACTTTGGTTGTGCCCAAGATGTGGGCCAGTAAGATAGTTGGTTTATTCATAGATTTATTTTTATTACGATATAATGTAGGTACCGGGCCCGAACTGTTGAGGTCCTAAGTAAAGAGAACACTGCCTACCCTCTACCTAACCCTGGTTTTACTAACCATCTTGGTAATAATTGTCCGAATCTGATCTGATCAGTTATAAAATCTGGCTCTTTCAGTCATTTTGTTAATTTTACATATCTCACTTTCTAGGGCGCTTACAGGCACATATACACAAAACTAGATTCACACACAGTCTTATTATGAGACATCACATTGTTTATATTTTCTCCTATCTAATCAATGCAAATAGATATGGAATGTTCAAAATTAAATCTTATATTGTATTCTATTTTTAGTTTTGTATCAAGAACAAACCTTAAGAATTTTTTTATGTGATGTAGGAGGAGGAAAAGGACGGGAGTTAAAACACTAATGGTACGTAAGTCTATACAATGACAGTTCAAGTTATACTGGCCATTGAAAAAAATCATGGTCGAAATTCCGCCACCAGGCGATCTCTAGTACAAAGAAACATCCAGAGCAATGCAAATAAGCTTATTCATATTTTTAATAAATACACATTTGCACAAATCGACAACCTTTGACGTCATAGTCGAATGGTCTATCGCGTGCACTGGCGAGCCTATTTATTCAGCTGCAGCTCACATCAACTTTGCTCAATCATTTCTTTACAGAATAAATAAAAAATTTAAAACACCCCCGACTCGAAAATCCCTTCAACGATTACAAAAGACCTGATGATCTTCGAACGGCTGAACAGATTTTCTTGAATTATATCTAAGGCAACCATTACACGGTAGGTTTGCTGTCAGTTTTGCTACAATCAAAAAGGTGATTGACGAATAACCTATCGTCTAATGCAGTAATTGACGGTTGCATGACTCATGACTTGTGGTAATGAATAATGATTGACGTTTGCATGACCGTCTAATGGACGCCTAAGAACACTCTCGATCAAGTCACCTTTAAAAAAAAAAGCACTCAAATCGGTTCATCCATTTGGGAGCTATGATGCCACAGACAGACACACAAACCCACAGACACGTCAAACTTATAACATCCATCTTTTTGTGCCGGGGGTTAAAAATAATATTTAAGCATTATATTAAAGCTAAAACTATGTATGTCGTTAATAGTGTCTGACGTCGCAAGTAAATTGTAGTTGACTAAGTTGATTTTAATACATAATAGTAATAATAACTTGACACTATACTACACTATGGCCGTGTCTATGTGTGAGATACACACGGACGTTTGATCCCAAACTAGGCAGAGCCTGTACTATGGTAACCAGGCTGCTTTCAAACATGTTTTGGGTAAATTACACTCAGACAATGTTCTAATAATAATTACAGTAGTGTATTATTAGCTAAATAGAACAAATAATATTCTGTCCATTTTTATTTATCCGCTTTATCAAATAATTAATCAGGCTATGAATATGGTTGAGTAACATTTCGCCGCCCCGAATGAACTAATTAAATACACATACAAATGTTTGAATACTTGTTACAAAATAATAAAATTTTTTTTCAACATTATTCTTCTCACTTCGCCATCTTGGATTTGATCTTTCTTAAGTAGAACTCGAGCTCCTTACCCTCGACGATCAGGTCTGACCAGGTAGACTCGCCACACACTCCAACGTTTGTTGGTGTGTGTAGCGAGTCCAGTGTATAATTACTCTTCAATTCCACTCTCCACCTTGGCAGTGTTTTTCACTCCACATACTTCAGCCGCTTTCTGGCTGCATTTAGTTGACTGAAGTTGAAGATGCTATCATCAACAGATGACAGCATCTTCAGCTTCAGTCGACTTAGCACTCTTCTTTCTGCTGAGAGTAGTGAGACTGATACCACTGCCTGAAAGGTGTAGCGTTGACTACATTCGCATTCTTTACAACAGTCTTGGTGCATTATACACCACATGAGACACGGGACTTGCAGGTAGAGCAATCTGATCCCCATGAGAAGTTACCTGTTAGGTTACCCATGTCGTTTTCTGTACTTCTGATAACGTGTCTGCGAAATTTCATGATAATCGTTTGAGTTATTATTAGGCGTAAAAGCGTGCGAAGCACACAAACTTACATTGGCATTTATAATATTAGTTAGGATTAGGATTAATTAAGATGTGAATACATAAGTATTACATTTCTAATGTGAGATTGTTTTTATAAACAATAAAAAATGCTTGAAGTACACAAATATTCTATTGATAGTCGTAGGTTTAGCAATGTATATGTTGCACCATTCTTGTACCCTTGTATCAATAACCTAAATTTTTTATGCATGGATGGGTTTACAATTCATTTAATTGCCTATAAATTACATTAATATTGAGTTTTGTATTTCACAATTAGCCAACTTAATTACGAGTACTTCCTTTTGCGATATATCGATCGTTTTTCTAGTTGTAACCCGCCTAGCCCAAAAGGAGGGTTATATGTGTGACCTGTATATATCTATGCCCGTCCCTATGTAACCTCATAACTACTTAACGGCTAAAACCGATTTTGATGAATGACATGTATTTAGATTTGTCTTTATTGCGCAATTTGTTACTATATTATATATATAGGCATATTAAAATTATAAAAAAAAATTATGGCGGAGATTTCCCGCCAAAATTAATATTTAGAAAAAACTTTAATGTTTCAAATAAGATTTAAAAGGTGATTTAATAAAAATATGTATATGTACAACTATATGTTTTTAGTTTTTAAACGCGATCGGCGTTGTATGGCGGGAACTCTAAATACCGAATGTGTGTCCGGCGTGTCGAAAGGCAAATATCTAGTCTTTTAAACCAAAATGTCTTTAGTCACTTTCATCAATAATTTATGTACCTATTTTTGTAATGTTTTTTAACATACAGCTGTGTTTTATCATATAAACCTTTTCTTTTCTTTACCTATACGGCCTATACCTACGTCCCTATTAAAGACTAGAGAATTGGGACAGATGACATTACATTAAAAATGTTCTGCAAGCTCTTTTATATCTGTCTGGTACTTTTGTCATTAACTGATAATTCCATCACAGAAAGACTACGTCCTTCTCTACAATACAAACAAAGTAACTTTTGAATTTGTTAAAAAAAGGACTAATATTAAAACAATAGTATGACAGTACAATGAGTAATATTATACAAGTGGAATAGGTTTTGCAGGTCCCACACTAGAGCGCCCAGTGCTCGTGAGACCTGCCGTCGCGTTCAATAGGCCAGTGAGCCATTGATCGAGAACCTTGATTGACCTGACGTATGATTCCGTATGACTAGGTCTACAAATGTAACTTTAAAATTCTATTTTAACTGAAGATATTTTTTTTTCACTTTTTCATTTAGCTCTAAATTTTCATTTTACGGAACTCTTGTTTGTTCAGTTTCATTTTGACGTGATATCGTCTTATAATTCGATGGAGCCGGCTGCACGCACAAAAAAATCGGTTATCTGTAATGAGTCATGCTTTTTCGTGCGTGCAGCCGGCTCCATCGAAGTATAAGACGTTGTCACATCAAACAACAATGACTCATGCGGCGTTACCTCGCTCTGAGGCGTTCCTATGACGTTGTCACGTTCAACTATCGTCAGTAAACCGACTTTACAGACAACCCATTTTTGACTTGACAACGTCTTATAATTCGATGGAGCCGGCTGCACGCACGAAAAAACATGACTCATGCGGCGTTACCTCGCTCTGAGGCGTTCCATTTATTTTCTTTTGAAAAATGCAACCATTCCATCAGTATTTTCTTATGACGTTGTCACGTTCAACTATCGTCAGTAAACCGACTTTACAGACAAACGATTTTTTGATATATTCTGATTTCAGACGTATTGTATTACGTCTACTGTATATTTGGGGAAACAAGAGAGCCCATGTGTTAGTATTTTGTTGTTGAGAAGTAGGAACCCATAACTTTTTCCTGATCACAAACTGGCGATTTGTCTACTTTCATTAGGATGGGTGTAAAGGTTTTCTTAAAAATAAATGTATCTTTATCTTTAAAAAGTCGTAATAAAGACAAAAATAGTTACTTTCTCATGATAATGGCAAGTTAATGTAAAAAAGCCGTCGTATTTTACAAAACACACATAGACTGAGAACAAACATCTGAACATCAGACAAATAAATTGTCGCACATGAAGATCAAACCCACACGAAGACTTTGTCTTTCTATTTGTCGTGGTCATAGAGGAACAAGGCCTTGTGTTGTGCTATTCTAATTCTAGTGTTATTCAATTGTAAAATATTCCACGAAATGTTACTCGAGGCACTGTGATAATAGCATAGAGGTAGGCAGAAAAAGGTCTGATCGATTAAGTAAACAAAGCTTTATTCGACTGTATGAATTGAGAAATGCACGTGATGATAATTTTTCAAGGTTGAGAAATGAGGACCCCACGTATCTATTAATGAAGTTAGCTGGCGTAGGATTAGTACTTCTTTATGAAATAAAAAGAAAATAAGATGAGATGATACCAAGCAGTACCTAGTACCTAGGTACTTGGAATCGTCGATATTATGTATTTTGTCTTAATAACCATAAAGTCAAAAATATAAAGATAGAATATAAGATTATACTTCCCAGGATAGGCCTTGAACTAGTTGAGATAGGAAAACAAATTCAAGCGCATTCGCTTGAACGCTGGAAGGCACGAACGAAAGGTATTACAGTTTTTCTCACAGCAATAACAACGTCCAGGTATGCCTACTATTATCTTATCTGTTGAAGGCCTAAAATTCGTTAACAACTGGATACTACAAAAGCCTTTTGACTTAGTACAAAGTCGAGTCTTGAGGATTATTAATGTTCAATATATATTTATAATATTAGTAGGATATGAATACCACCCTTGTACTTGGTAGTGACCATAGGTAAACCACCAAACAACTGTTCCGGGTAAAATATAGCCCACTATGTATCTGCTGCGTTATTTGTATGTACGTAAACTATCCAGAGAGAGGCAGCAGAGTATTGAGCACTAAGCAGCATGATCTCCGGAAATGATTACCCCAGATTTCTTTCATACGTACACCTGTCATGGTCACCTCCATGAGTGACACCTATGTTGTCATGTTCTCATAAACAAACCGTCAAACACAAGCGTTAACAACAGGATATTTTTATTTTCTAATTATCGTAACATTTAAAAGGTATGAAGTATGTATGTTTCAGGTTCTTTAATCTCTTTTTAGGGTTCCGTACCTCGAAAGGAAAAAACGGAACCCTTATAGAATCACTTTGTTGTCCGTCCGTCCGAAGGTCTGTCTGTCTGTCAAGACCCTTTTTCTCAGGAACGCGTTGAGGTATCAAGCTGAAATTTATATCAAATACTCAAGTCTACTGTCCCTTAGAGATGTGAAAAAATCTAACTTCTAAGCCAACGCAATCAAAAGATACAGCCGTTTATGCCGCAAATTTCCGACACTCGCAAGGGAATCAAAACCTACAGGGTACTCCCGTGAACTCAGAATCTTGAAATTGGGTACGAAGCAACGTCTTATAGCACAGATAAAGGAAATATTGCGAAAACAGGAAATTTTTAGTTACATCATAAAATAAAAATATTTTACGGAACCTTGCCTCGGTGCGCGAGTCCGACTCGCACTTGGCCGGTTTTTTATTTAAGCTTTTGGAGATATACGAGGCGGTAATTCACTATTCGTAGTTTTTCTTCATTAATTTTTGAACTGTGTGTTTTCGAGTTCCACAAAATAAATATTTGTATTTCTTTTATTTAACACTAGCTGCTGACTTCGTTCTGTTAAAAGTTAACGGCGTCAAATGTTTGACACCTGGGGACCTGTGTTTTAATTATTATTTACTCTGTGGTTTGTATAAGAAAAGAAAAGTGTTGTTTTTACTATTTTCCTCGAAATTTTTACATTTTTTCGCTCAATAAGAACCTAACTTGTGCCTTAACGAAAATATGAAAAAAGAAATTAGCCGAATTGGTCGAGCCTTTCTCGAGTTTTGCGCTTAGCAACACATTTGGCGATTCATTTTTGTTTATATAGATTTGTTTCGAGAGGTACTGAACAAAAGGTTCATTTTTCTTTTTTTTATTACCAGTGTTTTGGTAAATATGTCCTGTATAAATGGCCAGGATTGTCACTGTCGCAATGACAAATAAATATCATAGAACTATTAAAATTCCGTTTTTCCAACGACATTACCCAACCCAAAAACCATTAAGGCCACCTTGAACACAAACACTATATCCTGTAATACAGTAATAACATGTCTCCAAACAGGCCCGGGTGACATAGCCTTGTGTTTAATAACATGTGCTGTGATTCAAATTTGGAATGGTGTTCCTTTCTAATGGCGGCGGTATATCCTGGCTGTATACTTATACGCACGAGTGCCCGCGCAACCGGCAGCTGGTTTCTGAGGCATTCGACAGTGTTCGGGTCTGTTCGTTAGTGAGTAGCACTATCCCGGCTCTGTGGGTAGTGACATGTTCGAAAGATTCAATTTTAGTACTTATTTAAGGTGAGAGAAACAAAAAAAAATTTAAGTTTAGACGAAGGTGATGAAATAGCAATGTATAGTTCTTTATTTAGGTATTTTGATAATATTCTAATGGTGTTAGGTGCATAAATAGTCTTTCTATGCTCTGCCATATTGGGGTACAAATCTTTAGTAAAATAGTGCAATCAGCCCTAGTAAATCGTAAAACGAAAAACAGTAGTATCCCAATAAAATTTCCATCCCTTTTTGTAAACAAAATATTAAAAAATACAACCTATAGTTATGATAAAACTAGATGTTAATTGGATAACAGAAGGCCAGCTAAAAACCGGCACTCTGACCAACCCAAAAAACGGTTTACTTCGTCTCATCCCACTAATATTATAAATGTGAAAGTTTGGATGGATGGATGTTTGTTATCTTTCACGCCAAAACTACTGAACCGATTGCGATGAAACTTGATACGTAGATAGCTGGAGACCTGGATTAACATATAGGCTACTTTTTATCCCCATATTCAAATGAAATCAGAAGTGACGCTTCTTACCCTAGAGATGTCATCACACCTTTTATCTTTTTCTCTTGTTACTCTAAGGTTTTACTTACCAAGTGGCTTCACTAACATGGCTGGTGGACTAGACAATCTAGACATGTCAGTTGTGCGTTGCCGACCCGTTTTTAAGGCTCTCTATCAAATCTCCCTCAATCAATCTGTCACATTGCAAGCTCAAGCCGTGGCAGGGATGCTAGCTTGCTTTAAGCAGGTACACTATAGAATTGTAATAGATATCTATATTAGCAGTAGTTTGTCTGTTAATAACGTATACATTCCTACACGCGATGCTTAAACTTGCAGAATCGTCTCGAACTAAAAATAAATTATAGAAAAAAATAAGGTATGCCAGATAGTCGATAACAAGCAATTTACGTAGCGAGTGATTAACACCTAGTTACTAGTGCCGACCGAAGTAATTCGCAAAATGTAGCGCGTTTGTGTGTTTTAATACTTTTGTCTAGGCGCTTATATATCAACTTTATGTTTATTACATGTTTATGTAACGAATGTTTTAATATTTGAGGGATCCATTTACAGTTTGCATAAATCCTTATAAAAAATGCAGGAAATTCATTACACTCCTGTTCATCCAAAGTATCGAAACGTTGCTTGCCAGGAATATTTGCTTTTTGCGGTAAGGAAAGACGCCCGTTGTGCATTTTATGTATAGTAACCTGGATAACCTGGATGAGCGAGCTTTGCTCGGTTTTTTTTTTACGTTTTCTAAAAATGAAACCTAGCTAGATCGATTTATCGCCCCCGAAACTCCCTGCATACTATATTTCATGAAAATCGTTGGAGCAGTTTCCAAAATTCAGATTATATATATATACAAGAATTGCTCGTTTAAAGGTATTAGCATAGAATACATAATAGTATGGTATTAGATAGTATTGTTTATTTATGTAGGTATATGTATGTGAACTGATATCAGCAACGACAAAAATCGTATGTTTGTTGAATTGGCAGATCCATCCCGTGGCATAGTACTTGATTAGGATGATAACTATAAATTAAAAATTTAAAAAACCCTCGACACAAAATTATAACAAAAATTACTTACATCATTTTAAAAAAGAGCTGATACTCTTACACTGCTAGACCGATATTAACCAAACATAGCTAAGAACCACCGCAAGGAAGCTGTCTTTCAAATGAAAAAAAACCGCATCGAAATCGGTCCATCCGTTTGAGAGCTACGATACCACACACACACAGACACACACACACACACACACACACACACACACACATACACACAGACACACACACACATACACACAGACACACACACACATATACACACAGACATCGACATCAAACTTATAACACCCATCTTTTTGCATCCTGGGTTAAAAATAAAATAGAGAGACACGGCTAATTCATATCTTAATATCTTAGTACGCGGCAGATCTAAATGGTGACTAGTGGGTACTACCTCTGCCCCACAGAATACCGTGGGTTGACAGCACTATTATTTTTAACCCTGAAGCAAAAAGTAAGTATTACGTGAGCATAAGTTTTACGTGTGTATTTGTTATCTGTGTATCTGTGTCTGCCTGGGGCATCATAGCTAAACAAACGGATTTTTGAGTCGGGGGTTTTTTAAATTTTTTATTTATACTTGTATGTCTATAGTGTTGCCAAGGCTACAGTGAAGAATGGGTAGGGTTAACAACGAACAAGTGATATTACTGGTGTTGAGAGTGCTTTTTTGTTACCGGTGACCGCTTGCTATCTGACGGGGCTTTTGTTTATTTTGCACTTTAGATGTTTAAAAAAATACAAGGCCATGCATATATACTTACTTCTTGTCCGATTAAACAGTCCCCTATCATCTTTGGACTAAATACTTAATGGAAAAAAGCAATATAAATCTAAAACATTTTTATTTATACAAAAATAAATAAATAACCTTCCTTATTATCTACGTTAGACTTAAATATTATTTAATGTTAAAGGCAATACATGAACATACATTTTATCTTACACCACATACACAGAAACAAACTCACAATATATCTTTGTTTTTAAGTAGACCAGAAACCATTTGAAACATTAGACGGATTTGGTTTCAGGTTACTGTGTCCAAGTTAATGTGAGGCATTGTGAAGAGGTATTTGTAAGTTAGTCTTTAATTAAACCTACTTTCGTAATCTATTATTTAAATTATACGGTTTTACTCACGTGTATATTTCGGGGATGCCCGACTAGTTTCGGACCCGACGGGGGCCCTTTATCAAGGGGTGAGGCGTCCTGCCGCGCCGGTTGCAGCTGCCAGACAACCAAGTTGTATGTGCCAGACAACCGGCGCGGCAGGACGCCTCACCCCTTGATAAAGGGCCCCCGTCGGGTCCGAAACTAGTCGGGCATCCCCGAAATATACACGTGAGTAAAACCGTATAATTTAAATAATATGAATACCACTCACGAAAGTTTTTATTTCGTAATCTATTTCACTGTGACATTGAGGTAATTATTAAATGCTACAAAACATCTCTGACTACCGATAGTTAAGACTATCTCCGGAAATGTTCGAGCGGTTTCTCAAGCGGTGGCTGGAGCTTAAGAGGAATGTGATTGTGGAATTCTTCGTCCCCCTCCGAACTTCGACCCTCAGCGCCTTGCGGTACACCGTACTCTGTAGCTGGCTGTTGTTGGTTAAAATCCTGGCCCTGATTAAAGTCTTGTCCATGCTGGTTAAAATCACCTTGCCCGAAGTTTTGGCCATGTTGATTGAAATCTTGACCTTGCCCGAAATTTTGAACATGTGTGCTGTAATCCTGACCTTGTCCAAAGTTTTGGCCATGTTGACTGAAATCTTGACCTTGCCCAAAACTTTGATCATGTTGGCTGAAATCCTGACCTTGACCAAAGTTCTGGCCGTGTTGACTGAAATCTTGACCTTGTCCGAAGTTTTGGCCATGTTGACTGAAATCCTGACCTTGTCCAAAGTTTTGGCCACTGTGTCCAAAGTCTTGGTTAGGTTGTCCATAGTCTTGGTTTATAAGTGGCACACCATACGAATCATGAGGTACACTGGCTTGCTGGTGTTGTTGATTAAAGTGCTGTTCGTAGTGAGCTTGATCCAGCTGTTGTTGAATGTGATGCTGTAACTCGTTCTGATAGTTGTACTGCTCATCGCCACTGTGATGCTCATAGACTTGCGTGCCATGTTCCTGCGTTAACTGATGGTGGCCACTCTGACCGAAGCTGCCATCTTGACCGAATTGACCTCCCTGACCAAAGTAATTGCCTTGGTCGAATTGATTACCTTGACTAAACTGGCTGTCATGTCCAAATTGAGTACCGTGACCAAAGTTTGTATCTTGGCCTACATGAGCTCCTCCTTGGGATACCGCAATATCGTGAGGTGTTGGTTGTACTGGAGACCAGCCGTCGTGTTCAAGAGGGACTTGACTTGTTGGCTGTACATGAACAGTAGGCTGTGTGGGCTGCAGGAGACTGGGCTGAGGAGAGTGGAAGTGTACCTCGGGTTGAGCAGGATGAACGTGAACTTCAGGCTGACCTGGCTGTAGAGGCACGTCATGCTGTAGATGCACATCCGGCTGTAGGTGCACAGTCGGTTGTGTCGGTTGCAGGTGCAGTGTTGGCTGCGTTGGTTGCAAGTGAAAATGAGGGCCACCAGGGTGCGCATGATGCAGTAACGTGGTTGGTTCAACAGGCATATGCGCCCCTGGTTGCTCAATTACAATTCCATCCTGACTTCCAGCCTGCGGAACTAAATGTAAGTGTGGATGCAAGTGTGGTGTTTGGGGATGGCCAAGTAATACTTGATTGACCGGTGGTGAGGCAGCTGCCTGAACCAATGGGTAGAATGAAGACTGGTAGTTTAAGAATGGATATCTAGGATAAGTTCCGAAATAAGATGTTTGTACTGCATTGCCTGGCCGGAGAACATACGGAAATTGTGATTGTAAGGGTAATAAAGGAGTAAATGGAGTTGGAGCTGGTGGAATAGGTGCAGGAGCAGGTACAAATGGCCTTAGGTGCACATGTTCTTGAGGCACAAGTTGAGCCGCAGGAGCAAAAGCTGGTGACGGGAAGACCGGAGCTGGCGCTGGGATTGGTTGTGGTTGTATTAGCACAGGCGGTGAAGGGACTGGTATAGGATGTGCATGGACGGTGGCAGTGGGCTGTCTAATAGGCACTATGGGTGTAGCTGGAACAGGCACTGGAGCTGGGACATGTACATGTTCAGGCGTTACTGGTATCACTGGTTTAGATTCTACATGATGATGGTGATGATGGAAGTGGTTATCAGGCTGGGGCAATAATACAGTTTTGGTATGGTGAGGGAATTTGAGACCGTAATGGGGATGTGGTACTGGAACTCTATGTCCTACTGGTACAGGATAACGGGCAGCTAAAGGATTAGTAAGTGGAACTTTAACTGCGGTAACTGCGGCAGCAGGCGGGTATGATATAACAAAAGGCTTCACTACTGAATGAGTCACTATGGGAATGTCGTATCCACGTTTGTAGGGCGGTATGGGAGATAGAACGCCTCGCTTCTGATGCTTAGCGCGCACTATCTTTCCCAGGAGTTTCGTCTTCGCCGACTTTAGGTGAGCGACATCTCCCGCCGACAACCACACGCACGCGCACAACACCAACGCTATCTGAAACACACCACGCACATTACAAACGTATGAGCACATTATAATCCGCACTTATCACTGTATCACTTAACACTAGATTTCACTCGTTTTCCACAATAAGTACTTACTGTGGTAAGTTTCATGTCGATGCGGTCGCCCGGTCGGCGCGATCACTACTGAGATACCGATGTGCACTAGGGCCCACCACCCATACTTATAACTTAAAACATATCGAATTAGTATGTAGCCGGCGTTGAGGTTTCACTTGGGGGTAGCCGGACGTGCCAGCCGCGAACTTCATCATTACACGATAATGCTTTCGATCATACCTAAACGAATGCAGTTTAATTGTTCTTCCGAATCAGAAAATAAATACTTTGCATTCTACGGTGGGCACTTAAAGTTGAAATTCGAAGAGTTGCTATTTATTTTAGGCAGCACGTAGATGGCTACCGTCATTCACGTGTAACAAGTGGGTGGATGTGCATACAAATCGATTGGGAAACGTAATCAAGAGAAAACTGTACTAAACTAAACAGGGACGAATGCTAATCAGAAATAATGTTATAAAATGCATCTATATTTAAAACCGGAGACCTAATGACATCAAAAATTATTTACTCATGGCAGACTCGGTTCACCCGGTTTCAGGAGAAGGGATGGGGACAGACGAAGTTCGGCTTTTATATTTTTGCCACAGATATTATTATTCTACCACATATGTATTCCACAAGAAACAATATTGTAGTTACGTAGGATGGCGACTTGCTGAGGCTTCTCGTGAGGTCAAATTTTTCATGTACATATAATATCTATGTAGGCGATTCCCGCAGGTTGCAGTTGGGTTTTCAGCCAAGAAATACTCAGTTGCCGTCCTAAAGTTTGATATTGGGCCCGGTACATGATAATAGGTCCACCAGCTATTACAACAATCAACAAAAAATCTTTATACTAAAAAAAAAAATTAAAAATAAAAATGATGCCTACTCTATACAAGCGTGTTATACATTTATTTTCAATAAATTTGTATTAGTATAATATTGTTTTTGATCTACTTGGCTTACACGCTCCAAGTCCGTCCCCACGCGCAGGACATCATTATGCAAACACATGTCCGACGGTTACCAAATACATCACGATCACTTTCCTTGGCTCTCACTGCTCGTGTACGCACCTGCCACTGATCACACGCCGACATTCGCCGAACCTTACCGAACACACTCTTGCGTAACTTGGGTTCACATTATTACTAACTCTGAAGCACAGTAGCCGACAAGTACTTACATATTTTACACACGTAACATCTAATTTTACTTACTGGCGGGAACTTAGTTTTTCCGTAACGTTTAAATTCATGTTTGGTAAGGATTGTTACGTAATGGAATGGCTTTTGATTTCTCGGCCTATTCAATTTGGGTAAGGTTTATGTATTCGGTGGGGCATCGTTATTGCGATTTCGATTGTCGTTAGAACAATACTGGTACAAGTAAAAAAAATGTTGTTAATTGAATTCTACAAGAAAGAATTGCTCTTATAGAAATAGAAAATATTCGTAATGACATAGGTAAGCGTAGTTAATACTTATTTTTCTGGTTAGTAAAAATCTATAGTGATGTGTATAATTTAATCATCTGTATAGTTTCTTCGCCTTGTATGAAATTCCCATTATTAATAAGTTTGTTTTTCTTTACCCTACCTTTGTCAAAGGAAGATCCGCGCGTTAATTTCACGATTCTGGTAACGTATATACAAACCCTACTTCAGTACGTGCTAGAACTTTTGTAGCAAAGAAAAATAATAACTTATTATGAATTAAATTATTACATTTTAATCAAGGTCATGACCTATGTATGATGATTAATTTTATCAATTTTAGAGCTTAGTAGGCATGTAGAGATTACAACGTACTACGTTGCTCGTACTACGTTAGGTCACTTTGAAGGACTGATAAATATATATACCTAATAATATTATGTTATATTAACATCTTGTGTAAGTGTAACTTCTAAGAATATTCTGTGCGTTAAGTACTAGAAATCCTACGGCAATAAGTCGTGCGAGCGACGATATAGGATAAGAGTTTCTAGTACATCTTAATGCGTATTGACTTAGAAACCCTACTGCAATACGCCACCGTTGGAGTAGCTTTTACGAATGTTTATCGTCTGGAAATACTAATTTAGTTCTTTTTAGTCCGCCAGCCAGTTATGAACGCAACCTAGTGCTACTTGTCGTGACGCTTGCAAATTAGTTTTCATATAGGTACGCAAGGCATGGAATCTCTTTTGGTCGCCTTTTAAATTTTATAGAATAATTTTGATTTAACTGTGAAGATATAAGGTATTTTAAAATCAATTAAATTAACTACTATTTTTTTTATTTAAAGCACGTCAGAATGACCTGAATCTGCCTGATTTAAAGCTAGATTGAATACTTACTCTAGCTATGTAATGGTTCCTTGCCTATATTTTGATAGCACGATTAGTAATTATCTTTATCTTTATCTTTTAAAAATAAATAATACTAGTAACGTGGGTCACACATTACTAGTATTCTTGTTAACCCCTCCAGCTAAGCTAAATGCTTGTGTTAGGAATGGGTTCACGTCGGTAGTGCACTGGGCGGGGTTCGAACCTGCAACCACTTGAATGCATATAACTTTGAAAGATTGGCCCCGAGTGTTCAAAGTCGGTTCTTTTCTCATTGGCCTACCAATTGCATTGCAATGCATTTTAGCACACAATAGGGAGAGTAGATAAAATAATGCTTCTTATACTTGCATTGGTACATATTAATGTAGAAAAAAATTTATTATGTACAATTAGTAAACTAAATTTCATAAGTGTTACCTACTTTAAACAGATAAGGCAGCAGGTTCCGTTTTTTAAATAATTATATTGTAGTATTCATTCACACTCTTTTATAGATAAAATTTATTCTGTCTTTATTCTTTTTTGTACTCTGGGCGTGAATGACTAACAAACAAAGAGACTCACAATAGCATTAATAATATTTGTTAGGATTAGACCTACTTAAGATAACATGCCAACGTGTTGGTTTTGTTTTGTTGTTTGTTTGACCTTTGTTTTTCTTGAACTTTTAATTGTTATTTTATTGTTTTAAGGTTATTTTTGTGAAAATATTTTATTTATAGTTTAAGTGTTGTATTTTTTTTTCTATTTAGATAGTTTGTCTAATTAGAAATAACGGTGCCTATATTGCAAAATATAGGCATTGATTTTACATACTTAAAACCATGTTTTATTCTCAAATATACAAAACAATGTATAGGTAGGATAGGTACTCAATAATTAATCTTTTTATATCTCAAGCCAATTTTTGTTACCCGGCGGCCCGGGAAGCAGTACGCAACTTTACAGTAACTGGCAACCCTGAATGTGAATGTCAAACAAATATGTCAGTCAATTATTGTCCATGTCTTTCAGTATTAAATAAACACACTTTGTAAAATAAAAACAGTTATTCTGTATTAATAAAAGTATTCAAAAATATTACAGAATACTAATAACAATGGATATATTTGGAGATGAGAATAGTTGCAGAATATGTTTAAAACAAAAAGATACAGTGTACCCCTTATTTAGTAAACAAAAGGGTATTTATCCCTACGAGAAACTTAAAAAAGTAGGTCTAAAGGCCAATGTGAACGATACCGGTCCAGCACGTATATGTGGCGACTGCCTAATCGACCTGGACATCACCCTAAATTTCTTGGAAAAATGTGAGAAATCGAATCAAATCTTCAGTGCACACACAGTGAAAGTGAGTTGTAAAGGCAAAGTACGTATAGATCACGAGAATAACGCCTATTATCTAGAAAAATTAGACAATAGTCAAGATATTGAATCGGAGACAAAGGTAGATAATCTAACAGAAAATGTAGAAAAAAATTCTGATAACTTTGCCTTGAGCCTGGAAGAGGCGAAATGTAGCGAATGTGGATCAAAACGTCGTTGCCAGCACTGGAGTCCACCCACAACACATAGTTGTCCATATTGTCAGAAGGTTTTTGGAAGAAAATTTAATTTTAAATTGCATCTGTAAGTAATCTATGTTTTTTTAATCATTTGATAAAAAAAATGGTTGAGAATGGGTTTGAATGAGATAACAATTCTTAAATCAATCATTTGATTTGAGTTTATTTCCTACAAGCATTTCCCCGTAGCTTCCCTATAAATATAGATTTTGACAAGCAATTCAATTATCTCTTAGATTCGTAGCTTCCCTATAAATATAGATTTTGACAAGCAATTCAATTATCTCTCTATATATATTATAAGGAGTAACTTAGGCTACTTTTATTTCGGAAAAAGAATTAGGTTTCTATGCAAAATATATAAATATGTACACGCGAGCGAAGCCAATAGGTGCAATATGCTTTAGTGGTTAGTAAATACTTCGCAATTAACAGTCGCACTGTATTTTTAAACACTTTATATTAGCTTGATGTCTACCTGTTTATCTGTGTAATGGAATCTTAATTGGTAGCTATTCATAAAAGTAGAGTTATTATAACAACTAACTGAACCATATTTATACATTTTTAAACTATATTTTATTTACTATAAATTCCCTGAAGCATTGCCATCAAACCACTGGGGTCTTGCACCAAAATGTTCAATAATACTTCTAAGTAATAGCTCTCAAGTTGTGAAAACTGAAAAAGTGTGGCCTTTAGTAAGTCAAAGTGCCTGATATGGTAAACTCAGGGTATTTATATGATTTTTGGTATTTGGGCTCATAAATAAATTAATAACTAGTGTGTCTTGGTGGTGTATTTTGTATAGATATTGATTACATGTCCGTAAGTCCCTTCATCAGAGCTTGGAGTTGTATTCTAAAAGACAATTGGCATTACATCAAATTAATATAACATGGTTTAACTGTGTGTGTCCTTCAAAGTGAAAGTAAAACCATGTATAGTGTGTGTGTGTGTCATGTTGGAGGACCTGAGTGGCATTAATTATATTGTGGATGGCATGTATGAGATCACCTGCTAGCTTGCTTACTATATAATATGTAAATTAACCACTGATAGAATAGTGTCTACTCGTAATCTTCTATATATAAATATGTGAAAATAATTCTTTGTATGCATTTTTAAGACAATTTTGCAGACGTAGAAATGTGGAATACTTAAAATTATGTATGGAAGGAGTGCAGAGAGCTGCAATTTTTAAACAATATCGGTTACAAATTTATAAATTATGTGAAAGGCTACATCAAGCTACAAGCGTCCAGTGTACAGTTGACCTATCATAGGACGTATATCTATACAATGACAGTTCAAGTTATGCTGACCAATGAAATAAACCAAAAATGTATTATGGTCAAAATTCGACCAGTGTGATCAGTGTTTGTATACTCTTTGACTGTGATTGTTATTGTGACGATCTTTGTGGAGTGGCACCGGGGTTCGACTGCCACGCCGTAGGTCGCGGGTTCGACTCCCGCTCAGTGTAAATATTTGTGTTTCTATGTGTAATATGTATGTATTTACACTCTTATAGCAGAGACTTTTTAACCCCCAAGGGAAAAGGAGAGGTGTTATAAATTGAAATGTTTGTTTGATCGTGTATATGTATAATATGATAGTGTGTGTGACCATAAACACAAGTGAACGGCTAATAATTCTATAAAATCTGTTCAACTGTTCAGTTCGAAGATCATCAGCTCTACTAGTCAATGAAGGGATTATTGAGTCGGGGATATTTTAATGTATACTTGCCATTCCGATTGTGGTGTAATTTGTGTAGATGGGTGGTGGACGTTCCAGGGCGCGTCACAGCGGGTCGCGCGAGTGGCGCTGCCGTTCGTGCGGGGTCCCCGCGGCGTCGCGCTGGCTCGCCGCCGCGCACTGCGCCCCCCGCCCGCGCCGCGCCTGCCCCGTGCCGGGCTGCGGCAAGACCTACACCACCAACACCAACCTCAACACGCATCTGAGAGTACATAGCGGTCAGTCTTCTACTTAATAGAGGTTTGTTGCAGCGGCAGCTAAATAGTTCCAGTTCTACAGTGTGCTGTTGCTCTTTAAATCTCTTTAGCATTAAGTTTTAACGCGTGGTCCTTGGGAGAAGGACAGAGGGGTCGCTCTCCTCCAAGTGACCAGGACCTGTCTTGGGTTGCTGGATTAATTTATACTAAAATATGAAACGTGTGTGACCTAACATCCATACACCCATGGAACAGACGTTGCGATGACTAAGTAGTAAACATATTAAAAGTAAATAATGTATACGGAAACTATACTGGGGTCGCTGCTATTGAGGTGACATACATGCTATTGAGACTAATAATAATACGTCTACATCACAAAATAATGAAAATGTTGTTTTAGGCGAGAGACCTTTCGAGTGCAACGAATGTGAGAAGAAATTTAGCAGCAAAAATACATTAAGTCATCACCTTAGGATACATACGGGTAATTTACTTTTTATTTCATTGCAACCGCACGGGGTCTTCGACATCAGACCATTTGTACTTGCTCAGGGATCGGACTCTTAGATTACATAGCATCAAGGCACAATGGTAAATAGTAAATCAGTCGAGGTTGTAGACAGAACTCTGTACAATATTAATGAGAACCAATAGGTACATGCCCTATTGACTCATATCGCAGCTTTGCTAGGCGGTAGTTCCTAAAAAATTATGGTTAATATCATGAGATACAGAAAAGAGTGACAAGGTGAAGGATTTGCATCACAGCTGTCAGATCGGATGAACCTCTAGTCTATTGACCACTGTTATCAAATGTTGTGGTAAGCACTAGGGCCATATAGGCAGTTTGATTCGCGCTCGACCAATGTAAAATATCGTTCATCTAGTATCGGAGAACTTCGCCCTGTAAGACCCGCTTCGACTTAATTAGAAAAATATATTTTCTTCAAATGTAGATAAGTCGTTATTGATGTGATATATTATGTTGCACAGGCGCACTGCCCTACATCTGCCCAGTGTGCGGCAAGCGTTTCCGCACGAACAAGCTATCGGCGCACATGGCCACGCACTCTCCGGCGCGCCTGCCGTGCGCCCGCGCCGGCTGCGGGCTGCGCTTCGCGTCGCGCCGCGCGCTCGCGCGACACCGCGCCGCGCACCAGCCCGCCGCCGCCGCCGCGTCCGCCCCCGCTCCCGCGCCCGCTCACGCCTGCGCGCTGTGCCCCGCCAAATACCACCATAAGCAGTCTCTCAATAAACATGTCAAGAAGCAGCATTCCCAGGTTGGTTCACATAAGTTTTAAATGTATGTTTAATATCATCCTCAAGTTTAAATACAGTTTACAATCCAAATTGTAGAAAACAGAGTGCACTCTTACGGCAGACATGATTAATAAATTATCAAATGAATGTGACATCTAACAGCACTCCACGTACGAGGCGAGCGAGCTTGTGTGTCGGACTCGATGTATCAATCGGGATTGGATCGGTGCGATTCGATTGAAATGTTGAGTAAATAAAAAGCGAGCGAATCTTGTAAGTATTAGAGCAACCGCGCACTGTTGATAGCACAGGACGCACAGTGGGGTATTTGGACGTTAAAGTTGACCAAAATTATTTATACACTGAATATGATTATAGATAAAGTAACGAAATTTGCAATAAAACACAAATAGGGTAATAATACTCAAGGGTAGTCAAACTATCGACCAATAAAAAATCACCAGTGCGCGATAGCTCTTATTGAACGAGCGTTTGAACCCCGATTTAAACATCTACAAAAACAAAAAGCATTGCCTTTATAGTCGGATTTCGACGAAATAGCCCGCTCCATGGCTCCTTAGTGACTTGGAATAGCCCGCTCCATGGCTCCTTAGTGACTTGGAATAGCCCGCTCCATGGCTCCTTAGTGACTTGGAATAGGCTTACAACTAGCGACCATGTGCAGTGGTTATTCACAAACTGTTTAAAGTAATTAAACAAATTGTGTGGTATCATATTACAAAATTTACGAAATATGTATAATAAAAAAAAATATATATATTTCATTTCAATTCAATTAAATAAATGTATTAATTAAATTTGGATCAAAAAAATCAGTAACACACGCAACGTGTCGCCCGTGCTATTGAAATAATATCTAATTCGTACCATTTTCCCTTGTTACAGAAAATATTGACTGCAGAAATTGAATCGAACCAAACGAATGTTCTCTGATATCTAAAATAACACAGTGTATTTCATTGTAGTTACGTTACGACTTTCGTCATAGACGGGACAATCTAAAGCAGGGCTGATATGGAGCTCCGTAACCGAAACCATCGGATATCCGACGTAACAAACTACCCGAACCGATGTAAAAGCTTCAAATAATTTCGGATAGAGGCGGAGTCTAAATACAGGACAACCTTATGACAGGTTTTTATTATTTCTGCGTGGCTGAAATGGTTGTTTAATGTTGTTTTTGTTTTGCATTTTAAGTGACTACCTATAATAATCACTTATAAGCATAGGTACAATAGGTACAATGATTTTATGTAATTGCATCAAATTCAAATTCAAAAAAATCTTTATTTCATAAAATTGATTATCAATTATTCGAAATCGTCGATTTAATAAATAATTATTATAATTAAAAATTATAGATCAACACACACAGAGTCACCGCAACAATAGTTTGCTTCATCAAATGTAAAATGATTAAAGAAAACAAAATGGATAACATAATATCACATCTGCCTGTTTCGATCTATAACCGCCCGTTTCCAAATGGTTGAGCCTTGTGAGAAGAAATCGGGCAAACAAACTCACGGCCACTCTTTTAAAAAAGAAAAACCAGACAGTTTCAACAATATTCAGTAAATATCACATCATTTTGTTGTGTGCTATTATGTTTTTAAAATTAAAAGTGAATAAACTAGAAAAAGAATATGACACTAGGAAAACTGAAAATTATGGAAAAAATTAAAAAGAAGAAAAGAAAAACATGAGAGATGGAAAATAAGAAACATATTAGCTCACATTAGATTTCTATTACAATTCCATCCCAAGCGTTTTTATCCTGTATATAATCGCCTACTGAGTAATAGCCCTTAAGGCATAGCTGTCGTTTTACTGTAGACTTAAACTTGTTTATACTTAACATTTGAATATTATCTGGGATTTTATTATAATATCGCACACATTGACCTTGAAACGACTTGTTAATTTTTGGGGCCTAGAGGTAGGTACAACAAGTTTATGTTTATTACGCGTGTTAAAGAGTGTATACCACTTTTTTTACAGAAGTGATCTTTATTTTTATGAAGGTAAATTAGATTTTCATAAATATATTGGCACGCGACCGTCATTATGTTAATTTCTTTGAATTTCTGCCTCAGTGAATCACGATTGCCTATCGTGCCCATCGTGATGTCCTTACTTCCCATTTAGTATAACACAATTTTTTGTGATTTAACTACCAAACGATAATTTAGAAATAAAGCCAAATCATTACCTACCTGTATTTTCCTATTACTTATAAGTAAAAATCTAATATCCGCAACTATCGGATAAGCCGAAATAATTTGATAAAGGTATCTGTATCCGAAATTTAATATCCGTAACATCCCTGATCCAAAGTCTGTTTACAAATCGTACTTTACCAAGTCGAAAAGATAGAAATTTATAAATTGGAAAGATTTTGATCAACTACTAACTACTTAGTTTTGAACATAAGCGAGGTCCAAAGTGGACTGCGCTACACTGTTTGTAATATGGCTCACTTCGCTAGTGGCCTTTCTAATTCTTTAAGAAGCAAAGAAAGAAAAAGTCGTGAAAAAGTACTTAATCTTAGATTGAATTGGCAATTTGTCCTTCTTCGTTAGTTGTGATTTAGATTTAGTCAAATCATTCTTATTTTGAAATGATTAAAGTGTGGTCCGGCCGCTGGGAAAGTTAGGTCAGTCGTGATCATGTCATAAATGGTTTGCTTTCAGTTGGCACATTGCAGCGAACGTTTAGAATTCTGAATTAAAACGATTGTTAAGTTATAGTTATTTTAAACTTTCGCGTTCCATGATATATAATTATTTATACCTAAGGGAAATAACGCGATCAAAGGTAGGTTCTCAGAGGTGGTCTACCTCTGACAGTAAAGCAGCCAGATTTGGCTGTTTTATTTGGATGTCCGAAGTACATATCGGTGGTCTGGACCTCGAAGATTTGAGTTAAAGGAACAGCAGTGTCTTGATTAGTATCAATGCATGTCTCATAACAGCTACATCGAGCTTATATGTACCTTTTGCAAATTAACACTCATATATATATATATATATGCTGGATGAGCTAATATAGACTAAATTGAAAAACAGAACGGACATTTAACTTAAATAAGAACTCGTGTTAAAATAAACAAAAAAAATATTGAATTTGTTTATTAATTTAAAACTTAAAAAAAAATGACAATAAATAAATAAGTGTTTAACTTTGACTGGTCTTTACTAATGTAACGTTACAAATTAAATCAAATCATTTATTTCAATTGAACCAATTATAGGTATTTTTGAATTATCAGAGAATAAGTCAGTCGTGCAGCTAGTCGCATGTTCCAATAAGTAGATCCTGTGGAGAAAAACAGGCAAGAAACTCCAAGGACACTCTTTTTTCAACACCTTTTTTTCAAATCTCTGGTAACATTGCTTATAAGCGCAAATGAAATGTGAAGACAATGTAACGTATTGTTTTAAAAATATAATCAGTCGCGCAAATTACTACTAAGTATAAGTAAGTAATAGTGACTAAATAACGAGATGACCAGCTCCGACCAGCGGCATTCGATCACGAGCATGACGCAAGCGCCAGCCATCGTCCACCTCAACCATATGAAAGAGAGCCGAACGACCCAACACATACGCCACCATCGGCAGCACTTCTAGGCGAACAACGCCGAATTTCTGTTTTGCAACGTTTTAATCTCTGATGTTCCTGCTTACAGTTCTTCCTTAGTGAGAGCGAGACAGCGCGAGGTGCTATTCATTGATAGAAGTGAGATAGAGTTATTGTTTTAATGGCGAAAAACATGCACATGGCTTCTAAGAATTTAAATTTTTCGCTTATTTTACAAAATCATGTTAAAATGAGTACTAAATTTGTTTTTAATTACCCGAATGTAATATAATGATTAAAAAATAACTCGCAAGTATATTTTTACGTTTTCTAACAAATATGAAACGCTCGCTGCTAGCTAGCTACACATGCACCAGTGTACACTGAACCACAGTTGAAGTGCGTATGAGCTCGTTGTAGCTCCGGAACCACAACCAAGTTTGACAAATTTAGTGTTCCAAACGCCATATCTAGTACGTAGTACATTTATATCGATGTATATAGGACAATTACAAATTAAATAAATCATATTTATTATTAAGACTAGGCATCACTTCTGAATACGAATGATTGCACAGTGCGACCAACACCTATTGGTATCACTGTTTAATTTTTTGTGTCTACAAATCATGTCCAAGATCATGTCATTGCGGCTTAGGTGAAATCTGCCCATTATCACGCCTGCGGTCAAGGCCATCGTCGGAGCCAATCGCAAGTCATAAAGAATTAACTTAACTCAAATTACGATCTCATTTCTTCTACTAATATAATAATGTTTTGACGCATCTCACACACACACGGCCGTCTGATCCCAACCAGCTCAGCTCAGCAGTCAGGATTACTAACTACTAGACCAACACGTCCGTCAACATGTGTATATGTGTTTACATTCCGATTTCATTTACAAAAGAGTTTGTATTGGGTTAGGGAAGTATCTAAGTGCGAAGTTATTAGATGTTTTTGTGAAATGTGAAAAGTATATCAACAATTTAAATTGTCAGTCACTGAGGATGCAATGTCTTATTGCTAGTGCCAACCGCAAAGGCTTGCTGCTTTGCGAAAATCAATTAGGTCATTGCACTTGTCTCGAAACGCCGCGGCCTTTTCTATTCGTTTTCTAGCCGGACCTTCACCTAGTTCGCAGTAACGGTCCCCGACCTGAACTGATTTCACACAAATTCGATTCGGCTTCTCAACATAATCAATCCTTTACGAAATTATTTATTTAGAAATTTATTAGGTACAATTCACTTAGATCTAAGTATAAAAATAACAAGACTATTGTTTACAACATGCTTATGTATCTTACATCTATATCATCACAGACAATCGCTTTTGCGATTGGTTATTCCGTCGCGACTATATAACATTGGGTTTGTCGGTTAATGCCAACATACGCAGCTTCCTTCAAATAAATAATAATTACAATTATGGCGTATTTATTGGCGCTGTTCACGCCTTTCCTTGCCCGACTTTAACCGTCTTCCGCTTGACAGTAGCGACGTTAGTCTTTGGCTCGTCGACTTGCACGTTGGATGCTGTAATATACTTATTTTGGTAGCCTGATTCACGAACACGTGCGTTGGGGCTCAACTTATCTGTACGCTCACGTTCATTTGCTCGTTCATCTTCACCTGATCGTTCGTCTTCGCCTGATCGTTCCTTGTCCTCAGCAGTCCTTTCGGTAGAGTCTGATCGTTCCGACTCATCATCATCAGAATCTTCATCGTCTTTGTCGTCATCCGCGATTCGATGTTTTGGGTCTTCTCGCAAGCGCTCATGGTCTTCTAAAAAGTAGCCGCTCTTAACAGGTGACTCGTGACGAGCGACGTCCGGGTCTACGGTCGGCTCGGGCACCGTTAGTCTCATGTAGAACTTTTCTTCTTCTGATACGGGGATCTTTTTGCCAAAATAGTCTATTGAGTATCCTTCATTCTCACTTTCGTCGCTTTTGTCTACGGATCGTGTCTTACGACTCTGCTTGCGCCGACGTTTACGTCTGGGTCTCTCAGTTTGCGGTGCTAATGAACTGTCATACCCGTCACTATCCTCGTCCCCTCTCTCCCCACTATAGTGGTCGGTAGCGTGACGTTCTTCATCCTCTTCATCCCTGTCTGGTGTCTCAGGTCGCTCGCGGTGCAATTTCTTCGGTCGCTTTTCTCTATAAATGGGTGGTACTCGCACAGTTACAGTGTCGATTTGGTTAGGGTTATGTTCGGTAGGCGGTAAAACGCGTGGCTTTAACGATTTTTTAGGATCTTCGGTAGTGGTAGTCCCTTCAAAATCATCCTCGGCATCTGGAAGGAGTAACGGAATTCTATTGGGATGTGGACGGTCACGTTGAAGGCCTTGATGTGTCTCTCCTCGGAGGTGGACTCTGTCTGCAAGTTTACGATCTCCAAAATGAACGTTTTTGTAATGGTCAAGCGGAAGGCGAGCATCAGAACGAGGCTGAGCCTTTTGTTGTTCATATTGCCTCCCCTGTTGCTTTTTTTGACCCCAAAACCGACCCACAGCTTGACGCACTGCCGCCTCGCGATCGCGAGATTCTTGTACATCCTCGTAGTCATCGTCCAGTTGTTGTTGCGTATTCTCGTCATCGTATGCCAAATAATCATCGTTGGTATCACGAAGATTATTTAACCGTTTCGCATCTACGGTATCCACTCGTTTTGGAATTCCATTTTGAACTACGAATGCATCCACATACACTCTCGGCTTCCGTGGCTCTTCGAGGGGTAACTTCGCCGCATGTGGTTGAATAGCAATTGGAAGATATTGATCCTGGTCATCTTCTTGGGTATCAACTTGCTCTTCGGCCACAGCCTCAGCGGCGGCAGGTACTGGTGTTACCGGGCTACGGTTAAAGTTGAAGTTTAATCTAAGGTTGGATGTGATTCTTTCAAGATTTGTGTCGGCCTGTAGCTTAGGCGGTGGTGGCGGTGGAGTGCAAGGGGCTGGTGTCGCTGGGGCTGCACGAGGTTTGGCGCAAGGTGGTGGTGGTGGTGGTGGTGGTGGTGGTGGCGGTGGCGGTGGAGGAGGCGGTGGAGGCCTGGGCTTAGGCTTTGGCCTTGGTACAGCTCTTGGTCGTGGACAAGGTGGTACTGCTTTTGGGGCAGGAGGTGGAGGTGGCGGGGGCGGTGGCGGTGGTCTGCAAGGTGGTGGCGCTGCTCTCGGTTGGCCACACGGTGCAGGTGCTGGAGCAGGTACTGCAGCAGGTGCAGCCAGCGGTGTGTCTATCCAAGGAACTGGTGCGACCGGAGGCGGGAACTCAAAAGCCTGTGGCGGTTTCCTTTGTACGTTGTATCCGAGCACATCAGCTAAACCTCTGAACACTATATCGCTGAAAGTTCTCTTTTTGCGCACAATCTCCGCGTGATCAGCGTCTAGCTCAATAATCGTTCCATTGCTATCGCGAAGGACAACCGTTCCGTTGGAGTCGTCTATCGAAATCCTATCATTGGCATCATCAATGACAAAGGTGTTTGTGAGGAGTGTGTCCGCGGTGGAGTCGCTGTGGTTGTTGGCTGCTGCGGTGAGTACCGCCAGCAACAGGAGTGGCGCGGCGCGGCGCATGGCGCGAGGTACTGACGCGCGGGAGGGCGCGCTCGCCGTTTTGTCGCGACCGCCGTTGCTCAAATGCGGTCACGCTTGAACGACCACCGTCCTATATTATTGAAATATTAATTTGTTAATGAACCGTAGAATGCATTCAGATGTAGTTAATTCAGTATCTATACCTTGTAAGCATATTACGGAGTCCTTTATTAGTTTTTATAATATCAATCGGTTTCACAATCTTTCAATGTAATTTCTGTAAAGTTAATTATTTTTTGTCGTAATGTTCGAGAAAAATGGCTATGCTGTGTTTATTTATATTCTATTTAGTTTTCGAAACAATCTCAGATATTCTAATTAAGTAGTGTAGTGTACCTAAACATTGTGTATAAGATCCATATTGCTTTACCTATATAGTACCCAACGACAAAAAAAATGACCTAGTAATGTTTATATATGAACAAGTAATTTCCAAACTAAGGCAGATCGACGACAGATAAAATATTTTTTATCTTCTCTACATCTACGTATCCGAGTCAATAATAATCTAAATAATTAAAATTCAAGATAATAGGGTTGACAGGACTTTTATCTTACCCTTTATCGTTACCTTGAATTTCACATTATGAAAAAGTGAAACAAACAAATAAAAATAATTAATGTTCATTAGAAAATCAAGGTGTAACGAAGTAAATTGTGACAGGGGCCAAGGGCAGTTGTGACATAAGCTAGTGGAGTTATCGGAGTCGAACCGCTGAAGACAGACGGTGTCTTCCACATCTGACCTGTTGCCCGGACCTGACAACGAGTATTTCTTCTTCTTCTTTTGGTTCCAAACGTCTTTCGGCGCAATAAGGCTACGATTGTAAAACCTGTGTACGCTGACGCCGTATGTGACGTTGTCGAGTGGAAGAGACGTTCTGAAATCTGAGAGTAATTAGTCCGTGTGTGCAGCTTCTTTCGATTTCAATGCTGTTTATTTGTATATTTGGATATTGATATGAGTATTGAAAATGAGTTAAGAAGAACTTTAACTATTAATTTTAACTATAGATAGCCTGTTCCTCGATATTTGAACATAATACATTAAGTTTTAAAGATGTTCTCCTAGAACATTGTTCTTAACTGTTTTGTCTTACCATTAGCCTTAGCTTTATTAGCATTAGTACTGTCTTAACTGGTTTAATTTCTACCATTAGCCCCGGTAAGTTGATGATGGAGGTTGAGTAGTTGACACGCGCCCACATAACAACAGCATTGTTTAATAAGTACCATTTTTATACATTCCTTGCTACGGTTTCGGTTTACGGTCCTTGGTTTTTTTTAAAGGGACGTCAATAGATTGTATAAGTAAATTTTTCAGATACACCTCAGCCTACAGGGGTTATCCCTTACCATCAGACGAATCATTAGCTCGTTTGCTACCTCAGTACCGTAACCTTAGTAACGCTATTATTTCCGTTTCGTCACTACACCTCTAACTTATCTTGCGTACTATTGTTCAACATTTCACTTAAACATTCATTACATTATAAAAGACATGTCAATAGTATTGCCACATCTAAATATTACACTATCTTACTAGAAATAAATAAATGCCATTGTAACGGGTAATTAGGTTGTGTACAGAAAGAACAGATACCTACTGGGTCAATGAGAGTAAATGTTTCTACTAGCACCTATCTAATTACTTGAGACGAGAGTGAATGTATTGGGCTACTGTTGTCTATACAACGGGGCTGGCGTGTTGTGTTGTGCCAATTCAATCAACGAAAAAGTTATTTGTAATAAAGTTACAAATCAACAAGCAAAGCTTTGCTGATGGCATCACTTCTGAGTGCTCCTTACGTCAGGAATACGATGTTTTTTTTTAATTTTTAATCACTCGATTTAAATACCTTAAAAAAATAAAAAACGTTTTACAAAATATCTTTGCCGCTCTCCCTCTAGCGGGGACGGGGGTCAAAATTTGTTTTTATCGGTCTATGGCAAATCAAAATTTTACTAAAAATTACCTCAGGAGCTCGTAAGTTTACTAAAGCCTTGGGGGGGGGGGGGGCAGCTGCCCTCCCCTGACTCCCCATCGGTACACCCATGGTAGTAGGTACCTACTGACAGTTTTCTCCAACATCATTTAACCATCTTACCCATGACACAGATAAGATAATAGTTACACCTCCACTGCTAAACAAGGCTTACAATAAGCAGTCGATGGGCGGCAGCTTTAATTTGAGCAGAAAAACGTTTGGAACAGGACGAGTCAGTTTCGGTGTCTGAAACTGGATTATTGTATAAATAAAACCAACAAGGCAACAGCTGCTGTGGAAAACGAAAGTGTTCTTAGTCGGTGGCATTAGAGCAAATATTATATTAGATAACAGAAATATAGATAACAGAAATTGTTCTTAGTCGGTGGCATTAGAGCAAATATTATATTAGATAACAGAAATATAGATAACAGAAAGTGTTCTTAGTCGGTGGCATTAGAGCAAATATTATATTAGATAACAGAAATATAGACAACAGAAAGTGTTCTTAGTCGGTGGCATTAGAGCAAATATTATATTAGATAACAGAAATATAGATAACAGAAATTGTTCTTAGTCGGTGGCATTAGAGCAAATATTATATTAGATAACAGAAATATAGATAACAGAAAGTGTTCTTAGTCGGTGGCATTAGAGCAAATATTATATTAGATAACAGAAATATAGATAACAGAAAGTGTTCTTAGTCGGTGGCATTAGAACAAATATTATATTAGATAACAGAAATATAGATAACAGAAAGTGTTCTTAGTCGGTGGCATTAGAGCAAATATTATATTAGATAACAGAAATATAGATAACAGAAAGTGTTCTTAGTCGGTGGCATTAGAGCAAATATTATATTAGATAACAGAAATATAGATAACAGAAAGTGTTCTTAGTCGGTGGCATTAGAGCAAATATTATATTAGATAACAGAAATATAGATAACAGAAAGTGTTCTTAGTCGGTGGCATTAGAGCAAATATTATATTAGATAACAGAAATATAGATAACAGAAATTGTTCTTAGTCGGTGGCATTAGAGCAAATATTATATTAGATAACAGAAATATAGATAACAGAAAGTGTTCTTAGTCTGTGGCATTAGAGCAAATATTATATATTAGATAACAGAAATAGATAGTGGTACAAAGCTGTTAACGATCTGATTTTTTCATTTTGTTTATTGGTATGACTATAATTATTTATTAATGATTGGTATGAGTATGATTCCTAATTCTAAGATTATTTTATATTTTGAAGATTTTATTACACAATTTAATCTGTGATTTTGATGTATAATAATAATAATAAACGAGTACATACTCGTTTATTATTATTATTATTTTTTAATGGTAAAGGGGGCAAACGAGCAGACAGGTCACCTGATGGTAAATGTCTACCGCCGCCCATGAGCACCTGCAACTCAAAAGTCACAAGTGCGTTGCCGGCCTTTAAGGTGAGGAGTAGGGGAAGGGGCGAGGAAGGAAGAGGGAAGGGTTAGGGCCTCCGGTAACCTCACTCACTCGGCGGTAAAGCAATGCAAGCATTGCTTCACTGCCGGTTTGCTGTAAGGCCGTGGTGTCACTCCGGCTAAGCCGGCCCATACGTGCCGAGCATGGCTCTCCCACTGAGACTACTAGATTAATAATGATATTCATGATTAGTTCAGTATAATTACTAAGTTTATTTTATAATTATAAGATTTTACTGCCAAAAATAGATCTATGATTATAAGAGTTAAACATAACTAGTCTTCTAGACTTTAGTTTTAGAGCTATCTTTTCATGAGTTCATTTTGGGTGAGATGTACCCAAAATGAACTCGACTCCAACTATGTATAAGTATTCCGAGAAGTCTCGGGATGTCCCCGAAACTTTGACCGTCAATTGTCTCGTGTCTCGGACCCTAACACTGTCGATATTTCACAAACCCTAATTTCGACAAACCACTCCACCATTAGCCATTTTAGCCAAGGCGAACTCGGGTGAAGAGATCCGTGAGGGTAGCCACACGGTAAAACAAGGATATTTTCTTAAATATTAGTGTTTATTTCATTGTTTTTATTTGCTTAATAACATCACTGCATTACAGGAATTAACTTATTTATGTATCGTTTGGCTAATGGATAAACTAACTAAAAGTAAAGTTTTCAATGAAATCTTGCGAGTTTCCAGGGTTATATTTGGATTTAAGAAGGTATTAAACGAAATTCAGCAAGGAGGTCAAGGTGTCAATGCCAACCGCTAATAAGCCGGCGATAATGAGATAATGTAACTAAAAAGCGTAACAAATATTCAATAAAGCTGGTCTAAGGTATCCTAGTAAATAGAAATAAAAAAAGTAAACATTGAATTAGTCTGAATAAAACTAAAAAAAAATGTACTTGAAAACTGTTTTTAACTCTAACTGTGCTTGTATTTTCTTGTACTTGTCCTAGTGGCCTCTACAACCACAGGACATATTGTGCATACACCCGTATGTACAATATGCGACCCCTGTCTCCGCAAGCTCCTGCAATCTCAGTCCCGTTCCTCACCGGAGACCTGCGGTATCTCCTACTCCAGCTTCCTTCCCCTACCCGTTTCCCTATCATAATATACCTTGTTCCTTTTTTATATAATATTTCTAAGGAGGGTTGGCGTCAGGCAGGAGGCCGGCCATAAAAAGAAACAGCTAAAACCTTGTACAGTATGAGTAAAATATGTTGCGTCGACCCCAAATCAATTGTAACAAGGATAGGTAGATGATGATATGTACAGGATGTATCTAAGAATGCGTATGCTTTAATGGTAAATCACTGTAAGGGCATAACTAGCATGCAGCCACAGATTACTAAGTAGTTATGCAGCTACAATAAGAGTAAAAAAAAAGAACTATCCGTTTAAAAGTTATGGCCATTAAAACGAACATGCGTAATTATTGAAGTTAGTTTTTATGGATTTTCTCAATAACTCAGATACATATATACAGATGTGCGTGTGTGTGTGCGAGTGCGTGTGTGTGTGTGTTTTTTTTACGCGGGGAATGCTTTTCGCACCATACCCTCCGTCGGGAATACGAAGGGCGTGTGTGGAACTCCCGGCGAACCGGTCTACCCACTAAACCACCGCGGCGGCCTACCTCGGCAGTCGAGAGGAGCTCCAGGAACGCATCGGCGGCTTCTGGAGTCCCCCCTGCCGTACCTCACGACTGAGGTTCATCCCGGGGTGACCAGAGTCACCCCCGTGGCAGGTTGGTGTCACGCCCCTCACCGCTTTACACAGTAAGACGGAAAACCGACCCGCCTTGGACGACACCCCCAGGCCGTACCGGGGTGTCACCGTTCTCGGGTCGCCTACAGCGGTCACATCTTCCCCAGATGTGGCCACAAACGACCCTAAGGCGACGATTGGGGAGCTAGCGGCCTCTACCGCGTCCCCTTCGTCGCCTTCTTCGAGCGGGATCGGCCCTTTCCAGACCCGCTCTGCGGATTCCTTCTGGAGCATAACGTCTTCACAACGTCCCAACCCTCACTACTCGCCAGCATTGCCGCAATCAATGCTGGCGGTGAAAGGTTTCGTCCGATTTGTCCGACCAGGACTCGACGCTCGGACTCCCACGCAGGGCAGTCCTCCAGCGTGTGCTTGGCGGAGTCCCGGTCTTATCCGCAGTGGTGCCATTGTGACGTAGCGTCACGTCCAATCCTGTTCAGGTACTCACCGAAGCAACCGTGTCCGGTGAGCACTTGAGTTAATCGGTAGGTGACACAGTCGGTCCTCCCTAACCAAGCTTCGAAGTTCGGCAGAACTGCTCCAACAGCGCGTTGGCTGGCACATCCCTGGATTTCGAGCCGTGCTCGCCAAGCCTGCAGGGCTTGCGTGTGTGCGTTCCGCCGTAGCATTCCGGGCTCGTGATCCGGCACTGCCCCTTCGTCACTCTGACCGACAGAACGAATTTGGTCGTAGACCATCGTGTCCATGTCGGCCAGAATGTCGAAAGGCGGAGACCGCGCCAACGCTGCCTCGTACGAGATCGTGCGGTAGCCCCGTGCGGTAGCCCCGTGCGACCCGTATGGCCATCAGCCGCTGCAGACTCCTGAGTTGAGCCTTACAGCGGGAGGAGCCCGCCAGGTCCTTTGACCAGACGGGCGCCCCATAGAGGACCATGGATCGCACGACACCCATGTAGAGGCAGCGAACTTCTTCCCGTGGTCCCCCGAGATTGGGCAGCAGACTATGTAACGCCCCTGCTACCCCTCTTACTCGAGGGACTAGTCGCCCGAAATGCTCTTCGAAGCTCCACCGACTGTCCAGGACGAGGCCTAGGTCTGACGTGCAGTCCTACGACTGACAGTTTTTTTTAATGTAGTGTTCCTGTCAAAGTTTATTTTCATAGTTCTCGGATTTCCCGGCACCAGCCAATTCAAGTGACAAGTATGCGAACCTGAATTGCTAGAGCTATTGCCAGTCCCCAATCCATCAGTATAAACAATATTAAGCGGCGGTAGCGTAAAGGCTAAGGCGTCCGACTTGCGATCAAGTGGTCGCGGCTTCGAACCCAACCCAGTACACTACCGATGTGAACACACTCCTAACACAAGCGTTTAGCTTAGCTGTTAACAAGAATACTAGTAATGTGTTATGTATCCTTTTAATTCGATTGCCTTTCCTTCTTTCCCTATCAATATGATTCTAATTTCCCCATCAATAATAGTAATATTATAATCGAAAATAGTTAGCGACTTTGCCCGTCTGATGGCTTCTGGCAATGCATTCCATAGACGTGCAGCCTGCACTGTAAAAGATTTATCAGAGAAAATTGTTGTGTGGGTTGGAATTTCCAGCGTCAGGTTTTCCGATGATCTTAAGTATCTATTATGTGTGTCGTGAATGAATGCGAAAAGTTTCTTAAGGTAAACAGGGCTAGTAGGGTTAAATAAAATACTATACAGTAAAAGAAAGGATATGAGTATTCCGGCGAAGGCGAATCGGAAGCCACTTGAGTTTGGTACGAAATTCGGAGATATGATCATATTTGCGTAAGCCAAAGATGAATCTTATACATAAATTTTGGAGTCTCTCAAGTTTATCTAGTTGGTCCTCATAGCTGACGTCGGCTGATAGGTGACGTCGGTCCAGTATATGTCATGGTAAGTAAGTCTATACAATGACAACTCAAGTTATGGTGGCCAATAAAAAAACCATGGTCGAAAATCGACCACCATGCTGACCACGCGATCTCTAGTTTAACGTAAATCGATCAATCCTAGCGTTGGTGTTACGTGCACGCACATAATACGCTCTGACCATTGTTTGCTATTTGATTTTCATAAGGCAATCTTCCATCTCGAGATAAATATTTTATATAAGAGCTTCATTAATAGATGAAATAAAAAATTATATGAAATTTAATTTCATGGCAGAAAAATAGAAAATAAATTAAATTATTCATAAAGAAACAGAGACTTCGAAACGTACAACAAAGCATTGATGTTTTTCGATAATTTTTGACAATGTTTAAAATTGACAATTACGATGGAGGTACAACAAAGCACTACTTTCAATATTGAAACATATATATTCGTCTTTCACTACAGTGGTTGGTACATACCTACTGCTAGAATTTATTCGTACACATAACACAATTAAATGGTACACCTACACGCCTATCTTCTTTACTCGACAGTGGTTAAACATCTCTAGCAGTATAGTGTTTCCACTCGTGAGTGTAGTGGTTACAGCAAACCTGTCATTACAACTACAAAATAATTCCAATTGTTCATAGGCCCTAACCGCTTACTTAGGAGTACAACAAAAACAAATAGCAGTTATTTTATAAGTGTATTGCTATTAGGTTATATCAAGGCGTCACGCCAAGGTATTATTATTAAGTACCCATGTGCTTGTTTGTTTACATTTTTTAAATTTCGTTCATTAGAGCTCTAACAATGATTAACTTCCGAATACCACACGCAAAAGTTTTGAAATCTTTCTCATCCTGGATTGTATGTCCAATAAGTCCCTTTTTATCTTGTTATAAGCCTAAAACTCAGTCCGTCTCACGTGAAACTCAATGTCAAACAAAAACGACACGACACGCAAATCTCATTAGTTAGGCGCGAACGGGAATCAGACCATTCGCCCCCCGATGATCGACTGTAATTGGATCAGTGTGTTTTAATTAAATTGATTAAGGTGTGCTCCCTAAAACTGTACAACAGACATTTAATTACCGTGTAGGATTAAAATTTCATTAGATATTAACTTGGTAGTTCTCTGCGGTACTTAGTTTTCTGAAATAGTGCTACCTCCAATTTATTTATTAGTATACAGCCTACCGAATGTAATAGGCTGGAAGTGATGTGTATGAAAATGTAGGTATGGCCGCTAGACGATTATATTATAAACAATTTGGCCTTAACTTTTTCTAAAAGTAGACGTTTTCGTTTCATACATATACTAACAACCCGCCCCAGTGTCGCACGGGTAGCAGAAACATCTTCAACAATCACCATCATATTTTAATCAGTTTACACAAAATTATACATTATTTAATTATTAATTATTTAACAAATTATACACCTACACCTTCCTCATGAATCACTCTGTTTATAAGTGAAAACCGCATGAAAATCTGTTCAGTAGTATCTTTTCAGTTTATCGCGAACAGACAGACGCGGCGGGGCACTTTGTTTTATAATATGTAGTGATAATAGTCAATAATGGTGCCGATTCTATTGTACCACGACTAAACTAAAACCTGACTTAATTTCTTCATAAGAAATCAACCTCGTGTTCTTCGTAATAAGGTCTATTTGTTACTAGCATCTATTTCTCAGCGCCGCTAAATTTCACTAAAACCTGTCAACGTATACTCAACTTTATTTCCACGCAGCGAGAGTCTCCATTTATTCAAACGCTGTATAATTGCCGTATAAAAACTTGACGACGTGTTTTTAATCTACACCTACGAAGACGCTTACTAAAAACACAGAGCAAAAAAGATGACATTCAACGGATAGCGGGCTCTCGCTACGTGGTATTAAAGTTTATCTAAGCGTATCAGACTTTAGTCGACAAATAAATTGCTTATTTCGACAAGGTTTACATCTTAAATGAAGAAAATTTAGTGAAATTTAATTTAGCGAGTGAAGTAACAGAATTGGGACCAATGTTATAGATCTAGTTAGAACTAGATCGCTATTGTGATAGATAGAATATTGATTTTGGTCGGTTTAAATTAGAAATTATAAAATGGATCCCTACAGATCCCTATTCCTATAGATAGTCTATCAGATCAACACGATCTACAAGGAATATACTAAGACTATATGATAAATTAGATAAATAAAATTGATAGATAACAAGATGTTTAAATAGGGTAAGTTCCTTTCAACTATATGTCTGCGAAGCCTGTAAAACATAAATATATATAGCGTGCAGCAGATAAACCCATTTCCAGGTTTAACTATATATAATTAACTATTAGTGATGTAACGAATATTCGCATTCGCATTCGCGAATATTCGCAATTTTTTTGACATTCGCATTCGCATTCGCAAAAACGAAAAGAAATTATTTATTTGTGGTAATTCATCTGCTAACATTAATATTTTTTTAGTTATATTATAATAAATGATAATGAAACGGTCTTGAGAAGATTTACTAAATCGAAAACACTTTCTCTTTTGTTCTTGTTACTTTCAATAAAATATTAACGAAACTAAAAAAAATAATTATAATACATAATAATATCTTTATAGAAAAGGACTTGAAAGGCCTAACAAAATAATAATATCTAATAAGCCTAATGTATATACACTTAAGGCACATTTAACCGGCCGCTTATTACATGTTGATTCCTTCAATATCCTTTATAATTTAATTGTTTTTGATACAATGCTAAAAGTGAACCCTTTACATACATAATCGAACAGGAGTCAGATTTAGAGTTTCCTTCCTAAAAACAACAATGACTAAAATATTGATCTTAAAGAAAATCTGCAATTTAATTGTCACATTAATAATCGACAATTGGTCTCCTTGCATCAATTACTACTTGTAATCGATTTGGGAGCCCGTCCAATATGTGTTGAATCTCCGTTTGTTAGTGCTAGTATCCTTGTTTCTCCGGCTCTGCCTAATGGCATTTTGTTGATATAACGAAAACTACGACACCTTTATCAATGAAAAAAAAAGTGCGAGTCTGACTCGCTCTTGTCCGAGCTCCGTAAGCAAACAAACTTGTATACGTCCATCTTGGGAATCAATTCAAAGACTTTTGCCCGTCATTTTCGAAAGACAAACTTAACTTTGCCGTTGCCATGTACGACAAAGTGAACAATCCAATCACAAAATATAAGTTTGTAATCACAAAAACTTTTTTTTATGTGATATAACAACAAATTAACGACTTTCGGATTTTTTCCTTCACTTGTGCTGTCAGATCTTGCTTCTTACTTATAAGATGTCAAGCTATTCATACATTTTGATTGCTCTTTATTTGAAAAGTCAATATTCGCATTCGCATTCGCACACATCACACATGATAAGTATGAAATTCAATATTTATACCTACACAACAGTAAGCAGTCGGGAGGACAGATATAAAAGGATCCGGTTATTTGGTCACCACAATTATTCACAATTTGATGGCATTGTACCGGTTGATTTCATGTGAACAAATGGTGTGAAATAACGCAGTACTTTAGCTGACAATGGTAATATATTTTTTTATTTAAGTACAAGAATGAATCCTTGTATATTTATTTACTTTCACGTACATTCTATACTGAGCTTTGCTGGAAATGCATGTTATTACCAAAACAATGAGACGAGCAGAAACATAACTTTATGTTTGTAATTATAGGTGTAGTAGCTTTTCGCCTAGGGAATATTTCTTAAACCAGATTCTCCGCGCTAGTGTTGCGGTCCAGGGAGGGATAAAAGATGAAATCTAATTAAAATATATTTTCTTTACGCCGGACTCCCCGCTTTTTTTTTGACCTACACACTGCAGGCAGCCAACTACACGAAAATTGGATGTACTTAGCATATTGTATGGTAAGTCGTAATGGAACTCAAACGTAACTTTAGTAAACTTCAGTAGTTACGTAAGGGCACAAAAACCAGGGGGTCACTATTAGATTGCCCTCCAATGGCCTCCTGGATAAGTCCGTGTCTCTATTGTTCAGTTGATACGAAGCTTAGTACTGGAGTTGCCAAATAATCCGCTTTAGATTATCTTCTAATACTAATCTCCAGGCTACGTGACCAAACCTCGACAGCAGTATGTCTACGTACTGGTAATAGGAATTATGTGGAGCTTGAAATAATTGAATTTGTAAAGTGTCTACTCACGCGCTGATGACGCGCTGATGGCAGACGTTACGAGGAACGCTAATCTTAATTGGATTTTAGCATGTTTCTTATTTGCGGAGTAGTGGCGTAGGTCAATAAACTTGCTTAAACTCACATATCTATATTTAATAATAATAATTGATACGAGATGCTATCAATTTAAAAGTTACTCTCATAGGTACTCCTCGCACTTATTACCGTTTACTATCGACCCCGTTTTTTTGTCGACTTGGAGCATTGTATAATAGTTAAAAAAAGAAACGAATTGTTTACACACTATGCCCCACGTACGCAAATACAAACAACTGAATTATTATAACGACTGTCATTACAGACAATTCGATTCTCCCATCACAACCATGTCAAAGACGAACCAGTGATTACGTGAGGAGCGCGTGTGACTCTTCAGTCTACTGGTAATAGCGCCAAGAGGGCATGGATCGTACATTCATCGTAGATCACTGCTGGTTATGAAATAAAATATAGTGAACTACCTCTTGCCCTGGCTTTACTCGCGTCACTGTAGATTTTGCCATTCAATTCTATTATCCCTTGGGAGCAGTACTTTTTTTCGGGATTGAAAATAGTCCTTACGTAATTACTCCACCCCTGACAACGTGTGATTGTATATCAAAAAGGGCTCTAAAAGGTGGGTTTCACAGAAATCTAAATAAGGTAGGTAACCTTATTTAGGTTTCTGTGGTGGGCTCTCACAATGCATAACACTTTCCATCAAGCGGCCCATACGCTTCTTTAACACTTAATTATTATAAAACCAGTTCTATATACAAAATAATTAATCTTACACCATTCAGACATGTTTAAACTAACTACATATTTTATGTTTCTGACAGGGTCTGTTCTCTATAATACCAAAATAGTCTCGACGCATCGTTTTCAACAGTCTTTTTCCTTGAATAAATCAATTACTGTTGGATACTATTTTTCAATATGGCGTGATATTGTGCAGGAATTGGGGCTTAATTCCCGCACAATCTTTTGTTGTTTACGTTGTTAACATAATCATCTATTTATGTTAAGAAAAACTTTCGTGAGTGCTAATAATTTAATTAAAGATATACACGTATGGTGTGGCCTGCAACCGACGAGTCATGCTGTTACACCCCTGAATAAAACGCCCTCGTCGAATCCAAAACTAGTCAGCTCTTTAATTTATAAACATAACGTATGTCCATGCTTTATTTTCATTAACATTCATTCATTTAAAAAAAAAATACTTGTATTTGTTTTAAGTGCCTAGTGCTAACTCGACCATTTCTGCTCTCTGTAGCGCACTCTTGCTTTATCCTATCGGCGTCAGCAGTGATTGTTTGTATTTCCTGCGGTTGCATGATGTGCAACGCTAGGGTAATACTTCGGAGCCGCATTAATGGGCCACAAAGCAAAGCATAGAATAATATATGTTAATCTGCGTAATGTGTTCTCGCCCAACTTTATGTTGCCTTTTATTAAGGCTTTCGAGTGTCTTGGACCTGTCGTGGTCTTCCATCTGATGCCATTGATGAGATAACATTTTTCCATACAAACTTTTGACACCTTTTCCTTACCTACCCTTAAAGCTTCAATTTTAGAAAACAAGTTCTTCATAAATATTATGATCTCAAATGCTCAAGGTTCTCTGATGTAGTTTCACATGTCACAATACAGTTTTAGGGAAAATGAATACACTCTGTAATACCTGAGTGTTGTGATTGCAACAATAATGTCAGTAACAGTTTAGTGCTTGCAACAGTCCATCAATTTAACTGTAATAGCTTCTGGTACACGTCTATACTTTTTGTGGATATGATGGCTAAAGTCATACAGGCAGAATGCTATGTCTCTGTCTCTCTCTCTCTCTAAATTCCTTGTGTTCAAATATATATTCTTTGACGATGATCTATGATTTTGCCAAATTTTGTTTTCTATAACTTTCATTCATTTCTTTCTTAAGCATTTCATTTCTAAATGAGTTTTTGTTTCTGTTACGTTTACAGACTACGAACTAATCTTTAAATTACCTTTCGCTAATTTTGATGATGTTATGAAACTTTATTAATAGGTACATTTTAAATGAAATAAAAAAGCTAATTATTTTTTAATAAGTGGACGTACCTACAGTATATTTTTTAAAGTCGACGTATATTTGAAAACAAAAAGGTAATAAATAACATGTAAGTCACTTTTTACGTTTATCGTGGGAAAATGTTTTAAAACCTCTTTTATATTCTATTAAATCTGTAGAAATACCTAAATAAAATTAAAGGCTCTATTTGTGATGTCAAATTAACAACTTTTTACTAAGTGCATACTTATGGTGGTTTATCAGATACCAAATAAAGCGTTTTAAACATTTTGTCTGTCTGTCTGGTTGTTTGTTTGTTCAGGCTAATCTCCGAATCGGGTGGACTAATTTTGACAGGGCCTTCACTGGCAGATAACTGAGTACGTTAGGCTACTACTTTTATTTTAGAAATAGAATTAGGGTTCCGTGCAATAAATAAAAATATTTACACGCGAGCGAAACCGCGGCGGGCTCAGTTAGTTTTTAAATAAGTCTGTTAAACATAGGCCATGTTATTGGAGTAGTGGATAGAGCTTCAGTTTTCTGTATAGCTCGTAATATCTTTAAATAATGTTAACTACATTTAAATCAATTGTATTGTAACATTTTTAATCAAAACACGAACTGACGTGAAAGCTCTTAAAATTTTTTTTTTACTTGAACCACATGACTTACTTTGCGGTATGTTTACGTATGCGGTATGCTATACTCTGAGGTATGTACTTTGTGTCCGCCAGTGTACTTTTAATGTAAGTTTAATAAAATAAGTATAACACTATGAAATGAACGGCAGAGAACGTTTTCAACAAGCATTTCTTTAAAGTTGTACAAATAGGTTCTAATGGTGTCGCAAGCCTTGATATTGTAACGCCCTCAGGCACATAAAAAAATAGTTACTTCGTAACAGATACAACGCAGGCAGAAACGGTTACGCAATCATCGAGCGAAAGCACTATGGTTGTTCAAAAAAAGAAAAGACTAAAAAATAATAAAATAATAATGTATTTCATAATCGAATGATAAATAGCTTTATTTCATTGTTTTAAATTTCTGTTCTTAAATTTAAATAATCTGAATACTTTCGAGTTTTGTACCTATGTTCCTTATCATAAATGAGCCAAAATGTAATGAACTCGTGTTCGTTTTTAGTTGACGACGTCAACAATTCGAGTCTGTTGATTACTTTACTTTAAAGGTAGGGAAATTTATTAAACAGCATCCTGAAATATTTAAGCAGGCTAAAGATGTAATGAAGCGAGATAGAAGCGCTAAACTGTAAAAGAATTATACTATTATGTATTCTGTGGTATTAGAAGGTATGTGAATAAGTTTGTGCCATGTGTCAGTGAGTGGCTTTTGAAAAACGCGTTTTATTCGTTCAAGGATGATCGAAGGTAATATATAAGTAATGTAAACTTTCATAGCTTTTAAGTTTTGGTTTGATTTTGCATGCTGTCTTCGATTGCTAAATAGAAGCCTAATAAAGCCTCTGGCGTCTGAAAATAATAATGAACATAAACAAGAAAAAAAAGTGCAGGAAAATATAACTTTTATCATTTTACTAGATATAACAAACAACGACAAACAATGAACGCATTATCTGCTGTTTAAATTTGTTTTATTATTCCGTACCTAAAAATAAAAGTGCTGGCAATTTTTTTTTTTATTAAATATATCATAATGAACACTTTTTATTAAATATATCATAATGAACACTTTTTATTAAATATATCATAATGAACACTTTTTATTAAATATATCATAATGAACACTTTTTATTAAATATATCATAATGAACACTTTTTATTAAATATATCATAATGAACACTTTTTATTAAATATATCATAATGAACACTTTTTATTAAATATATCATAATGAACACTTTTTATTAAATATATCATAATGAACACTTTTTATTAAATATATCATAATGAACACTTTTTATTAAATATATCATAATGAACACTTTTTATTAAATATATCATAATGAACACTTTTTATTAAATATATCATAATGAACACTTTTTATTAAATATATCATAATGAACACTTTTTATTAAATATATCATAATGAACACTTTTTATTAAATATATCATAATGAACACTTTTTATTAAATATATCATAATGAACACTTTTTATTAAATATATCATAATGAACACTTTTTATTAAATATATCATAATGAACACTTTTTATTAAATATATCATAATGAACACTTTTTATTAAATATATCATAATGAACACTTTTTATTAAATATATCATAATGAACACTTTTTATTAAATATATCATAATGAACACTTTTTATTAAATATATCATAATGAACACTTTTTATTAAATATATCATAATGAACACTTTTTATTAAATATATCATAATGAACACTTTTTATTAAATATATCATAATGAACACTTTTTATTAAATATATCATAATGAACACTTTTTATTAAATATATCATAATGAACACTTTTTATTAAATATATCATAATGAACACTTTTTATTAAATATATCATAATGAACACTTTTTATTAAATATATCATAATGAACACTTTTTATTAAATATATCATAATGAACACTTTTTACTGTCACTACGACATTAATCCTCTCGTTGCTATTCTCTAGTCTATTTAAAACGACTAAAAATGTACCTGTTTGCTACCTACTATTGACTGTTTCCCAAAATATAGGTTTTGGCTTAGTTTGGGAACCAGTATTAGTACCAATTGTACCAATCTACAATGCACCCTGACCGATAAGTTAAAAAATACTTCTGAAGTAGCGGGAATTAGGTAGGTATACAATATTTATGAAGCTCGCGTTAGCGAATAAACACGCAAACAGTACCTAAGTATTATTTTATAATTATATCAACGTGTTAACATTAAGTACCTAATAATAAAAGTCATTGGTGTGACTCCTTTTCCAATTCCAATTCCAAAATTAGCAGATCAATAACATCTGTTAAAAACTCTCAGATGAAAGTGTGACGTCCTTGCTGATAACTTGTACCCTCAAGAGATAGCTCTGCCATTTAGCCAATGGCAGAGCCAAAGGCTCTATGACTATATTTGATTTGATTTGATAAGCTTAATAAGCGGGCGAAATTTTTAAGAAAATGCTTTTGTTACTTATATACGTATCAGTTATCACACTTAACACATAACCATCCTGTTCACTCAGATCCACGTATCGTTCATTTATTTCAGTAGAGAAAGTAGTGCAGATGACCGCTACAATAGCAGGTATTTAGTGAGGTAATCAGTTATAGGTCGTACAAAGAGAAGCTGATCATTATGGTGATGGATAGTCTGTCTGCAGTAAAAGATACTTGATGGATGATTAGTGTAGGTGATTAGTGCAGAGAATAAATAATATGACATCCACGCAGAGAGTGCACTCTTTATAAATGTGGAAAAAACATAATTAAAAGTATTTAGAGAGTTGTTACAAACCCACATAATCCCAAATCACAAAATAAAGAAAGAATAAAAGAAATAAACTGTTGTATTGCTAACTGAAAAGTTAAAAATAACAAGAATGTAGAGCATAGCAGATTTGTGCTCGAATTGCGGCCGTCCCTTTGGAATATACTTATGTCTTAAGCACTATTTACAAAATAATTAATAACACAAATTAAAAATTTTAAATACCCCCGACTCAAAAATCCCATCAACCAATAGACAAGAGCTGATGATCTTCTAACAGCTAAACAGATTTTCTTAAATTATAGGTAAGAACACTCTCAAAACTAAATCATAATTGGTCCATCCGTTTATAGCTTTGATGCCACATACAGACACACGAATACACAGACACAGATGTTAAACTTATAATCCGTCGTTTTTACGTCGGGGGTTAAAAAAGAATTGCAAATTGAAAAATATATTAAGCTCTTAAGTCTCGACATACACATGTAATATTAATAAGTTTGTATAACAAATAAGCAACAGATATATATATTTTTTAAATATTTATTAATAGATCTATAGCTTAATAATATTCATGCCATATTATTATTAGCAAGCTTATCGCATCATAACATCATATAAATATTATACAAAGTGAAAGAGCTGTCTATAACATAGCGCCACTGTTTTTACCGTATGTTTCGTATTAAATATTAAGTTTAAATATGTGAAATATATTGTTGTAACCGTCCACCGGCGGCTATAATATTACATAATATTCGTGAAAGTGTGCGACTTTTATTGATTAAACTGTAGTTTTGGCATCGAAAGCTGCAGGACGTAACCGGTCAGTCCGATGTCCCGGAGTTGATGCATTCCGTGCGAAATGTTGCACGCATTTGAGTCCACTGTGAATATGCCACTAAGATGGTAAAAAATTATCTTCACCTGATACGGTACCAGAGTTTAATTATTTACATGGGAATTTTTATTATTGATTTGAGTGCCTGGTGCTACCTCGACCATTTCTGGTCTTTTGTAGCGCACTTTTGGTTTACAGTTCACTGCTCAGACTTATGGCTTCGAGAAACCTCCAGATCCTATCAGCAGTGATTGTTTGTATTTCCTGCGGTTGCATGATGTGCAACCCTAGGTGAATACTTCGGTTCCGCATTAGTGGGCCACAAGAGCATAAAATATGCATTGCAGTCTCTTCTGTTTCTTGACAGAATCTGCAAATTGTGTTCTCACCCAATTTTAGGTTGTGTGTACATGGGAGTTAATGCGATCACTAGGTATTACATACCATTGAATTGCCTGACGTTTCAACAAGGTTACACTGGCCTCAGTCATAGGCTGACTGGCTCAGCGGTGGATGCCCTCCGTCGTTGCTTATCTATACTACCCCTCATTAACATCCACAAAAAATGTGTTTCAAAAACGTGTCAGAACATGAACACGTATTGACATTGTTATTCTTTTTTTTTTTGAGGTTAAAGCTTAAAGGGCACTTGTGTAGTCACCTACCATCAAATGACCCGTCTGCTCGGTTGCCCCCTATGACATAAAAGAAAATAAAAATCTTTTTAACAAAAAATTAAACCGACGAAAAGAACTAAAAGCATAAAATAAATAAACCTTTTATGTCTTAAGTATTGAGAGATTATTTATATAAACTATTATATAAACTAGCTTTGAGTCGCTTTGAGAGTTTGCTTTTCGTCGGTTTAATTTTTTGTTAAAAAAAAAATATTTCATGATTTTGTTTTCATCATCAGCTCAGCTACATGATGTGATGATTTCTAAACGCAAATACCTGATAAAGTAATGAAAAGTAAACAGAAACACTATTCGTTCCTACAATTTTCGAGGGTTTCTCCCAATTTTATGAGGATCCCATCATCAGATCCTGACTTCCTTGACATGGGACCACTCTTGAGGAATACCCTATCTAACAAAAAAAGAATAATCAAAATCGGTTCCTAAATAACGGAGAGAGTGATTTTTTGACCCCGTCCTTGTCACAGGTGGTTACATTTGTGGACCCTTCCCTGGTGTGACGTTACATATTTCGCAATTTTACTCCCAGCACTGAAAATAGCAGATCTAAAATTTTTTTTTTTTAATAAAAGTGTAGTACCTAGCTTACGTAGTCTTTCGTTAACAGGTAATGTTTTGTGTTTAATACCTTAGATTTTGACATGTGACGTCATGAAGCTTATGACAAAGCTTGTCACACAATGGTCCTAATTCTGTTACTACACTCGCTAAATTAAAATTCACTAAATTTTCTTCATATAAGATTGTACACTTCAAAACAAGGTCTTATTACAAATTGAAACAAGTAGGTAACATATGTCGCTATCGAAATAAGCAATTTATTTGTAGACTAAAGTCTGATAAATACCTCGTAGCGAGAGCCGCTATCCGTTGATCTCTTTTGCTCTGTGTTTTTAGTAAACGTCATCGTAGGTGTAGATTAAAAACACGTCATCCTTGTTCGTTTTGAACAAGTTTTTATACGGCAATTATACAGCGTTTGAATAAATGGAGACTCTCGCTGCGTGGAAATAAAGTTGAGTATACGTTGACAGGTGTTAGTGAAATTTAGCGGCGCTGAGAAATAGATGCTAGTAACAAATAGGCCTTATTATGAAGAACACTAGGTTGATTTCATATGAAGAAATTAAGTCAGGTTTTAGTTTAGTTAAGTGTACAATAGAATCGGCACCAATGTCACACTTCGTTGACCCCCTCTCACCCCTTAACGTGTGACGTATGGATGGCCCCTTATAAGTATCACTATAGGTATGTTTTAGACAACAAAAACATTGTTATAGCATTTGTAGATTACATGTTATATATGTGTAATTTTTTTTTTAATTAGAGCTTAATCTACTCACGGCTAACACGCACTCGTATAATAAGTTATCGGAATGTCTCCATAGTGAGACTCTTCTGAGGTGTGCATGTTAAAGGTAAAAAAAAATTACCTACGGAGCAAGAAGCGCCTCATTTCTCTTCTTGTGTGACTGTGACGATCCTTATCGAAAGTGGAGATGGCGCAATCCATTACGCATTAGTGCCGCACGTTCACAATCTACTTTCACGTCTCATTGGTTGACCGGTTCCCGGAATCTGTTTGGTATGAACAGTAAACACCATTTCACATAATAGATAATACGTTAACCACACAGCTCATTTTTATTGGCCTCTACAATCGTGCAACAATATTATAATGTTTACAAAACAATTCATGTACGAGAACTATTTTCATTCGTAAATAAATCCGCATGTGGAGACCTGGAAATCCTGCACTTTGCTGCACAAAGCAGTTACAATTAAACATTAATCATGGAAGAATTGTGTGGAGGCTTTTTCTGGATTATAGCTAAGAATACTCGACCAATTTACTTTTCAAATAAAAAAAACTAAATCAAAATCGGTCTATTCGTTTAGGAGCTATGATGCCACAGACAGACACGCAGATACACAGCACAGAAACACATACACAGACACACACTTTATAATACCCCTCTTTTGAATGGGGGGTTAAAAATCGACTTTACCACAGTTTTGATAGGGAAGTCTTCAGATACTAATGGCCGTTGAAAGTTCGCTGCGCAGCTCCTGCCACAATGCTGGCCACTCAAGTACACCATCACACCAGGAGCATACTAACTGAAACACTTGCTCTCAATAATATTTTCTCTCATGATATCTACATATATATAAACGCTTATTTTGTATTTTTTATACTTTATCCCCTGTGATTCTGTTTCTTTTAAGATGAACTCAAGCGTCCGTCCGTGTAGTTATTTAATTATACCCAGTAATTAAATAACCGCTTTAAATACTAATTCTTTGGTAATCAAGTCTAATTAGCTTTGTTTGCAATCCTATTGTATTTACTTAGTCAAGGTTTTAATGCTCTTCAGAAATAATTACGTAAGGAAAAACTCATGGTGATATTTTCTGTATTGTTTGAAAATCAATAGTATTTTTGAGAAATTCCTGATTAAAACAAGTCATGAATTAGATACGCAGTCTGCGAATCAAACCGAGAAAGACCGGGTGTGATGTCCCTCTCAGACAATTGAAGAGTACCTCGCGTAGGCTAGGGATCAAGCCTAGCGGATCAAGGATTTATCAACTGTGAGAACTTTTATAGCGCGATGCATTATTAGTAGAGTAAGTCGTTCGGTTTGTCTTCGCTAGATGTCGTTCAAGTATATTTTGCTGGAGATATGTTATCTAACTTAATATATTCAGTATTTATTACAGGAAATCTCTTTGAATACTAAATAATTAATTTAATAATTTATTACACTTACATCTACTGATCTTGTGGAAGCCGGATATGTGCCGTCTTCAATAAATTGCAAATAAATATGAGCAGTGAACATTCGCAGAAAGAAAGCGCTGTGACTAATTACTAATTACAGTGAATACCTCACCTCTGTAAATAATTTGTAATCATTTGTTCGATGACTCACGGCCAGATGCAGAGAACACATACAATTATATACTTACAATACATTAATAAATACATAATCGATATAATGAGAATTAAATTAACACAATACAAAAATAATATAGAAATATTAGACGATAAAGAGGTAAAATTTAAATGTTAATAGTATACTGCAGGCGTCATGGATTCTCAGAAAGAAATGATGTTATGAATAATTGTTATCAGTGAATTTTTCCATTCAAGCCTGTTATTTTAAGTCACAATTAATACACGGACACTCGTACAGTCAATATTTTTCACTGCCAGAGCTTTGACTTATAAGCCTTTAAGAAATTTAAAAGTAAAACTAGGTAGGATGACACCCAGTCAATTTTTTTTATAACTTTCAGTAATTTTGTTAATAATTAAAATAAAAAGGGACAGGGATAGGGACAGAGAGAGAGAGAGAAAGAACTGAACTCGTGAAGTCGTGACCTTCACGCTAATAATACATATATAGATCCATCCATGCATGATAATACATATGTATGCTGTTTTTATTATTATTGTTTAGTCTTGTATTGTCAAATTCAAATTCAAATTCAAAATCATTCATTCAATTAAGACACTAAGTGACATTTATGAACGTTAAATTGAAACTAGAATTAAAATCATAGATTGGCACAAACAGACGCCACAGCATGTACTGGATTGTCAAGGTAAATTAGGTGAAAAACACCAAAATCTACTGCCTGTTTGTGTCGATCTATAACTTCCAGTTTCCAAAATGCGTAGGGCCTTATGAGAAGAATACTGGCAAAGAAACTCATAACCACTCTTTTTAAAAGTCAGAACATCGGTCCTTGAAAGGGTTCAAGTTGAAGGGAATCTGACGTCTTGAAGTTGGTGAAAACTACGTTGAAAGATTCATTTTCATAGACGTATATAGATACAGTTCAAGCCGACATGCGTTTTATACGCATGTCGGCTTGAACTGTATCTATCAAAACTTGCTTGAACTGTATATATAAAAGCTCAAAAATCAACAGACATTTTAACTCGAAGTATGTTTAAATATATATTTTTTTGTAAAATAGGTAGGTACTTATACTTTTTAATCATATTTTTTGCTATGTTAAAATTACAAATATTGTTGCAATTGTTCGTGATTGAATTAAGAAATCGTGCATCGAGTAATTTTTGGTTTGAAGTTATATTGCTCATTGCAAGTGTTTTATACACGCGTACGTTTACAAGTCACGTTGTAATTAAAGGTCTTTTTGGTATGACCGACTTGTCACTTACTCAATATGTAAAACTAATGTATTAATGCTCTATCAATTATTTAGTAGCACAGGAGAAAGTGAATGCATGAATAGTTCAGTACAGGAGCACCTGTGAGCACCTGCCGACGATCGCCGACGTCCGAACTTAGCCAAACTATTACTTCCTAGCTGCGCCCCGCGGTTTCATCCGCGCAAGTCCTGGTTCTGTATGAATATCGGGATAAAAAGTTGTCTATGTATTAATTCAAGTTATCTACATACCAAGTTTCATCGCAATCGGTTCAGTGGTTTTTGCGTGAAAGAGTAACAAACATCCATACATCCTCACAAACTTTTAAGTTTATAATATTAGTAGTATTTATAATATGAATAGCTGTTGCCCGCGACTTCGAGCGCGTCTATCCCACGAGAACCGTACATTTTTCCGGGATAAAAAGTAGCCAATAAGCCAGCTATTCCAAACTATCATCTATCTCTGTGTTAAATTTCATTTAGAATCGTTCAGCCGTTCTGGCTTGATTGAGTAACAAACATCAGATATTATAAGTTTAACGTGTGTATTTGAGTATTTTTGTGTGTCTGTGGCATCCCGCAACATAGCTCATAACGGATTTATCGATTTTGATTTGGTTTGTTCAGTTTGAAAGGAGACTTGATCAAGAGTAATCTTAACTATACTTCATTCAAGAATTATTCAGCCGTTCAAAGATCATCAGTTTTTTTACCGACTAATTGCGTAGGAAGTTCTTACGATTCTATAAGTAGTGTATTTGTATTCATCATGATTACTTTAATACAAGTATACATCAAGAAATTAAAACATCCCCGACTCCGATTGTGTGAGAGAGTTAATAGGTACCATAGGTGGTGTTATGGTTTGAAGTCACTTAATATAGCAATCCCACTATCCCACTAATCCCACTAATATTATAAATGTGAAAGTTTGGATGGATGGATGGATGTTTGTTACTCTTTCACGCAAAAACCACTGAACCGATTGCGTTGAAACTTTGTATGTAGATAGCTGGAGACCTGGATTAAAGCATAGGCTACTTTTTATCGCGATATTCCCACGTGATCGAGACTTACGCGAGTGAAACCGCGCGGCGCTGCTAGTAAGAAATATATCAGAAATGTATATATTTATATTATACAGGCAATGGCTCTTAAATACTGTATATTGTCATTGGTTAGTGTTTACAATTAGGCGGTACCTGTGTTTATTTTCAAATGAAGTCGTGTATGCGCCAATATGACAAACTAATTAGGTACTAGAACGATGCAATTTCCAGAAAACCTGTAACTCTTCGAAATTAAATGCTATTCGTAGAAGAAATTATTCTGATTAGACTTAACGGTTAAGGGAGGCAGAGGTGTATTAAATATAGTCCTACTATAGTAAAAGGGGGCAAGCCTACTGCAGTCAACCGGGCATTTGGGCATGAGAGACAGAAAAATTGGAAGTAAAAAGGAAGGTAATGGAGGGAAAGCGAAATTGCTTATTCGGATGGATTGGGAAGAGTAGCTACAGCAAGTCGAGGTCGCATATCTATAACTCGAACTGGCTGTTCTGTTCCTACCGAGAACTCCGAGCCCTCTAAATCTTCCTAACCCTACTTATCATAGCAATAGCCTTTAAAGTCAAATGCTAACTATGTATAAGTGTGTGTACGTCGTAAGTGTGTATAATTCGTCTCTACAATGACTGGCCGCGGCCGCAGGTGGTGCTGTATAAACAGATGCGCGTGCGTGACTCACCGTGTGCGCAGGCGCCACTCACCACCACCGCCACCGTTTAAATTTGTATGTTACATCCAATTTTTGATCACTTTCTCTTACTTAAGCCAGTCACTTCCTGATTTTAAATACATTAATTTTTACATAAACATTTTTATATCACCAAGGGGATAAACCACTAAAATGCCAATTAATACTTGGCCTAGGTACTTGCAGTGTCACTTGTATGTTGAAAACCCTATCTGTGTCTCCCGCAGAGCCCTAGTAACCGTACTCATAGTTCTTAATACTAGAAAATAAATAAACAATATTAATGATAAATAATGATGACTTGAGACACCTCACACACACGGCCGTCTGATCCCAAACTAGGCAGAACCTGTACTATGGTAACCAGACTGCTGACAAACATAGTGATCTAGTCACTAGATCAACAGGCCAGTTGATTCTAAGCCAAAATAAATATAGCTTTTACTATGGGTTTCAGAACATGGCTAACTATACTTAGGTACGCAAAGAGAATAGTCATGCAAATAAATGTTTATACAGAGCGGGACTCAAACTAGCAAGCCTTGAGGCATCAGTCGATCACGCCACATAGTTCAATATCATCATTTTAGCTGTAGAATGTTCAATGGCTATGTTTGGCCTCTCCTAAAGAGTCCCACAGAGAGCGGTGTTGCACTGCCTTCATTCAATGGATCAATACTACTTTGAACATCTAAGTCCGTCTGTGATTGCCAGTCGAGAAATTTTCTTCCCCAGCTATTGTTAGGTGGGCATATCATCATGAGCGTTACTTTTGGCATGTCAACTTGTAGGAGAGCTAATGGTTCTCCTTTCTTACGCGAGAGCTACAATCGTGCCGTCTTCTCTGAGCGAACCTTCTGGCCTTCACTCCACCTATTTATTAAAATTATCTACTCGCTAACTACCCATGTATATTTCATGTCATTAGTGTATAGATAAATTCAATACATATTGTCTATATTACTCCCCAGTACTGTCTGACGGTAACTTAACACCGCTGAAAACGATTAATAAGATTAGCAATTAATAGGATGTTTTATAGTTGTATACTTACTTGCAGGTGCTGCCTACCCTTGTCCCAATTTTATTCGGGGTCGCCGCAATATGTATTTTTTCTAGCTATATCTTTTCTTCGGTCGTCCTCTTTTCTTGTACCCGCCAACTTCCATACATAAAACTCTCTTTACCACATTTTGCTCTTCCCTCCGCATCACATGACCATACCACGATAACCTATTGCTCCACTTTTCATTCACTGGTGCTACCTTGTCCATCCTAGTCCCCACACCACACATCACATCCATCTCAACTGGATCGAAATGGGATCAGTAACTCCTACGATTATCCGCTATATTCAGACTCACATTCTTTACCTCTTACTTTAACTATAATTTAGCTAGATAATGTTAAACATTGTATATACTACTCGCCTTATTACAAAACGTAAACTAACAAAGGAATTTTCCATTGTTTGTTCCGGAACAGAATTCGACATTGTCTTTAGCTGGTTTAGATTTAGCACATTAGTTAGATCACGTTTGGTAATAAGTCAGAAATGCACTAGTCTAGAGAATGTGGTTAAAAGTTTATCAATAGGTACAACTATCCTTGTTAGCCTCTTGAATTTAAACAAACGTACTGTATGTTATTGCTTCACTAAAGTCGATAACCGTTTACAAAATAACTTAATGCCTTTCGTACAAGTTTTACTTTCTAATCCTCAAAATGATCTTGAAGATAGATTGTAACAGTTCAATCTCCTTCACTCCTTCGTTTAAGATGCGTGCATAAGATTAGCGCACTGAGAATAGTGAGAATATCGTCTTGTCTTCATTCACTTTTACGACGACACGTCGGCGGAGCTCGACGTGTCGATGTAAATTAATTGTAATGTAAATTGAAAAATTTTGAACAAATTCCTACCACGTTTAGAGCCTAAGGGCGTTTATGTATGTTTGATATACAGATTACCGAATTCTTGTTCATATTATGAGGTTTTATTATGTTTGTGATTCAGTGCAAGCTTCGTGAAGAATATTAGTCAATCGGTTTGTAGGTTTAGAAACCTGAAAAGACATTAAAATTCATAGTTTTTGAATTAGCATAATAATGTTTAAGCCAACAGATGTTAAGATAAATAGATCAAAATAAACTTGATTGTTACAGCTTCACAGAGAGTAATTGTAGGTATTGTCTCTAAACAATGTGTGTTCCCCATAATGGCCAAATACACAGTACTCCAGATCTTTGTAAAACCTAGGAAAGAGTTTAGATCTATCATAACCACCCCTATGCTTTAAGCCCCTAGCACCGGTTTGCTAAAAACCAAGCAATTTATAAACACTTTATAATTTAAAAAGTGATTTTACACTGAATCGATAGGCCATCTTATAATATAATTAGTATGAGATATGTAGCTAAAACAAAATTATTGGTATCTTGTAAAAGATGCAAAGGAAACGTAAAGGAAAAAAATCGTTAATTTTAATACACAGAGTATTACCATTCGAATTGATTGTACAAAACCTCTTCAATAGTTTACTACTACCGCCAAACAATTCACAAACAATAGTTAAAGAACCGGACAAGTGCGAGTCTGACTCGCACACCGAGGGTTCCGTAAGCAAACAAACTTGCATGTAGATAGTACGTCCATTTCCACGAGAAAACCTTTTGTTTTTGCAGAACTGAGTCGCTAACAAAATATATGTCATGAATGTGTCAAAACGATTATTCCCTTGCATCAGCAGACGATCAGACTTGTCGAGCGAGCATCTAGTGACACATCAGCTGCAAGTAGGTAGTCGTTATTTTTAATAGATTAATTTGGCCTAGCTAGAATCTCAAAATTTCAGGTTTTTTGTTCGTTATAAAACATTGTTTGTAAACAAATCCAACTCTCGAAAAGTGATGTGATTGGTTTTGTAAACTTGCAAAATCATTCAAGAGGCTGCAAGTCTGCGCGGATCATGCTGACTACAAACAAAGGTTAATGGCCCAAAATTATCTAAACTGATGTTAATTCTTTTTGCGCGACTCAACGGTGTCAACTTTCAATTAAATAAACTTCTACAGCCTCGAGTATTGTGAGTTAAATATCCGTGTACCTAATTCACAGAGTTTTTTTACTATTACTCTTTAGTAAACATTCACACAAACTGCTTGTTGGTAAATGGTTAGCTGTATCTATGGGCCCTCTTAATACCATTGTTATTAAGAGGGCCCATATACCTCTTTAACCCTACTTACGTGCAGAGAAAGAACTAAAGCTGTATTGTTGTTCGCATTTGTCTGTGGAGTCAGAGAGGATTACCTCAGACATCTTCTTCAAGATACTTGTAGATGACATAAAAACCTAGTACCTATTAACACTTCGTATGAACTCTATTGATAACCGACCTTACCGAAAAGACACATAGGTCAGCCACTAGACCAATGACATAACATTTTACGGCTAATTACATATATTTCATAACAACAGTTTGCAGCAGGCTAGTAAGTCTTGCCGCAACCCAATCCTCTTCGATTGAAACTAACGCGTTAAGCACGCAGCAATTACATGCTCACAGCTGATACATGCGAGCACGCAATGCAAGCCTCCGGCTCCGGGCACCTCAGCTTCTTGTGTGGTTTGTATTCGGATAGAAAAGTACCTGCATAGTTATAAGTGTAGTAAGTTGAAACACATTTAGAGACTACGCTCGTGTCTAAATTACGCGGAGATCCGCAACATTTATTTAATCGCGATTTGGTACTCGCTGTATCACGATATTAGAGCGCGATAAATGACAAATCACGTCTAATATATCATCGAGTATTTATACTGATCATTGGCAAATGTGTTAAGTAGGTTTATCACCGTGCCCACTACAAAATAACCATATGGGATATGGACATTTCTCTTTGCTGTTATTATTCCATTAATATTTATAGATATGTACCTAACTTCTATTGTGTGTCAAGTGTGTGTTATATAGATGTAGTCCTATCTATAGTAATGTGTATCTTTTTCAAAGGAGAAAAAAAATCTAGGTACTTACTAAAATAGGTACATACAAAATCAGTGCTGTACAACTATAGTAGGTATGTCACTCTTTGGGGATTTCAATAAAAGGTGTTTTAACTTTAACGCATAAGCGTTTGCCAGTGTACCACAGACATGATTTGTTTTAAGTATCTCTATGTATGTACTTACTTATTACGCTATAACATCCACAGATACAACAGGATTCATAAGACAAACGATTTATACGAATTTTGTATACAATTATACAAACTGGCAGCCCTGCGTTTTACTGAGTTGCACTGATCTTGTCGCGCATTACGAGTATCTGTGGAATAGATCTGTGCACAATCCCTCTACAGCACTTAAACAAATTGTACGGCGATTTAAGGATCTCAATCGATTCGTCCGCTATTTCCTTATTAATGGAAACGGAAAACGTGACAAGGAAACTGGTTATATGCTTTATCACTAGAGATCGGATATTCGGATGCATATTTACCTAAAGTTATTTTTTGGATAGCAAATTATGGAAGCGGCTTCTAAGTATATTTTTATTTAAAATAAAATCCCGGGATTCCGGGATCGCATAACTAATCAGATGTATATTTACTTTAAGTTAATTCTTTTTAAGTTAAGGTGTTTCCCATTCGAGTATGTACGTATGTAAGGTGTAAGAGAAATGGTGGTGTGGTAAATAAGAAAACATAAATTAATATAAAGATATTTATTCATTATATGACATAATATTTTTATGTTGTACACACAGAAACTACATAGAAGAGAAATGAAAGATAGAAAAGTTGTACATGGGCACTTTGCGCAATACATAAATAATTGTCATTTTTGCTTCGTCAAAAATCACTGACAATAAAAGTAGGGAAAAGCAACCATTATACGTTGTAACAGAGCAAGTGTCATTTGTGTCAAACTGGAGTATAGGTACACTTAAATTTGAATTTCCCGGAATCGCGGGATTCTTTCGATAAAAAAGTGCTTTCCATAATAGCCAACATCTCAACTTTAGGTAAATATGCATCCGAATATCCGATCTCTGCTTATCACTGTCATTAACTTGTACAAGTCTGTTGTAACAAGTTAAAAGGTCCCGATGCACGACATACGAGACACGTGGTTCTTGGGGATTTTATCTTACTACTATTATTATAAATGCTAAAGTTTGAATGGATGGATCTTCGTTACTCAATCACGTCAGAACGGCTAAACGGATCTCGATGAAATTTTGGCACAGGGATAGATTATAGTCTGGAATATAACACAGGCTATTTATCCCGAAAAATGTATGGTTCCCGTAGGATAGATTTGAATTTCCGAGCGAAAGAAGTCGCGGGCATCAGCTAGTTTGTACCTGCAATCTGCAACTCAAGTCACAAGTGCGTTGCCGGCTTTTAATGTGGGAGTAGAGGAAGTAGGAAAGAGGGGGAGAGCGAAGGGTTTCTGCCTCCGGTAAGCTCACTAACTCCGCGAAACACAACGTGACCTTCACTGCCGGTTTTCTGTGAGGCCGTGGTATCTCCCAGTCGAGCCGGCCCATCCGTGCCGAAGTTTATTAAGCGAAGCATTTAGTTTAACGGTACAGAAACGAAACGCTTCGAACTAAATATTCATAGCTGAGTTGTTCATAAACTTCTCTAATTTTTTTTCAGGTATCCCGAAGATTATCGCTTACTTTTAAACTCGGAAACTCATCAAAACGTTATTCCATAATATCTGAAGTGTCCAATTTGTAAAAGATTGTGTTTTTGGACCTTAATAATTTACTTATGACCTTATTGAACAAGAAAGAGTACTAATGTGTACCTAACCCACCAGTAATCTTACAGTAAATTGACCGAGAGGGACAGTTCAACAGATAATTAAGACATTAAGCGTGACAAAGCTTGGTCACCGCCATCAGGCCACGCTCTCATTCGTTCATTACCGCGCCACCGACAGCGTGGGAATTGGCTGATGTACCCATGAAGTATGTCAAATGAAAGTGATATGCAAAATAATATTCGAATTTATTTGTTTATCGAAAAGTATTTGTTTATTTTTACAATCCTACACCTTAAAGGTTAGGTGTAGGATTGTGTGGTGTTTTGTTTGACCTGCAACCGGCGCGGCAGGACGCCTCACCCCTTGATAAAGGGCCCCCCGAAACTAGTCGGGCATCCCCGAAATATACACGTGAGTAAAACCGTATATTTTAAATAATATGAATACCACTCACGAAAGTTTTATTCGACCTTAAAGGTTTTCATAAAAAACCAAATCTAAGTACTTACCTATGTTTATCTGTGTTTGAGAGAACCTATAGTACAAACTATGCACAGTTGCTTGTATGTTTACAAAAGCTGTCAAATTGTTAACCCATTGAGGATAAACACAATAACACATACGTACACTATTATATTATAATTATAACTCTTTTGCTGTTAGTGACGAAAACACACACAAGTCTCGTCGCAGTCGTAGAAAAAAGGTGGATTTTTTTCTTTTACGATTTTTGTTTTTGACATAAGCCTACTGAAAACATTATATTTTATCATAAAACAACAAACAAAGCTCATACAGTACACAGTAACATTTTCAGATTTCATTTACAGAAACAGCCGTTTTCAAAATATTACGTAAAACATCACTTGAAAACTTTAAAGTGCTCTACTGCAAAGTTACTAAAAATCAAATCCATCGATTTTCTACGACGATGACGGTCTATTCATTCGTACGCGTCGTTTCTATTTTACTTTTTTTAGATAAAGGTTAATCTCTTTTTAAGGCCTTAAATTAAAGCCGTTTTTAGGGTTCCAAACGTCCAAATGAAAAGCTGACGGTTTTTTTAAACTACATATAATAATTAAAATATTTATTAAGTAACATAATTTAACTAACAGCTAGATATTAAGACAATAGACATAAATATTGGCATACATCTCAACAAACATTAACCAAATAAAAATATGGACAGAAGACTGCCAGAGAATTAGCATATGCTACAATTTAGCATTGTCATTCAACACGATTGTCACGTTTCATTTACTATTCAATAAACTATATATCTGTGCAGAAAAAAGATCCGCCTTCTGGTCACCAAAAGCGTTGATAAGTCGCTTAGCTAGTTTCATATAAATAGGACGATCACTCAGACCTCAGACCCTAATGTCTCAACCCCAAACGGTTCATATTGACGCCGCGCCGGCGTGCTTGTAAGATGCGATAGCGCAAGACTTACCCATCTTCCATGGTAGTTATGCCATACCATTTGACCTCTTCCCAACCCCTCGTATCAAACCATTGGGTTCACATAGGGCTGAAACGTCCGCGGTGACATGACCACCTGGGATCATGTAGTTGATATTGGCATGTCGAGATGCGCTTCTCCTACAAGAAAGAGCATGAGGTCCGAGACTGTTGACAGCTTCTATACAGTGAACAAGATGAGGAGAAATACAATAAGGAGCTCCTAGACGAAGGCTAGTGGCAAGGCGGAATGTGATCTCATTCAAAATGTGTTATCTATGTTGGGAGTTGGAAGTGGCAGAATTATTAAGACCGATTCCCATTCCCCCGCAGTCAACAAACGAGCGCGCTCTGCAACATTATATGATGTGTAAATTAATAAAAATAGCTCTTTAAGGTGCATAGCGGCGCTTTCTATTGCTTTAACAGATAGACGAGAGTATTGGGACAAGCCTAAAGCCAAGCATTTATTAAATCGGTCTTGCACGACACTTCAGAATTAACCAGGGTGTTTGTTAGAATTTTCCTGGTTAACTCTTCTGAGTCGTAGTCCGGAGATAGAAATGCTGGAGTCTGAGATCTGAAAATTTGCAAACTCCAGAAAAACTGGTAGATATTATTAGGGACGCTTAGAGCCAGGCAATGTAATAATAATAATGTTTTGAAAGTTTCCAAAATTGCGATGATCGCTGTGCATGTTGATTCGGGTACGACAAGACAAAAATGGAGTATAGTAAAAGAACATCATCACTATCAATGGTAATACTTAATAATTGGTACTTGAAAAAAAAACCCGGTTGATACATATTTATCGTATGGAACTCTCTCCACGCGAGTTTTATTCGAACTTAGACTTTTTTGTGATTTTGTTTTTGATATACCTGCATAGTTTTGAAACAATGCTTTTCCTAATTAATTAATAATAGTCTCCTTAGCATGATCTCTGTCATTAAAGCATAATAATCATAATTATAGAAGGTATTTAAAACCACTAATTATATTATAAGAGGAAGCTGAGAAAACAATAGCAAATAATTCAGATTCCGTTATGACGTAACATCGTTCGAGGACTTTTGGGTGCAGGTCATGCTTCGCACATCATTTCGCTATTTGTGGGAAAGTGAAAACATATTATAAAAACTAAACACGCATAGTATGAGCAATGTTTATACTTCATCATTGTTACCTGGATAAATTTAAAACACCTTTCGAGGCGTTTAAGACATTGCTGTTAGATGTCTCTGTGATTTAGTTGGGTAATCGTATGTTTATGTTCAGAAGTGATGATTGATGTGAACTTTGCATTTTTTGGTTTAATTTCGTCAATTCATATTCGTTGTAATGTGACTTGAAAGTTAGCGGATGTTGTTTTAACAACGGTTACCTAAGACCTTAGAAAATCATCTCACTTGAAGGTGAATTGATGATGACTCTCGGATTTCCTATGTTCAATGATAATGGCCTATCATTATTTATTGTGTTCGTATATAATTGCTTACTTAGAATAACTTGTATATGTAACAACACATTACGAGTCACAAAAGCACTTTGTTATATCATGTTATTAGTAACTGATCTCCCGTTGGTGGATTAAGTTGAAGCTTATAATTCCGTTCAATTATTAGGTTCGGGATTCAATCCCTAGGTTGCTGGTTAGGGTTGCATCTGGCCCAGTAAGAGGTCTGCGTATTACCATGTTCACCTTCTCGGAACGAATTGACACATAGGGAAACTGCCCGCAAATGCTACGTAATTTTTCCTGCAAGTTTTCTTCCTCAAAGCGGATCTACTATTCTCGCCCGGTTGCGGTATAAGTCGACTGGAGACCATGTGCATATTGTACACTGCTTGGATAGAATAAAGAGATGTTGAACCAGTCCGCTCCCTCACCGTTTCTTCTTAAAATTTGAGCCTCTCTAATAACCTTCGGTATAATATAAGATGGAAGCAGAAACGCAATCAAAGAAAATAAGTGACAACAGAAGCGGAAACGCTTCCGTGAGAAACTTTTGTGGTACCCTTCAGAATTTCTGCCTACATATAAGTACATCTCCTAATATACACAAGTGATACAGGTATCATGAATAATTCACTTCAAAAAAGTATCACCGACTTCAGGGCACCTTAATCCTTAGAGGTGGAATATTTTCATCAATTTTAAGTGAATTGTGAGAGACAAGAAACTATATTCCGTAGAATTGAGAACCTCCTCCTTGTTGAAGTCGGTTAAAAACAATAATTTTAGCAGGTTTTTACTTAAACCACTATATTTTGAAAACCGCCTCGTCTATGCTATTGTTTAACAAGCAAGAAGAAAACAAGCTCAGAGAAGGCTAATGGAGTTCGGGGTGATTAGTTTCGGGACGACAATACATGTTTAAAAGTCACAAAACATCTGAATATCTACAGTATTACAGAATAGTTTGTTAAATACATCCTGTTTCTGAATAACTAATCAATAAAAGAGAGAGAGAGAGAGAGTATACATATACATTAGCTTGTTTAATGCACCCGACATTTATTTATTGGTGAGCAAAGTATCAATCAACTTTCTTATTCTTAGTAGATTTTTAAACACATACAATGTGTCTCATATAGACATTTATAGTCCTTTCTATAGGATATATAAGCCTATAAATAGTTGCGACCGTTACCCTTGCAGAAGTAGGCCTCTGACGGTGGCGCGACGTATTCCGTGCTATTCTCTGATATTGCAAGGGGTAAGGCGTACTCCATGATGTGGTCGCCTACTGTCAGGTGGCCAAGGTCTACAGGAGCTCTCGGAACACCGTGTGGTTCTATTCGATTTGATTCCGGCATACCACTTCACCGTTAGCTCCAGTGAGGGGATAACCCGTGGATGTAACCAACTATAAAAATGGCAGTCATGGGACTGCCGACAGAAGTGAAAACTTAAACGAAACGACGAACTTAAAACGCCACATTAGTAGGTTGGTGACATTAATTAATAAGGAGCTCACAGAACTCAATGTTTAGATTAGCGCCCTCTAGTGGATCTATATATGTATTATTAGCGTGACGGTCACGAGTTCACTGCACAAACGTGCCTAAAGAAGTTTTCACTTAAAAAATAATCTGTTACTACGTACTTGCTGGATACTAAGGCGCTGAGATGATGGCGCAAAGATCTCCTTATAATGACATTATTTCTCCACTGCAGTAGCACGAACCATGTCAATGAATAGGTATGTGTTTAATGACAGTTTTCATCGCTACAGTTCCCAGTACTATTGCCCATTGTTCCATGTACCTGCTTCACAGTTCAAACAATACTAGCCCTGAGGCATCACCTAGTTTTTCAGTTCTTTGATGCGTTTTTATTTTTAGCTATAAGGCGTTATTTCACATGGTATCCTAAAGGGTTTATTTTCTTATAACTGCTATTTACTTTCTCTCAAGCTTATCGATTTCTCGCTCTCCAAGGAAATGTTGGTAAATACTACAACAAATACTTATTTTTTTTCATTTCGCCTTGAAGATTACAGAGGTAAAGTACTTAGACTGAAAAATAAAATACAGGTTGTATTTGAAATTAGAACACTTACGACTACTTAGATCACTGAAAATAATTTTGTATTGAAAAAAACACCGTTTACAAGTTATGACCGTTTGAATTGCCAGGTATTTTTATCTCGGTTTCTTATAAAAGCAGGTGGAATGTGTAAAAAGCACAATCACTAAAATCCCAACACTATATCAATGTATCTTATGTATCTATTGATTTTGAAGTTCTAAACATTTTGGTGTCAAAGTTGGTAAACACTCTTCTGTATACTTTCTTTAGTGTATATTTAACTGGAAAGAAGCATTATTAGCGTCACACTGAAATACCGTACCGTAAGAGATGAAGAAATAAGATTAATAACCAAAATGGATGACGTTATTACGAAAAAAAGCAATTAAAATAGACCGAAACCCAAATCTTCACAGAATGGCAAACGATAGAAAATAATAGAAACTGCGGGAATAGGCGTACGTCTCACAAAGCCGGAACGGGTCAAAAAGATAAAATAATAGTTTTAAAAAGTGAGCAGCTGTGATGGATCTTGACGGGTAGTTATTAATTGTTATTAGGTTAGTCTCGTGTTCGTTCTTCGACTAATAAATCAGCTTCCGATATGAGTGTCTGCTGGTCAATAAGTATCGCTTTTAAAGCGTAACTATGTATTTTATAATAAATTTTCAAGCGCAAATTCAAAAAATTCAAATTCAAAAAAATTTTTATTTCATAAAATTGACCATCAATTATTCGAAATCGTCGATTTAATAAATAATTATTATAAAAATTATAGATCAACGCACACAGAGTCACCGCAACAATAGTTTGCTTCGTCAAATGTAAAATGATTAAAGAAAACAAAATGGATAACATAATATCACATCTGCCTGTTTCGATTTATAACCGCCCGTATTAAATACGTTTCGGTACCTTGTACGCTGCCAAATAATTACTTCTGCATTTCTACACATCATTTACTTAAAAGTAAAAGCCATATTTTCTACTTCGCAATTGAAAGATCCATCTGTCATAAGTCATAATGAGGTAGGTACCAGGGTTTGTGCAATGGCGCCGACGGCCAAGCAGTTTCAGTTTGAAACCTAGAAAAACTAGTTTTCTGAAAGTGGGTTTACGTACTCCGTAGAGGTTCAGTAGTTGAAGTATTTGTTGATCTTTTATATAAGTAATTGAATTAGGTGTTAAACGGCAAAAATATATAGTTAAATAGTAATTGAGAAGAGAAAACCCACCACTAACCTTCGATTTGTAAACTCCAAAGATGACAATGAGAAAACATCTCTTCTCAATTCAGAGACGTATAGGTATCATGCCACGCTATGGCCGATCCCGGACACATTTTTTTAAAGTGTTTCATGTTATTGTGATGTATAAATTCAAATAGAAAAGAAAGTTTTTTAAATGGTTAATTATGTATGTCGCTTCACACGAGCAGCGCCAACAGACAATCAGATTTGACCTTTATGCTCAAATGCCACCAATTATACTTACATAACAAACAGCTACCGCTGCTTCCCACAAGCGAACCATAGTGGGTTCTGATACTACCATGCATGTAAGCATGCATTATGTACACTGTCCATATACCTACATGTACTGTCTCACTGTGGCAATGGATAAAAGAGTTTCTATGACCCAATAAGAGTGCACGATTTAATTTAAAAATAAAACGCATGTTTTTTTGAGCGAGTGATGATATTTTTATTGCATTGTAAAGTAGACATGTTCCGATTATGTATGGAATAAAATATCCGACATATGGCCATATGCCATATGGAAACCACATGTCGTTCAAATCCATACCAACCAGTTGAGGCCACAAGAACTCCGTTAGCATGTTCCTGTAACGAATGCCATTCGCAGTCACTACATTTTTGTAATGGGTTTTCACAATGATAACGCGTTGTTCAGTTGTGTAGCGCTCATTTTTTAATAATCGGAACAATCGTTGATGCCAGCTGTCGAATATCAGAGCTGCAACCTCCAAAGAAAAAAAATGGCGTGAAATTTAAATCATGCACTCTTATTGAGACACCCTTTCGTATGAGTCGAGTCGAGAGTTTCTTCGTATTTTATATACAAATTCAAGACATCTTTTTTTAAAGTTTAATTTCATTTAATTATAATATATATATGTGCCATTTTGTTTGATAACTTGTTACCATCTTGTAGGTAGTGACATAATCCCGTTGCTGTAGAGATCTTGGGATTTTTGATCAAAAAACAGTGACAAGTAGTTTTGACAGTCCTCTCTTGCGTTAACCTAACATTAACCCAAGAATTCTGAAGAGGCCGTAGCAGGTGAAAATCTGAGGGTGAAAGGTCAGGACTATACAAAACCAAGCTCTTTCAAATTTTGCTGACTGGCGAAAGATGTGTGTAGTCTGGTGTTGTTCATGATGAAAGACCACTCCTTTTCCATTGATTAATGTTGTTAATTTCTTGCTTCTTGCTTGAGTCTCATTAGTCGTTGGCAGTACAGATCCGAATCTATGGTTTTGCCCGGCGGTAAAAGCTCATAATGAACGATGGCCTTCCACAGTGGCGTAACAATAGGGTGGCAGAGCGGGCAAAATGCTACGGGCTCCCGGCCAAAAGGGGACTCCCGGGTACCATGAACCTTATTACGGGAGGCACTACAAATTTACTTACAATCTCAAACTTACAAAATGTTATTAAAAAATATTAATTTTGTATTTAATCAAAATAAGTTATATAATTCAATAAACCTAATAAAATACACGAGTAAATATATAAATAAAATTATCAAGATTTTAACACATCCGTAAAGAAAAACGGTCAAGTGCAAGTCAGACCAATGAATTAGCCACGGGCCTCTGATGGTATGGGTATGCCACTGCCACTGCCAATCCCACCATACACAGCATCACCTTCTTGCGTTTTAATCCGGGTTTCGCTATAGTCTGTGGAGCTTGACTACCCTTTGTCCATGATCTGTTTTGTGATCAACCCTCAGTTCCTCGGCTATGTCGTAACTACTAATGCTCTTGCTCCACTTTTTAAAAAAGTCATCGACTTTATCCGTATGAGGGCTCAGTGCGAACTGGACTGAAAACGCTTGAACCAACTTTGTGCTACTCTTACTGACACTGCATTAGATCCTTTCTTTTGTAATAAAACTTCAGTATGTATCGAATTACTTCGTTAGACTCAATCATGTTGGCGGACAGAAAAACAATTGAAAAATGGCGGGAAAGTGTTTCTTACTTTTTATTTTTCCTTTTCTTAATGTCGTATATTTACTGATACTTACTTTACCTTCCAGATAAAAACAGTACAATCATAGATTTTTTTCTTCAATTTTATACATAGAAAATACGAAAAGATTTTTGCCCCGATCTTTTGAAATAGTTTTTGAATAGTATATATAAATAGAAAATAGTATCATCTCAACTCTAAGGCGGGTATCGTAAATAGTTAGTATTAAAATACATTTATTGTAGTTCAGTATCGACTTGTAAAGTAGTGGCGACCGCGTGATTGAGTCTCCAATTACGAGAGTCCGTGCCTTAGAGACAAGCCACAGCCATAAGACCCAGCTCTCAAGAACACCAGTTAAAATTATTTTGCAAAATATTTATTTAGGCACTGAAATTAGACGGGAGCGGCCAGATAAGCAGGCTTTTGGCAAGATTTAATAAGACAAGAAGACTGAATTCAATTTACTTGGCAAGATTAAGACTAGTACAAAAATCTAAATATAAACTATGTATACTCATCCCTGCTAAACGCAGATTTATATAATTATTATGTGCCCACACTTCTTTAACCAACTGTTGGTCCTACGTAGCGTACGTGCTTATTGATGTCTAACGGGTGCGTTTTCAGTTTCCGAACGAACCTAAGTAAATATAAGTAGCTATACTATGTGGACTGTCCGCATGCTTCCGACTCATCACGTTGTTACGCAAGGCTTCTTATTACAGCTGCCCACTACATATGTCTTAACGTAATACATGTAATTTTATGTCAAGATGATGTAAAAGCATCATTTGTGAACGAAACCTCTCGTTTAGATATATTTTCTTTGGATAATGACAAAATGATTAAGGTCCATTTGACACACGTTACTTACTGCGTGTCGTTACGACATAGTAGAAGTCAATGTGTGTATTTATTATTATTATTATTGATTTATTGGTGAAACTTAAAATTTGCGAAATATCAATTTTGTTTAGACGTGGAAAATTAACACAATTTTAGTATCTAATGACCATGGTTAAAAGTGGCTAATGCCACGGGAATAGATGGTATTTCTTATTATTTATAAGTAATTACATTAACCTCATTCTTGTAATTAGTTACACAGTTGTTAGTGTTAGCGTAGGT